>JADBJO010001386.1:0-40000 GCA_016801955.1 Conus betulinus | reverse complement strand
AACCAATTCTGAACAGTTACGTCCTTGTTGTCAGGCCTGCTCCCCTGTGTCCATTAAATAGCAATGCCCGGTGAACGGATTGAAATTGAAAACGTTTAAGTGGGAAACTAAGAGAGTAAGAAAAATAGAAACAAAAGATATTCAGACCAAACAAACCCAACACTGATCCAGTCATGCTGATTCAACGGTATGGAAAGATATGTTTAATAAGCCTATTGCTGTAAATGATTTTATTTTAGGTAGACAGTCATGATCTATAATCTTACTGACACAAGTATTGTCATATATACAAAAAAGTAGAAACCTATTGACAAAGTGAAGTCTCATGGGCATGTTCTGTGTAAACTATTGACAAAAATTTATGTCCCATGGAAAATAATCATGTTTATGAAACTATTAGCACAAAAGTCGATAGAAATATAGACTCGCTGACACAAACAGTTTCCAACAGATAATTGCACCACAGACGCAAAGCCAGCCAGTGAACAGCCAGTAAACAAATGTAATGTAAAGAACTATGGACACAAATAATATCACGTAGACAGATACACAATAGGTCTCTAAACACAATTTGTGCCCACCCCCCTCTCCCCCCGACAAAAAATATACAAAGATAGTCAAACAACTTCACTCCCATCGATTATGACGAAATTAATGTTGACACAATTGATGACCGTAGGGAAATACAGCATAAATCTATTGAGACAGAAAAAGTCCCATACAGTTACAGCAACGAATTCACAGAAACTATAACGAAGGAAGAAAAGGGTACACCCGACGGCGCCAGTGGGACTCGGAGTAGTTCTCTTCTCAACTGCCCGAACCAGCCACTCGGAAGCAGTCCTGCACCCCTCTCAGAAGCCTTCGCTGTGTTGACATTGGGCATAAGCACGCCCGTAGCATTCCATTAAGTCGGCAAGTAGTTTAAATGTTCTCTGGCAGATGCCATTGTGAGACGGTCAGTGAGTGCGACACAACAGAAGCTTCACAGCATCGTCCTCACAGGTTTTACTAGCGCGTACTTCATGACTGCAGACTCCACCGGCGACAGACGCCACCACCCAGCAAACTGTACGCACACCGCGGCCTCACTCATTGCTGTTTCACTGAGAGATGGTACCAGTGCAACTTCAGACACAGCCAAGCTCTTGTCTTATAGCTTACGTGCCCCCCAAAGAGGATCTTGGGTTGCATTCTTTCCTTTTGTCAACAGGACTTGCCCTGTGGTCAGTGGGTCTTTCCTAACCATCACTGAGCTTTTCCCCAGAGGAGGCCAGTGATTTGTTGACACAAATAACGTCCCAAGCCCTGTTACAATAAGGATCTACTGACACAATGAATAGTCCACAGATAACTAGAATTTAAGTCCGTACACAAAAATGATATCTCATAGAAGGTTACAATGATGTAAGATCTTTCGACGATTATAACATTCTAGAGACCTATATACGAAATAGACTTGTTGACACAACTCTCGTCATCTATACGAATAAAATGTAACCCTGTTGTAAGAAATAATTGGCAGTTACGACAGTACCTGTTGACATGACTAATGTTTCACATACAATTACAGGATGGACCCAGCTAAACAAGTGACATTTCATGAGCAACTAATGTATAGACCTTTCCACAAGAAATGACCTATCCAACATTAACATTATACATTAGCAGTTACCTGCAATGATATTATCTGTTCACATAGCTTATAACTATCTCTCTGGTCGTGTTCAGTTTGTTTCTATTAATGACCGTACTCTTCTCCTACAGTTTGAGGTTACACAGGGATCTCTTCTGAGACCCCTTGTCTTTGTCATCTATACTCAACCTGCCTCTGACGTTGTCTCTCAGTATACTCTGTCTCACCAGACATTTCTCTGATGATAACCCTTTTCTTTTAAAGTCTAGTGAATTGTCCCAGCTACCAGATCATTCAGAGTACACAAACATGTATTCATGATATTAAAGCTTGGATGACGCGTAAACTTTAGCTGAACAAAGACGAGGCAGAAATTTTTTTTTTTTTTTTTTTACTGGAAACAAAAACTTTCTTTCGTGTGAGAATGCTTAAATGTCTGTCCAAATTGAAAACTGCGTTATTCGTCCACTCAGTTTCATAACTTGATAAAACACTATCATTCCAGCGGTACGTTTCCATGATCTGTCGTCGTGTGTGCTATCTGGAACTCAACATCACTGGCTCTGTTCAGCATCTTGCTTCATAGGATGCGACCCAGACCTAACCTGTCCTTTTGCTCTTTCGAGCTAGATTATTTCAATGGCTGTCCAAAACATCTTATTCATCAGAGACAGAAAGTCCAGAATGACGTACCCAGACTAATTTCACATGTTCAAAATCCACTCCTGCATTCTCTTCACTGGCTTCCTGTTAGAAAACGAATCAGTTACCAACTGTCTTTGCTCAGTTTCACGTGTCTGAAAGGTCAGGCTCCATTGTGTCATTCAGATCTGTGAAAGGTCAGGCTCCATTGTGTCATTCAGATCTGTGAAAGGTCAGGCTCCATTGTGTCATTCAGATCTGTGAAAGGTCAGGCTCCATTGTCATTCGGGTGTCTGACAGGTCAGGCTCCATCCTGTCTTTCAGGTGTCTGAAAGGTCAGGCTTCCATCCTGTCTTTCAGGTCTTAGAAAGATCAGGCTTCATCCTGTCTTTCAGGTCTTAGAAAGATCAGGCTCCATCCTGTCTTTCAGGTCTTAGAAAGATCAGGCTTCATCCTGTCTTTCAGGTCTTAGAAAGATCAGGCTCCATCCTGTCTTTCAGGTCTTAGAAAGATCAGGCTTCATCCTGTCTTTCAGGTCTTAGAAAGATCAGGCTCCATCCTGTCTTTCAGGTCTTAGAAAGATCAGGCTTCATCCTGTCTTTCAGGTCTTAGAAAGATCAGGCTCCATCCTGTCTTTCAGGTCTGAGAAAGATCAGGCTTCATCCTGTCTTTCAGGTCTGTGAAAGGTCAGGCTTCATCCTGTCTTTCAGGTCTGTGAAAGGTCAGACTCCATCCTATCCTTCAAGTGTTTGACAGGTCAGGCGCCATGCTGTCTTTGCCTAGTTTCAGGTGTGTGAACGTGTGTGTGTGTGTGTACGTGTGTGTGTGTGTGTGTGTGTGTGTGTGTGTGTGTGTGTGTGTGTGTGTGTGTGTGTGTGTGTGTGTAGCTATGATTTATATTAGTCCGGTGATAAAATTAATGTCCTAGAGACAGGTACTGAGATAAACTGATGTCCCTGAGACAAGTAAAATATAGAGCTAATGAAATGAAAGATCTCCAGTAAGTAGTTACGAAATTGGCTTAATGAAAAGAAATGACCTAGGAAGAAAACTTACAATAATATTAGTCTCGCTAACACAACTGATGTCTCGTAGACAGTTATACTGATGATCCATGAGTACAAGTAATGTTCTTCAGATATCTACAATATAGATTTTTGACACAATTAGTTTACATAGAGAATCACAATCGGCATCTAATGGTCACGCAGTTGCTTCCCCCCCGTAGATTTGCCGACAGTGGCACTATGTCTTGACACTTTGACGCTTCCATTAATCAAAGCAGCCAACAAGAGAATAGAAGCGTGCAGTCACGTTGAGCTGAAATCGCAGTCTGCATGGGGCAGAATACGTGCACTGCGTTTGAATGCAGTGTACATGAGAGAGAGAGAGAGAGAGAGAGAGAGAGAGAGAGAGAGAGAGAGAGAGAGAGAGAGAGAGAGAGAGAGAGAGAGAGAGAGAGAACGCGCGCGCAGGCGCGCGTGTGTATGGCTAAGGGAGGATGTACAAAATGAACGTAGCCATTTTCTCAAACCGCACATCGTTGAATTCCGAGGGATAAAGCTAGAAACATAAGGAGGGAAAGGAGGGGAGAGAAGACGAAGGGGGAGGACAAAAGAATGCTCGACACAACCCTTTTTCCCTGCATGACGTGGCTCATCACTGCTGACGCAAATTGTTTCCCACCATGCTCGTCCCCGTTGACATGGTCAGTTTGTGTGGTAATATTTCCCACAACACATAACTCGTTCCCCGTGACGTGGTCAGTTTGTGTGTGGTAATATTTCCTACAACACATTTCTCGTCAGCCATGACGTGGTCAGTTTGTGTCATAACATTTCCCACAACACATAGCTCGTCTTCCATGACGTGGTCAGTTTGTGTCGTAACATTTCCCACAACACATTTCTCGTCACCCATGACGTGGTCAGTTTGTGTCGTAACATTTCCCACAACACATTTCTCGTCAGCCATGACGTGGTCAGTTTGTGTGGTAACATTTCCCGCAACACATTTCTCGTCACCCATGACGTGGTCAGTTTGTGTGGTTATATTTCCACAACACATAGCTCGTCAGCCATGACGTAGTCAGTTTGTGTGGTAATATTTCCCACAACACATAGCTCGTCAGCCATGACGTGGTCAGTTTGTGTGGTGATATTTCCACAACACATAGCTCGTCTTCCTAAACTTCTTAAATTAAGTTGCAAAGTGAAACGACTGCCGCGGAAATCTAAACAAATCTTAAATGTCAGCGAACCGCCCAGAGAAACGTGGACAAACGAGTCACAAGACAACACAACGCGTTTCGACCTCTTAGGTCTTCTTCAGGTGAAACAAAGACGAACAAAATAACGCTTTCTTCCTTGCGCTGAACTCAGAAGCAATCTGAAGCAATCAAAGCTAAGTGTATTTTCGTTATTTTGTTCGTCTTTGTTTCACATGAAGAAAACCTAAGAGATCGAAACGCGTTGTGTATGTCTTGTGACTCGTTTGTCCACGTTTCTCTGGGCGGTTCGCTGACATTTATTTAAGATTTCTTAAATTAAAAAAAAAAAATTACCAATATTCACCAGATCATCGGTTTGTTATCATTTTCTTTTGTTTATCATTTTCTTTTGTAATTTATAATTAATCTCCTTAATTTTTCACGCCCTGCTTACAAACGACAAATGAAATATCGATGAATATTCTGTTGAAGAAAAAAAAAAGAGAAAAGGAAAAAGACCATAAAAGCAAATAGATTGTATTCGAAAGACAGCGTGTGTCCAATTTAGCAAGTGTTTCAACATTCACTATCTCATTTTCAGATTAGAATAAAGAAGCTGGAAAGCTAGAGATATTAACATTCTTTAACAAAAAAAAAAAAAAAAAAAAAAAAAAAAAAAAAGAAGAATTGACTACGAAGGCAGAATGGCAGCGGCTGACAGCAGAGCAAAGCGAGGGGAACACACACACACACACACACGCACGCACGCACGCACGCACGCACGCACACACACACACACGCACACACACACACACACACACACACACACACACACACACACACACACACACACACACACACACACACTCACACACAAAGAGTAATAGAACAGAAAAAAAAATTTCCAGCACTTTTGATAGACACTCAGTGCCGTGTAGTTCTGACTTTTGACAGACACTTAGTGCTGTGTAGTTCTGTACTTTTGACAGACACTCAGTGCCGTGTAGTTTCTTACTTTTGACAGACACTTAGTGCCGTGTAGTTCTGACTTTTGACAGACACTCAGTGCCGTGTAGTTCTGACTTTTGACAGACACTCAGTGCCCTGTAGTTCTGACTTTTGACAGACACTTAGTGCCGTGTAGTTCTTACTTTTGACAGACACTCAGTGCCGTGTAGTTCTTACTTTTGACAGTTAGTGCCGTGTAGTTCTTACTTTTGACAGACACTTAGTGCCGTGTAGTTCTTACTTTTGACAGACACTTAATGCCGTGTAGTTCTTACTTTTGACAGACACTCAGTGCCGTGTAGTTCTGACTTTTGAGGGACACTTAGTGCCGTGTAGTTCTGACTTTTGACAGACACTTAGTGCCGTGTAGTTCTTACTTTTGACAGACACTTAGTGCCGTGTAGTTCTTACTTTTGACAGACACTTAGTGCCGTGTAGTTCTTACTTTTGACAGACACACAGTGCCGTGTAGTTCTTACTTTTGACAGACTTACTTATAGCCGTGTAGTTCTTACTTTTGACAGACACTTAGTGCCGTGTAGTTCTGACTTTTGACAGACCTTAGTGCCGTGTAGTTCTTACTTTTGACAGATACTTAGTGCCGTGTAGTTCTTACTTTTGACAGACACACAGTACCCTGTAGTTCTTACTTTTGAGGACACACTAAGTACCGTGTAGTTCTGACTTTTGACAGACACTTAGTGCCGTGTAGTTCTTACTTTTGACAGACACTTATAGCCGTGTAGTTCTTACTTTTGACCGACACTTAGTGCCGTTTAGTTCTGACTTTTGACAGACACACAGTGCCCTGTAGTTCTTACTTTTTTGACAGATACTTAGTGCCGTGTAGTTCTTACTTTTGACAGACACTTAGAGCCGTGTAGTTCTGACTTTTGAGGGACACTTAGTGCCGTGTAGTTCTGACTTTTGACAGACACTTAGTGCCGTGTAGTTCTGACTTTTGACAGACACTTAGTGCCGTTTAATTTTGACTTTTGACAGACACACAGTGCCCTGTAGTTCTGACTTTTGAGGGACACTTAGTGCCGTGTAGTTCTGACTTTGACAGACACTAAGTGCCCGTGTAGTTCTGACTTTTGACAGACAGTTAGTGCCGTGTAGTTCTTACTTTTTTGACAGGCAGTTAGTGCCGTGTAGTTCTTACTTTTGACAGACACTTAGTGCCGTGTAGTTCTTACTTTTGACAGACACTTAGTGCCGTGTAGTTCTTACTTTTGACAGACACTTAGTGCCGTGTAGTTCTAGACTTTTTTGACAGACACTTAGTGCCGTGTAGTTCTTACTTTTGACAGACACTTAGTGCCGTGTAGTTCTTACTTTTGACAGTTAGTGCCGTGTAGTTCTTACTTTTGACAGACACTTAGTGCCGTGTAGTTCTTACTTTTGACAGACACTTAGTGCCGTGTAGTTCTTACTTTTGACAGACACCGTGTAGTTCTTACTTTTGACAGACACTCAGTGCCGTGTAGTTCTGACTTTTGAGGGACACTTAGTGCCGTGTAGTTCTGACTTTTGACAGACTCTTAGTGCGTGTACAGACTGTAGTTCTTACTTTTGACAGATAGTTAGTGCCGTGTAGTAGTTCTTACTTTTGACAGACACTTAGTGCCGTGTAGTTTCTTACTTTTGACAGACACACAGTGCCCTGTAGTTCTTACTTTTGACAGACACTAAGTACCCGTGTAGTTCTGACTTTTGACAGACACTTAGTGCCGTGTAGTTCTGACTTTTGACAGACACTTAGTGCCGTGTAGTTCTTACTTTTGACAGACACTTAGTGCCGTTTAGTTCTGACTTTTGACAGACACACAGTGCCCTGTAGTTCTTACTTTTGACAGACACTTAGTGCCGTGTAGTTCTTACTTTTGACAGACACTTATAGCCGAGTAGTTCTTACTTTTGACAGACACTTAGTGCCGTGTAGTTCTGACTTTTGACAGACACTCACTTCAGTGCCGTGTAGTTCTTACTTTTGACAGATACTTAGTGCCGTGTAGTTCTTACTTTTGACAGACACACAGTGCCCTAGTTCTTACTTTTGAGGGACACTTAGTGCCGTGTAGTTCTGACTTTTGACAGACACTTAGTGCCGTGTAGTTCTTACTTTTGACAGACACTTATAGCCGTGTAGTTCTTACTTTTGACCGACACTTAGTGCCGTTTAATTCTGACTTTTGACAGGACACTTAGTGCCCGTGTAGTTCTGACTTTTGACAGACACTTAGTGCCGTGTAGTTCTGACTTTTGACAGACACTTAGTGCCGTTTAATTCTGACTTTTGACAGACACACTGACTTTTGAGTGCCCCGTGTAGTTCTGACTTTTGACAGACACTTAGTGCCGTGTAGTTCTTCTGACTTTTGACAGACACTACAGCCGTGTAGTTCTGACTTTTGACAGACAGCCGTTAGTGCCGTGTAGTTCTTACTTTTGACAGACACTTAGTGCCGTGTAGTTCTGACTTTTGACAGACACTTAGTGCCGTGTAGTTCTGACTTTTGACAGACACTTAGTGCCGTGTAGTTCTGACTTTTGACAGACACTTAGTGCCGTGTAGTTCTGACTTTTGACAGACACACAGTGCCCTGTAGTTCTGACTTTTGACGGACACTCAGTGCCGTGTAGTTCTGACTTTTGACAGACACATACAGTGCCCTGTAGTTCTGACTTTTGACAGACACTTAGTGCCGTGTAGTTCTGACTTTTGACAGACACTTAGTGCCGTGTAGTTCTTACTTTTGACAGACACTTAGTGCCGTGTAGTTCTTACTTTTGACAGTTAGTGCCGTGTAGTTCTGACTTTTGACTTTTGACAGACACTTAGTGCCGTGTAGTTCTTACTTTTGACAGACACTTAGTGCCGTATAGTTCTTACTTTTGACAGTTAGTGCCGTGCCGTGTAGTTCTGACTTTTGACAGACACTTAGTGCCGTGTAGTTCTTACTTTTGACAGACCAACAGTACTAAGTCAGAGAAACGTCAGCGGGCTTTTATCATTAAATCAAGTTCTTGATTTTTATTACAGTCGGTGCAAGGACCGTTCCACCTCACTGGAGATTCAATGGACCATGACGACGGCCCGCGACCAGTGGTGTTGTGGGGACCCTCGGACCACCCTCTTCAACGGCTCTGCAGCGAGTTTCCAGACTGCTTTGGCTTCAGCATCTCACGTGAGTTTCCAGACTGCTTTGGCTTCAGCATCTCACGTGGGTTTCGTGATCTCAACATGCATTAAGGGGTTTGTTTTATTAGTGCTGGCTATGTTAAGACTAAACGTAATTTTTGAGAGAGAGAGAGAGAGAGAGAGAGAGAGAGAGAGAGAGAGAGAGAGAGAGAGAGAGAGAGAGAGAGAGAGAGAGAATGTGTCGAGTCAAGAACACTTCCTTATCTCCAAAGAGAAATTCTCTCTCTCTCTCTCTCTCTCTCTCTCTCTCTCTCTCTCTCTCTCTCTCTCTCTCTCTCTCTCTCTCTCTCTCTCTCTCTCTCTCTCTCTCAGCTCTCTCTCTGTTGTGTATGTGTGTGTGTGTGTGTGTGTGTGTGTGTGTGTGTGTGTGTGTGTGTGTGTGTGTGTGTGTTTTACTGATATGATTAGATTGTGCAAAAATAGTTTTTAAAACGTGCAGAGGATATAAAACAGTCTTCGATTTGGTCGAAGGTTTTGTTAAAAATAGTTTCAGTTGTGAAAAACAGATCCAGTTTGAACGCATTTTAAATACGTTTGAAAGAAGCTGGTTTACTGATCTCATTAAAATAAGCAAAATAAACAAGCAAACAAACAAACACACACAAACAACACTCAACATATGTATGGATTATATTCTGACGACTTGACAGCCCTGTTATGCTATCCACCCCCACCCCCGCCTCCCCACCCCTTCGCCCCCGCAGTCGACTGGGCTCTAAACACCATGAATGAAATGAACTGGGATTGCAGATACCACCAGGGAGCCCAGACCAGGCGAACAAGATGGGGTGGGTAAGTACAGTGCTGCTGCCAACTACAGACCAGGCGAACAAGATGGGGTGGGTAAGTACAGTACTGCTGCCAACTACAGACCAGGCGAACAAGATGGGGTGGGTAAGTACAGCACTGCTGCCAACTACAGACCAGGCGAACAAGATGGGGTGGGTCAGTACAGTACTGCTGCCAACTATGTGAACAAGATGGGGTGGGTCAGTACAGTACTGCTGCCAGTGAACAAGATGGGGTGGGTCAGTACAGTACTGCTGCCAGTGAACAAGATGGGGTGGGTAAGTACAGTACTGCTGCCAGTGAACAAGATGGGGTGGGTAAGTACAGTACTGCTGCCAGTGAACAAGATGGGGTGGGTAAGTACAACACTGCTGCCAGTGAACAAGATGGGTGGGTGAGTACAGTACTGCTGCCAGTGAACAAGATGGGGTGGGTCAGTACAGTACTGCTGCCAGTGAACAAGATGGGGTGGGTAAGTACAACACTGCTGCCAGTGAACAAGATGGGGTGGGTGAGTACAGTACTGCTGCCAGTGAACAAGATGGGGTGGGTCAGTACAGTACTGCTGCCAACTATGTGAACAAGATGGGGTGGGTAAGTACAGCACTGCTGCCAGTGAACAAGATGGGGTGGGGTAAGTACAACACTGCTGCCAACTATGTGAACAAGATGGGGTGGGTAAGTACAGTACTGCTGCCAACTATGTGAACAAGATGGGGTGGGTCAGTACAGTACTGCTGCCAGTGAACAAGATGGGGTGGGTCAGTACAGTACTGCTGCCAGTGAACAAGGTGGGGTGGGTAAGTACAGTACTGCTGCCAGTGAACAGATGGGGTGGGTAAGTACAACACTGCTGCCAACTATGTGAACAAGATGGGGTGGGTGAGTACAGTACTGCTGCCAGTGAACAAGATGGGGTGGGTAAGTACAACACTGCTGCCAACTATGTGAACAAGATGGGGTGGGTGAGTACAGTACTGCTGCCAGTGAACAAGATGGGGTGGGTAAGTACAACACTGCTGCCAACTATGTGAACAAGATGGGGTGGGTCAGTACAGTACTGCTGCCAGTGAACAAGATGGTGTGGGGTAAGTACAGTACTGCTGCCAGTGAACAAGATGGGGTGGGTAAGTACAACACTGCTGCCAGTGAACAAGATGGGGTGGGTGAGTACAGTACTGCTGCCAGTGAACAAGATGGGTGGGTAAGTACAACACTGCTGCTGCCAGTGAACAAGATGGGGTGGGTAAGTACAGTACTGCTGCCAGTGAACAAGATGGGGTGGGTAAGTACAACACTGCTGCCAGTGACACAGATGGGGTGGGTGAGTACAGTACTGCTGCCAGTGAACAAGATGGGGTGGGTAAGTACAACACTGCTGCCAACTATGTGAACAAGATGGGGTGGGTGAGTACAGTACTGCTGCCAGTGAACAAGATGGGGTGGGTCAGTACAGTACTGCTGCCAGTGAACAAGATGGGGTGGGTCAGTACAGTACTGTACTGCTGCCAGTGAACAAGATGGGGTGGGTAAGTACAGTACTGCTGCCAGTGAACAAGATGGGGTGGATAAGTACAGTACTGCTGCCAGTGAACAAGATGGGGTGGGTAAGTACAGTACTGCTGCCAGTGAACAAGATGGGGTGGGTCAGTACAGTACTGCTGCCAGTGAACAAGATGGGGTGGGTAAGTACAGTACTGCTGCGAAGTGAACAAGATGGGGTGGATAAGTACAGTACTGCTGCCAGTGAAACAAGATGGGGTGGGTAAGTACAGTACTGCTGCGAAGTGAACAAGATGGGGTGGATAAGTACAGTACTGCTGCCAGTGAACAAGATGGGGTGGTCAGTACAGTACTGCTGCCAGTGAACAAGATGGGTGGGTCAGTACAGTGCTGCTGCGAAGTGAACAAGATGGGGTGGGTAAGTACAGTACTGCTGCCAGTGACACAAGATGGGGTGGGTAAGTACAGTTCTGCTGCCAAATGAACAAGATGGGGTGGGTAAGTACAGTACTGCTGCCAGCTAGGCGCTGGGCAGTCATGGAAGTGGGAACGGTGAATGCTCTCCATAATCAGAAGAATTTGTCAGAAATCATCAAACAACAAGGTAAACCGACGTAAAGTCTAAATTCTATAGATATTGAGGAAAGGGAAAATGAAAGCCTGACTTTACGGAAAAAAAAACAAAAACAAAAACGAAACAAAAAAAAACAAAACGAAACAAAAAAGAGAAACAAAATCAGAAGAGAAGAAGAAGAAGAAGAAGAAGAAGAAGAAAACGATGGGCACAATATTCTGTTCGCCAGATTTTCTGTTTCGTAGAATTTGAGTGCAGGCTGAGGCCATGACAATCTGCTGATCATTTTTATGTTATTGGTCGTCCGTGTGTGTTTGTTTGACTGTTTTCAAGACCGAAAAGGCTGTGCCAGTCTTGAAGAAATGTTAGTTTGTGTTTGTTCATTTCTCCAGTGATTGCTGTGCAGATGTGTCCGATACAGGGAATATGGGCAAGCTTGGAACAACCTTTTTGGGGCGCGAATGTCTCCTTGTTCTGTGTGCACTGTGTCGTCATTTGTGCCAAACGATTTGGTGTCGTAAGCAGAATTCGTTTGGAGTTATGGACGTGCATTTATTTCATTACGGGCGCAAGAGTCAAGCCACTTGTTTCTTATTTACTCTTTACTGTTCCTTGCCTCATTCAAGATTTCCTGTCATACTAACCGAACCGAGGTTATCTGTGTTTGTTACTGTTCGTCCCTGTGGTTGTTTGACTCTATTCAAGATCGAAAGGGCTACGCCAGTCTTGAAGAAATGTTGATATGTGTTTGTTTATTTCTCCAGTTGTTGTTGCAGTGTAGACATGTCAGGTACAGGGTATATGGGCGAAGCTTGGGACATCTCCTTGGGGGATGTCTCCTTGTTTGTTCTGTGTGCTCTGTGTTGTCCTTTCTGCTAAGGGATTCGGTATCGTATGGAGTACTCGTTTGGAGTTATAGGTATGTATCTATCTCATCATGGGAGCAAGAGTTACTCCACTTGTTTCTCATATGTATAATGACTAGCCTTTAAACAACCGCAACAAATGTACTCCTAGCATCACCACACAATGGAGTTCCAGGTATTGTTTCCCACGCAGAAAGCTACGAACAACACATACTTCAGAAATGTCCTCTGCACTTTGATTTTGCATACTTGATACCAATCATTGAAATGTTTACGTAACGATAGTTCCAGTGGTTGATGGATTAGTTTGTAGCTTAATGAGGTCCTTGATATTTTGTGGGGTTCGAGAATGAACGGGACTTGAATTAAATGTCTGTGTCCAACTATGGCATGGGACAAGAAATTGAAGGTGTGGTGGTGTGGTAGAGAATGGATCGGAAGAGGATTAAAAAGGTAAATCCAATTCACAACGCTTTTCAAGCATCAGAATTCAAAACTGATCGGCATCGATGGCCAGATTGTATAAAATGTCAAATCTATCGAAAGTTCATGTTGTACATTTGATTTTTAAAAAGCAGTATAGAAAACTCAAATACGAAACAATTAACAGTCATTACATTATAATATCGCATAAATTCTTCGAGACTCAGTACTCCATGAAATGAGCCTCACTTAGTGAGCTTTAGTTTATAAATCGACCAGCTACATGAACTTTATAAATCGAACAGCAGCTACATGAAGTTTAGTTTATAAATCGACAGCTGCATGAAGTTTAGTTTATAAATCGAACAGCTGCATGAAGTTTAGTTTTAAATCGAACAGCGCATGAAGCTGCATCGAAGTTTGAAGTTTGATTTATGAATCAAACAGCTACATGAACTTTATAAATCGAACGGCTACATGACGTTTAGTTTATAAATCGAACAGCTACATGACGTTTAGTTTATCAAATCGAACAGCTACATGACGTTTAGTTTTATAAACCGAACAGCTGCATGAAGTTTAGTTTATAAGTCGAACAGCTACATGAAGTTTAGTTTATAAGTCGTCGAACAGCTACATGAAGTTTAGTTTATAATTCGAACAGCTACATGAAGTTTAGTTTATAAGTCGAACAGCTACATGAACTATATAAATCGAACAGCTACATGAACTATATAAATCGAACAGCTACATGAAGTTTAGTTTATAAGTCGAACAGCAACATGAAATTTAGTTTATAAAGTCGAACAGCTACATGACATTTGGTTTATAAGTCGAACAGCTACATGACGTTTAGTTAATAAATCGAACAGCTACATGAAGTTTAGTTTATAAATCGAACAGCTACTACATGAACTATATAAATCGAACAGCTACATGACGTTTAGTTTATAAGTCGAACAGCTACATGACGTGTAGTTAATAAATCGAACAGCTACATGACGTTTAGTTTATAAGTCGAACAGCTACATGACGTGTAGTTAATAAATCGAACAGCTGCTGGTAGTTTCAAAGTAAGGGTAGCGCGGACGGACATTGGAGCAAACATAAAAGAAAAATTACTGTGATGCGAAACGAAAGAATCTTAATTTGTTTGTTTCTTTTGTTTAACGGCATAGTGATTTTTCTTTCATTGTTTTTTTTTTTCTGCTAGAAGACAGTGTCGATAGATTTTCCTGACAGATAATTTTCAAAGGCTCAGAAATTAACATTTCTTCAAAACGTTTCGTTGGTTTCAATCAGGAGAATCTCCTTTCCAGCAAAGTTGAGGAGCCTTGGAGGAATCAATGTTCGAAGAAGAAGCATTTCAAAAACATTTTAAAATATAAAAAAAAAATCTTTAGTGAGTGTTTATACCTTCAGTGACTGATGAATGAAAGACCACATTATTGCGAAAGTGGCATTTTCTATTGCACGTGTATGTTTCTTGTTGTGTTTGCAGATTATTATTTTGTGTCGAAGGACGAATTTGACCGGCTGATTGAAAACAACGAGTTTTTAGAATATGCCAACAACTGCGGCCATTTGTATGGGACCAGGTAAAGGGAGACCATCCACGTTTCCACACTGCTCTTTGTTCTGGGTGTACACGTGATGTCACAGTATATCACATCTATTGAGTTTTTGAATTCATACAGCGTGATTTGGAAAGCTAATTTGACTGAAATAAGCACCAGGCAAATGAATCGGCGTCCAGTTTGCTGTCTTGTGGCACTGAGAGAAGATATCGGTGCGGTAGAGTGAGTTCTGTGGCACTGAGAAATGTCGGTGCGGTAGAGTGAGTTCTGTGGCACTGAGAGATGTCGGTGCGGTAGAGTGAGTTCTGTGGCACTGAGAGATGTCGGTGCGGTAGAGTGAGTTCTGTGGCACTGAGAGATGTCGGTGCGGTAGAGTGAGGTCTGTGGCACTGAGAGATGTCGGGGCGGTAGAGTGAGGTCTGTGGCACTGAGAAATGTCGGGGCGGTAGAGTGAGTTCTGTGGCACTGAGAAATGTCGGTGTGGTAGAGTGAGTTCTGTGGCAACGCGGCGGAGTGTACGAACGATAACTGGTGCAGATGGGAGTGGTGTTGATGGTGGAAGAGAACTAAAGAGGGAGGGTGCAAGGAAGGAAGGGGAGAGAGAGAGAGAGAGAGAGAGAGCGAGAGAGAGAGAGAGAGAGAGAGAGAGAGAGAGAGAGAGAGAGACAGATAGACAGACAGATAAACAATGGCAGGCAAACAGATAGACAGGTAGACAGATATCAAAAGGTGACAGACAAAACCTAGCCAGCCAGCCAGAGAGACATATAGTAGTAACAGACATACAAACAGCCAGACTGTGACAGACAGACAGACTGTGAGAGACAGAAAAAAGGCAGGCAGCAGCCATCCAGCCAGGCATCCAGCCAGCCAGCCAGCATACAGACAGTAATAGACAGACAGGCAGATATTAACAGACCGACAATCAGCCAGCCAGACAGCCAGACAAACATATAACACAGACAACAGACACACCCACACACACACACACCACACACACACACCCACACACACACACACACACACCACACCAACAGACAGACACCCTATGGCCGGCGTCACCCACGTTCTCTGTGGCTGTGTGTCAGTCAGCAGACCATCCAGACCATCAGGGCGGCAGGCCGTGTGCCCGTGCTACTGGTGGGCCTCAACAGTGCCAGAAATCTCAGCACAGCCCCCCTCCACCCCCCCGCCACGCCTCATCTTCCTCCAGCCGCCCAGCGTGGACGTTCTGGTGAGGGCGTGACGTGGTGCAGACACTGAGCCAGACAGGCGGCGGGTCGCCCAGTACTCCTGTGGGAACCACAGTGACAGGGGTGTGTCTCCACTGTCCAGCGGGAATCATTATGGTCACATCTCTCCCCTCTCTCTCTCTCAGAGGTGTCCGTCTCTCCATCTTCTCTGTCTCGTCTCTCTCTCATTCTCCTCTCCTCGTCCACTCCCCTCTCCTCCTCACCTCCTCCTCTCCCCATCCCCTCTCTCCCCGCTCTCTCGCATCCTCCCCCCCTCGCTCTCTCTCTCTCCTCTCTCAGCTCTACTTCTCTCTCTCTCCCTCCTCTCTTCGCTCTCCTCCTCTCTCTCCTCTCTCTCCCCCCCTCTCCTCCTCTCTCTCTCTCTCTCTCGCTGGGAACCACAGCCACGCGGCAGGGTCTTGTCTACCTCGTCCAGCATGAATCATTGTGGCCATAGCTCTCTGAAGTTGTGGTGTCATATTTGTCGTCGCAACTATTTTGCTCGCTGAAGTTTCAATTTCCGTTTCATCAAGGGAGGTGTCACCGCGTGCAGACTAATCCATAATATATGTTACACCACATCCGCTGAGTTTTGATAGACCACACTGCGCATGATTTAAAGCTGATAGGTAAATGAATTAAGATAAAGAAATTTAGGAAAGAGGTTCTCGTGGCCACGGCTTTGCGGATGTCTGACCACGCGTTAGCCCAAGGCGTTGATTAGATCTTGAGTACCTACCTAACATTGGCTGTCATTATTATGATTGTCAGTGGTGTGTGGTGTGTGTGTGTGTGTGTGTGTGTTGTGTGTGTGTGTGTGTTGTGTTGTGTGTGTGCACGTGACCCTCGTTGAAGAACATCACGCAGAGTAACAATGTACTAGTGAAGTAGATCATACGCCCAAACATTAGGGTCAGAACAAGAGGAAATAAGTGGGTCCAAAGACGAGAGGGAATGGTAAGCGGATGAGGGTGGGATGTGGGATATTATATCCGCGTGTGGTGTGTTTCAGGAGTAAGTGTATGTAATGTGTTTAACCCTTAGTGGCTACTTTCTTTTACTACTTTGATCTGTTTGTCTTCCTCTTCCTCTTTCTTCGTTTCACATTCAGACAGGAACCCCAGAGGCACTGACCAAGGCTGCTGCTTTGTAGTGGTTACTTTTCATTCATTGTCTTGATTTTCTATTTTGTGTTTCCATGTTTTTAAGACAAAGAGAAAAGAGAAGGAGGACGGGTGGTGAGGATGAGGGAGTAGTAGATGCGGAGGAGAGAGAGAGAGAGAGAGGAGAGAGAAGCGAGAGAGAGAAGAGAGAGAGAGAGAGGAGAGAGAGAGAAGAGAGAGAGATAGATCGAGGGAGAGGAGAGAGAGGAAGAGAGGAGATGGAAGAGAGGAGGAAGGAGAGGTGAGAGAGGAGGCGTATTAGATAGGGATGAGGAGGAGAGAGCGGCCTACTGAATCAACATCTTTGACTATCTGCTTCAGGTTAATTCGCTGACAGGGCAATTCACCTTGATTTCCAGGGAATCTTTCTCCGCATCCCCCTGTTGAATGGTTTCGGGCACGAGTCCGTCGGTCTCCTGAAGCTCGTGCACCGTTAGAGACGGATACAGAGGGAGAGCTTTGTCAGCCAGACTGGACGTACGTGGACAGGGATCTAGTAGAGAGAGAGGGACCGGGGCCCGAGGAGGCACTCCGGACTACGTTGACACGGGGGTGGGGAAATCAGATCAGGTTGTAGTCATCGCTCTTTCCGTCTGGGGTGTATCTGGTGGGGGGGGGACGGGTGTCACGATGGTCATGGCTAGGCCCAGAAGGCTGGTACCGTACCCTGCCCGCTGGTTCTCGCCCCTTCCATGACCCTCTTCAAGAGAGATCCATGGCACAGACAATGCCAGTCAGGGTCTGGACCATTTGCCTGTTGCTTAATGCCGCTAGCCTAGCAAGCACCTACCATTCCTCAAGTTGTCAGTCAGACCCTCTCTCCGACTTGTTCATCGCACTAAAACAGTATTAACTAAGCGCAAACAAACACAGCGCGTTTTGACCTTTTTGGGCCTTTCCTTTTAAGCAGAACGGATTACTTTCAGGATAATGAAACGAGGAGGTAGGACAACACTACTTACATTCAAAACAATGAACAGAACTCCACATTTATGAACAGACAGATACTTATCCTCTTCATCTCTAGAATTTAGTTGCTCACGGTGCCAATTTCCAGAGCAGAATTTGCTCGTGTATCCTATATCTAAGGAATGGAAACGGAGGTTTAGAGGGAAAAAGATTCAGGGGCAGGGCAGAATTCTGTTTTTGCTGCTTGGTTGGTGGGGGGGGAGGGGGGGGGGGGGGGGGGGGGTCCACTTGCAGTCACGCCCCCTTGGTCGAAACCAGACACCGTGTTGAGGTTCTTCGTCTGTCTGCATAACCCACGCACGCTACTAATTCTCAAGGGCCCAGCAGATGTAATGTAGAGTGTATGGATGGTCCCCCACACGCAGTGAAAGTCCCCCTGGATGAAAAGTTCTAGGTTTTCTTGAAAACCCATGGAGATGGGGGGCACGATAAGAAATAACTCATGATGATTGAATAGTGTATGTGTGTGTGTGTTGTGTGTGTGTGTGTGTGTGTTGTGTGTGTGTGTGTGTGTGTGTGGGCTTCAATTTTGTTTTCACTATAACATAACTTTTTTTTTTTTTTTTTTTTTTTTTTTTTTTTTTTTTTTTTTTTTTTTTTTTTTTGCCCTACTTTTTTTTTTTGTTTTCTCCATTTTTTCCTATTTTTTTTTTCCTCTTCCCTCTGCTCGCTTTGTTTGCCCGTGAATTCCTCAAGGTGGAAAAACATTGCTTGAATGTCATCACAGTGCCGCCCTCTGTCACAGCTCCTCTGACGATTCTTTCTGTTGCCCAGCCTCCTTTCCCACCCAATGTCGTTGACCACTCATTTGACACAGGGGATGGGGTATGTGGAGACGCTTACTCAGTAACTGAAGGGGGATCCTCTCATTCAGGTCAGTGCCGCTGTTCTGCTTTTCATCTCTCTGGCTCTGCTTTGTTTCTTTTTTTTTCAGTGAATACGTTGTCTCAAACGCCTTTATTCGTTTTTAAATTCACAACACACTTTTTTTATTTTGATATAACACTTTTTTTTCACTATAATATTATATTTAGAATATTCAAATGCATTTAACCATTTACTTATTTTTTTGAGTTGCTCATTTAGAAGCATGGTTTCAATATTTAAAACCGGCGGATCAAAATGGTAAAGAACAAGAAAAAACAAGGGTCATAACTTATCTGGCATTGTCGTTTTTGCCTCGACTTGTATCGATTCTTTCCTATATGAATCATTTTGTGGTTTTAACTGAATTTATTGGTATTTGTCTGAGTACATTGTATGAGTATTTGAAGATCCAAAGGCCATGTCCCCCCAGGAATGAATCATAATTAATTTTGTCTGTCTACATTTATTTGTTGGTGTTACTTTTGTACACTGGTATATGGGAAACTCGGGACAGCTTGGAATTGGCCCCTTCCCTTTCATTTGGGAAATGATCATGTCTGATCTGTTTACCCTTGCCTGCCTGTGCTTCAGGTAAAGTGGACAGCACAAACAGCGTTAGCTAGATGCTTTGAGCTAAAGGAATCTTCATCGCAAATCGCAGTGTATACTGCTCATCACCACTGTCCTCCGTTACTCAATACTTTTCTTTCATATTAAGGGGAAGTAATAGGAATGTTAGGTAACCAAGAAATTGGTGCGAAAAAAAAAGTTGGTAAGAGTAAGGCATGAGGAAGTACGTAATTAATAAATGTTTTCTGGGTGTCAAAAAGAATGATAGCAGAAAGAACACGATAATAATGTGTATAGCTGCTTTCTCCCTGTGTGTTTTTTGCAAGTTTTGTCAAGTTTGCCATGATGTGTTAGTTTTCCCATAACATCCTTCACGATGATTTCCATTCACTGTATGATTGTTTGTGTAAAGTTTCAGGTTTCCATTGGACAGTTTGAAGCAAAGTTTCTCTCTCTCTATCTCTCTCTGGACAAAGAGAGCCAGTCTCTGCTCTCTCTCCTCAACCTCTCTTCTCTCCCTCTCTCTCTCTCTCTCTGTCTGTCCTAAACTCTCTGGCTCTCTCCTCTTTGTCTGTATGTCCTCTCCTCTCTGTGTCGGTCTATCGTACTAATCCCTGTCTTACCTCATCTCTCGTTACTCTCCTCCTCTCTCTCTCTCTCTCTCTGTCTCCCTCCCCCATGCTCGCTCCCCTCTCTCTCCCTCAACTAGCTTCAATCCTCTCTTTTCCTCTTCCTCTCTTCTCTCCCTCTCTGCTCCATCTGTCTGTGTCTCCCTATGTCCCGTCATGCCTCATGTATTTAAACCTTAAAATCTTACGAAAAAATTGATTACTGTTGCTTGCCGTAAACTCTCGCTCGAAGCTCTCTCTCCTCTCGCTGCTTCCTTCATCGTCCCAATTCACCGTCGTCTCTCCCCTCCTCCTCCCTCTACCCTCATCTCCTTCTCTCTCTCCGTCTTGAGTTCCATCTCTCTCTCTCTCCTCTCTCCACTCCTATCCTCCTCTCTCTCTCTCTCTATCCTCTATCCTTCCCTTAAGCCCGCTGATCTCTCTCCTCCCTCTCTCTTCGCTCAATCATCCTCATCCTCCACGCACTCAACCTCCCTCTCAGACTCCGTCCTCGCCCGCGCTCCAGCCCCTCAGGTCCTCGCCCTTCCCTCTCTCTCTTCCCTCTCCTCCGGCCTCACCTCGCTCGATCACCTATCTCTCCCCCTCCTAAACTCCACTCCTCCTCTCTCTCAGATCCGTCTCCTCCTGCTCAGGCTCGTCCTAGAGTCTCTCTCTCTCCTCCGGTCTCTCCTCTCTGGCTCTCGACCTCCCCGCTCTCTCAAACCCATCAACATCTCTCTCCCCCTCTTGCTCTCTACTCTCTCCCCTCCGTGCCTCTCTCTCTGTACTGGTCGTGCGTGCGTGCGTGTATGCTCTGTGTTTTCCATATTCTGTGATTGTACTTTGTCATTCATTTTAACTATCTGTCTGTTTTATCCAGACATACTAATTCTTGTATTCTGTCGTAATGACCATTATCTGTGTTACAAGGCCATGGCTCCCCCCCCCCATTCCACCACGTCTGTCTTCCATTCCCTCTCTCTCCTTTCCCCCCTTCTCACCCCTCCCCCTTCTCTCCCTTCTTTCTTCTTGCTGTCCGTCCCCTTTGTATTTCTGTGTTCCGTTCCCCTTCATTATTGTTATTTTTCATTTTTTCATTTTTGTTTGTTTGTTTATTATTATTACTTTTTTTTGATTTTCTCTTCTATTTTCATTTGATGGTCCATTATGATTGCAGGACCCACTTTGTTTTGCCCCGTTGTTTTGCTTTCCTTTTTCCATTCACTGCATGTTGTAGTCATTTCATCACTCAGGTGTCAGAGTCCCATGACTCAGGTGCTTACATGGATGTAAAAAAGCACCACGTCAGTGCTTATCTATTATCCCCTCGTAAATAAAGAGTTTTTGTCTTGTCTTGCATTGGGTCTTGTCCTCTTGATCTCTCCCTCATCTTGGACTTGTCCCTCCCTCTCGTTTTCCCTGTCTGTTGTTCGTTACTCTGTATCTGTCTGTCCTGCCTGTCTGTCGAGTCCCTCCCCTCCCTCGTCGACTTCTCTCCACCATCTCACACTCCCTCTCCCTTCCCTCTACTCTCCTCGTTGATCCTCGCTAGAGCTCACATCCTTCAGCTCTCTAAGCCTGGCTCTTCTCCTCTCTATCTGTCTTTAACTCTCTCCAAGGGTAGGGATTCATCAATGAGTCCATGTAGCGTCCTCGCGACTCTCCCTCTCCGCGGAGGGATACCCTGGGCACAATATAAGATGTCCGTTTTATCTGCCATCTCTGTGTTCATGATCCTTCCTGTCTCTGTCTGAGATGTTTCTTGTCCCCACTGATCACCATGGAGAATGTTCCTCCCCTCTATCTCGAGATGATCCCCCCCCCCACTGATCTCATGGAGCCCCCTCTCTCTATCACATGGATTATGTCTTTAACGGTTCTTAGGGTAGAGTGTTCATCAATGATTGTGGAGAAACATGTAGCGTTATCACATGCAGATGGGGCGCCCACAGCTGGGTAAGGTTGAGCCCCCTAACTCTGTACTAACTGCTTTAACTGGTAATCTCGGCTTCAATATAACATGTTTCGTTTACTGTTTATTTGATACCAGGACATCACATGGAAGTTTACAGAATCGCCAGGGGGTGGAAGCTGAACACACTGAGATGTTCCTGATCCTGACCCCACTGATCCATGGAGATGATCTTGATACCACTCCACCCCACTGATCACATGCACTGGCTGCTTCGCTATTACAGTTCTGAATAAGCCCCCCCCCCCTCCCCGTCCTCGCCACCCCCCCCCCCCCAGTTCGGCTGGCTGACAACAACATGAATTTAATTGAATTGCTGTGCAATTTTTGTGTAACATATCTGCAACACATCTTTTATCAATGTTAATTAAAGCAACAATCCATGATATGGCATTTTCTGAGAGTTTGTATTACAAGTCAGCGACAAAACTGTCAAAAAAGTAATAGTAAATATGACATGAGGCAGGGAACAGTAAACAGTAAACCATCACAAACAAGTTGCCGCAAATCCTGCTCCCATGAAGAAACAAAGACACGTCCATAAACTCCAAATGATGCTACTTACTTACGACAGACCGAATTACCATACTAGGCAGACATGACAGACAGCACAGAACACACAGAACAGACAAGGGAACACTTTCTACAGGTACGTCCACAGAACAGACCAAGGAAACTGACAACATTAGTCTTTACTCAACGTAGCATGACTTTTTTCACACTCAGGAGCTGCAAACAAACTACAAGTAAATGTCAATTTGAATTTCACCAACCTACTCTACCTTCTATCTTCTTTTCTTCCAGTTTTTGTTAGCACAAGGAAAGGTTTCATTATAAATCTCTCATGTTGCAAATCCCGAGAGTCGGAAAGATCCAATTCATTTTTGTCCCTTGTACAAGAAAAGAGATAGTAATAATCTAGGTGATTAGAGGGTATCAATACTGTGTAATGTTAGCAGTAACATTTATAGTATATGAATGAATAATAGATTGCATTCAAGGGCTAAAGAGTAGTACCATTTGGCCCTGGAAATATCAGGCAGTTCAGAGCAAAGTATGTTTCACCTGTTTGATCGTTTTGTTTACACCCATGACCTGTATTCACAAACAGTTTAATGCGGACTATGAATTATATGTTGCCGTTACTGATTTACCGAAATGTAAATATTTTCTTGACAGAAATTGTCATAAACCCATGTTATTGAAAAAAATGGCATATCAGGCAAAGCTTGCTATTTGTATTAAAAGTATATGCACAACTATGTCAAGGATTTATAAGACAGGACTGAAACTGACGAGTGATTTAATGTTCAGCAATAGTGGAAAAGCAAAATATGTCTTTAAAGAATCATCAGTCAAAAATTATTGGGAAAAAGGATGTGTTTCTTTTGTCACATACTTTGAAACTATCCATACCACTGTTTGCTGACAATGTCTTTTCTTTCTCAAAAACGCTCAAACGGTTGTTTGCATTTAGAATAAGTTTAACAGTTTACATGAGGCGTCAGTATCTATTGGGTGTAAGGTAATATGGACGACAGTAACATTACGCTGTTCAGAAACGGTCCCCTTAAACGCCAGGAAGATGCTTTTTCATTGAGAATATATGCCTGTTGTAATTGTTTACAAATATCTGAAATGTATATTTTCAGATAGTATGGGTTTGTTGCCTCATGTAACTACCTTGCTAGTGAAACCAAACGTGCCATTTTTTTCCGTATTGAGAAAATGTAAGACGGTGAACACATTAAGAAAAAAGTAGTCTGTAAATCATTTTAACGCCCATATGTAGTTCATAGTTTGGTAAAGCTGGGAAACATGGTGTTGGATCAATCAGCTACATACTGTGAAAATGTGTGCACTCTGTTTTCCCTCTTCAAAAAAAATCCTGGGAGCTGAAATGCGAAAACCGAAGTCTTGAGTGTTCATCTTTTTTCCTTAACGGGGCACAACACAAAAGAACTCCTCACCAGGCTCCTCCAGTTCAGTGCGTTGCGTACCAAGGCCTGGGGTACCTGCAAAACGTTTTGCAGTGTTGTCAGTCTATTGTTTGAAATATTTCTGTCTTCTCTCCGTCTTCCTCAGTTAACAGTCTCTGGAGGATGATTATCTCAAGGCCACTGGCTCTGGTTAAATGGCAACCCCCATCATCATTTCTTTTCTTTACCAGATATCAGCAGATCTTCATGTGGTCCTATGAGCTGTGTGATGGTTTGACGCACTTGTTTACCGGTGAGGTGACACTGTACATCAAAAAGCCTGATGCCATAGCTTGAGTTCTTCTTTCCAGATCTGCTGATGGGATCCATATTTCGTATGCATTCAGGAAGTTGGAATACATCAGTGTAAGGAGCCTGATTTTGTGTTTCATGAAAATGTTATTGTTTTTTTCCACACAGGTTTTAGTCTGGACATTTGGTGATGTTGTGATGCTGTTGTGAGAATGTCTGGTTTGAATCCTTCGTTGTTGATGGTGGATCTCAGTCACGTGAACTGTTTGACCACTTTCTAGCTTCTGTTCATAGACAGTTGCATCAGTGTGGATCGTGGTGTTGTGGCTGGCCGACAATTTGGTCTTCTGGCCGCTGATGTCCATGCCGTGTGTTTGTGGATGTTTCATCCAGTCCTTCAGAAAGATCGGAGAGTTCCTGTTCACTGCCAGCCTGACCAGCGATGTCATCTGCTCATCGACATTTCGTTAGGGTTCTCCTCTGATGCTGACTATGCAGACGTGATCTTCAGGTGCGTCAGTTATGATTGTTTTCAAGAGAGTATGTTTTTAAAATGTTGGATATTTAAGGCAGCCCTGAAGGATTCCAACTGATGTCTGAAACCATTCTCCAATGGCACCTTTAGCTCTAGCTGCTTCAGAGTACAGTTGCCGGATGGTGTTGGAAATCTTTCGTTTGGTGTAACATTACTTCTCTATGGCCCATAGCATCTCCTGTTGCACCAGACTCTGTCAAACGCCTTTTTTGCAGTCTATCAGGGTGTAGTAGAACTCCCTCTGCAGCTGGAATTGCTTGTTGCGAAGGTTACGCGGCCTAAAGCTGTATTGAATGGTACTTCTGCTTTTGCGGAATTCGGCTTTTTTTTTTTTTTTTTTAAGCGATTATGATGTCTGCTTGCAGGATAATGATTTGAAAATTAATGGAGTGGAACTGGCCAGGAGGGCTTTGAAAATGAATGAATGAATGTTGACACGTTTGGAAGCATACAGATATCCGAAGAAATGCTATGCTGGCATGCGATTTTGATGTGAAAACAATTATGTAGCTGTGTAATGTTCTTATGGCTGCTTTCCTGATTTTGGTTTTAGATTTGTTGTATGAAATGAAGTGTGTAGTAGAAGAAAAAGGCTTTTCAATCAATGGCTTTGTACACTGTAGACGGCGGGGAACAAACGACAATTTTTAGTGTAGCAGCATGTCTAGTGTTTATTGATAATTTAATAATTACTTGTGTTAAAAGTAATTTGTTGATGGATGTGATTACTCATTCAAAATTTTATTTACAATAACTGAATATTGTTTTGAGAGATCGGGTCAAGCCGTGTATTATTTTTTGTCATTAAAACTACATATATACGCTGTTACAGGGCTTTTACATATTTTGTTGCTATGCCCTGTTTGTAAATCAAAACTAAAAAAAAAAGAGAGAATTTTATTCTGTATGATAATGTCGAGTTAAATCTAAGAAAAGAACTGAATGTAGAAATACTCCACAGAAACCATAACGTTTTTTTCTTTTTAATGGTTTTATGTCATTGCATGGTAATGTTTGTAATGAATTTATATGTGTACGTATACAAGGGAACATGCAATATCATAACACCATTTTTTTTTCTGTTGTTGTATGTTTAATGTAATGTGGCTTTATTGTTTTTGATGCACATTCTTCATTGAGGGAGAGCTGCCTTTCTACGAATAAACAACTGTGATTTTCATTACCATAGTCAGAGTGTCTAATTGTTCATCAGTCACACACACACACACACACACACACACACACACACACACCACACACACACACACACACAACACACACACACACACACAGACAGACACACACAGACAGACACAGACACACACACACACACACACACTCACACACACACACACAGACACACACACACACACACACACACACACACACACACACACACACACACCCATCCCTTCCCTTCACCTCCTAGCCTACCCTTCTTCAACAGCAGAAAATCACAGAGGAACTGTGTGAGAAATTGATCTGTCCCGTCAAGGAAGTGGGTGTGGTGGCATCATCTTGCTGGCTGTCCCCCAGCAACAACACCATTCAAGGAAACTCCCTTGAAGGCAGTGCGGAACACATCTTAACACCCCCAAGACTGGAATCAGAACTGGACATTGGAATCACGTGGAACAGGAATCACGTGCAAACTACAATTGCTCTTGCACGGTAGAAGAAGGGCCAAAAACACTGCACAGTGTGCCATCGTTCGTTTCTGCCATTCACCACCACCATGATACACATCGACTTCTCTCATGAAACATCTTGTATGTCATAGAAATCAACCAGACATAAATAGCAAAGGAGCAATTAAAGAATCAGTTCTGGTTCACAGTCGGAATCACTGTAAACTGTGGAGTGAAAGGCAGAAAATGAGCAGACGCATAAAGTTGAAGATGACTTGCACTGCACACTTTCATCCAGCATCTCTTCAAGGTCATCTCTATCCGCATGCTGATTGACAGCATAGATAAATACCCCCCCCCCCCCCCCCCCCAGCCCCCTCCCCCCACCGCCCTCAACCAAACACAAAAAAATCAGCAAAATGTGTTGTGTTGTGTGTGTGTGTGTGTTGTGTGTGTGTGTGTGCGTGCGTGCGTGCGTGCGCGGCGTGGCGTGCGCGCGCGCGTGTGTGTGTGTGTGTGTGTGTGGTGTGGTGTGTGTTGTGAATGTGTGTTTGTGTGTGGGTGTGTGAAATGTGTGTGTGTGTGTGTGTGTGTGGTGTGTGTGTGTGTGGTGTGTGTGTGTTGGGTGCATATCTGTGTCTGTGTCTGTGTATGTGTGTATGTGTGTGTGTGTGCGCGTGCGCGCGTGTGTAAAATGTATGTGTGTCCAAAATTATAGCGATAGGTAAGATTTTTAAGCCCATAATGGTGGAATTATTATATCATTCTATGTACAGCAAATGGGTACGTGAACATTTCTTTTGATTCTTCATATAAATGAACCTTTTACGAGTTTACCAAAGATGGAAAGATATATCATTGTTCATTGTGAAGGCCACTGACTGATAAACTCCGAACTGTCAGACAATTTACGGTTAGTCATTGATTAAACGACATCCCAGCATGGTGCGCCTCCTTGTAAACTGACATGGTGAGAAAACCACCGCTGGGTGACGTCAACATGAGACATCAGGTGTGGAGGACAGCAAAGGCCTGTTCGTCCTTATCATGTGTGATGTGCGTGTTCTACAGCTGTGTCTCACCCCAGAGATATGCTGTTGGAAAAACCCTTTTATGTCATGTGGGAGAATAAAGCTGAATGACCACTTACTCTGTGTGTGTGTTGTGTGTGTGTGGTGTGTGTGTGTGTGTGTGTGTTGTGTGTGTGTGTGTTACTGTGTGCGTGAGTGAGTGAGTGAGTGAAGTGATTGGAGTGTGTGTGTGCGTGTGTATGTGTGTGTGTTGTGTGTGTGTGTGTGTGTGTGTGTGTGTGTGTGTGTGTGTGTGTGTGTGTGTAGTTGTGTGCGTGCGTGATGAGTGAGTGAGTGTGTGTGTGTGTGTGTGAGGGGATCGGGAGGAGGAGGAGGGGAGAGGAACCGTATTGTGTGTGTATGTATTTATGTCTCTTGGCTAAGGAAGAAGAAAAAAAAAAAAAAAAAAATTGAGCATTAACAACATAAAACAATCAACAAGTCTATAACAAATGTCCTACAGGACTATGAAGTAAACATTTCGAAATATTAAACAAACTAGATGCATTTTTGAGAACGCCTTCAATACAATTTTTCAGAAATCACTGGCAAGATAGGTCTTAACCTCTGACATTCAAAAATGATGTGTTGCTAGAAATTTGTTCACCACATAAACACATCTAACATTTTTGCTATATTTTGTGATGAACGCATTAAGTTTTTTATCCTGTAAGATAGTGAACTAATCTGTCTGTATTTGATTACGCCAGTATGATTTAAATATAATTTGTTATCCAAACCACGAGAATCAATATACATATTCTTGGAGAGTCGATCTTTTCTCTGGCTATAGCCTTTAACTCTGCTCCATATTGCTGCTTGTTCCAGCAAATGATAACCCTCCTGAATGGATAAAGGAACATGAATTTCAGTGGATTCTGTGCCTTGCCTTGCGCCCTTTTTTGCCACTTTGTCAGCCCACTCATTTGAAGAAAAATCCAAGATGTGAAGGAACCCCAGCAGAAGGAAACGTTGGTCCCTTTTAACGTTAAGATATGAATTAATTGACTGATTTCTAACATAATTTTGGTCTTTTTTCTTGAAATCTGATGATCTTAAAGCATAGAGTACCGACTGAGAATCTACACAAAATAAGATTTGAAAAAAACTGTAATGGAAAATCAACTATGTAATTGAGAGCCATAAGAATAGCAATAAGTTCAGCAGTAAAGATGGATCGATTTTTGCCAATGTAGTATGACTTTTTCCTTTTTTAAACGCTGGTATTACAAAAGCTGAACCTGCCCGGTGATCTTCTAGGAGTGAACCATCTGTATATATCTTTAAAATGATTTGGATAAGTGTTCTGTATATGTAATTGGACTTCAGTTTTCATAATGTTTGGATTCTCATTTTTCTTCGTGTCAGTATGATTAATATCAAAACTGCGCTTTTGTTCATCTCCCAAGCAGGACAAGGGGAGACCGCTTGATCTGTGTCAATATTACTTGGATTTATATCAGACCTTTTAAGTAGATCTGATACGTAAGTGGCAATTGGTTTCAGTGATGATATCTGCTTAGCTCTTTTAGGAAAGAATTTTTCAGATGTAATTTTCAGTTCCTCAGATGCAAAGTTGTTACTTGTCGAACTTCTAAGAACGTATTTAGCGCACGCAAGACTTCGGTATTCGTCCAAAGGCAATTCTCCAATTTCTTTGTAAGTTCCAAGCGTTGATGCGTGAAAAGGGCACACCAAGAGCAAGCCTATAACCCTTGCAATCTATGCTTTGAAGTTTCTTAAGTAAAATAATTAGGGGCGCTAAAAAATACCTCTTGTCCATAGGACAATTTTGATCTAATCAGCGACGTAGAGAGATGCTTCAAAACTTTGCAATCTTGTCCCCAGGCTTGTTTGCTTATAATCTTTAATAGATTTAAACATTTCCCTTGCCTTAGTAGCGATGTAGTTGATATGAGCGTTCCAGATAAACTTTGGTGTAAGATAGATACCTAGGAATTTCACAATATCTTTATACTGAATATTCGTATTTTCAATTTTAAAAACACGGCAGCTCTGATGGATTGCTGCCATTGTTAAAGAGAATCATATGTGTTTTCTCTGTAGATAAAGTCAGACCATTTTCGTCCATGTAAGTACATATATGATTGAGCTCTCTTTGATATATCTTCTTAATGTAGTTCAATTCCCTTTTTAATGTTTTTCTTTTCATTGTAACATTCATCCAAATGCATAGATCATCAGCATATTGTACTAATACAACATGCTTTGATAGGAGCAAGGGCAAATCGTACATTTAAGATGTTAAATAACATAGGAGCGATAACAGAACCTTGTGGCAATCCCATATGTAAAGATCTAGAATTGGAGTATGCATTCCCTACTCGAACACGTATGTTTCTTTTTATTCAAAAAACATTTAATGTAGTGATATAAATGTCCCGAAATCCCGATTTGTTTCAGTTTATAAAAGGAGCTTGGCATGCCAGACTTGGTCGTAGGCTTTCTTGATATCAAAAAGGGTCGCTAGAACATTTCTCTTCTTGCAAAATTGTTGTTTTACATTTGTTGTGAGCTTCACTAAATTGTCAATAGCAGACCTGCCATTTTGGAAGCCTGCTTGATTAACTGGAATAACTTTATTTTTTTGACAATACTGCGTCAATCTTCTCAAACTATTCTCTCTAATAAGTTTACAGGTATGTGAGGTTAATGCTATTGGTCTGTAACTATGCATATCTGTTGGAGGTTTGCCTTGCTTTAAAACTGGTACAATGATAGACTGTTTCCATTGTTCTGGCATTACGCCCCTCAAACCAACATTTTTGAAACAATTTCTGCAGTAATAAGATAAAATTTTCAGGCAGGTGTTTAAGCATATCATTGGAGACTTTATCTAGTCCCACAGAAGTTTTCTTATTAGGAAGAGATAGTATTGCATCTTTCACTTCATCAAGAGTAACTGGAGCATTGATGAAATGACTATTATCATCAACTGGATCTAAATAATCGACTTTATTTTCTTCTTCTGTTCTGGAAGTTTGATCTTTAAAGGATAGACCTTCCAAACGCATAGATTCGGAAAAACATATCGGCAAATGATTCTGTTTTTTCTGAATTAGATGGAAATTCTTTGTTCTTCAGCTTGACAGGACAAAATGGTAAGTTTAAACCCCTTTTCATTTCATGAAACTTTTTCCAAACTTTTTGTAAATCTTTATGATTCGAAATCTCATTAGAGCAGAAAAGACGACCATATATTGCCTTTTAGCTTGAGCTATTACCATGTTACTGTAGTAGTGATTCGCTCTGTTCTTGGCTATTAGATTCTCTGGTGTTTTGTCTTTTAAATATATTTTATACAAACATTTTTTGTTATTAACGGCTGAGTCACAAGCAGGTGTCCACCAGATATTTCCTGAGTGTTTTTTTTGACTTAACTGGGCGAAATTTTGGAATAGCTACATCTGCAGCACTAAGGATAGCATCAGTAAAATACGAATATAACTGATCAATGCTATCGATATTAATATCAACAGTGTTGTATGTAGCTAGTTTGTTTTTGAACGTTTCCCAGTTAGCTGATTTATAATTATATTTTGGGATTATGTCTTCTTGTAATTCACAAGAATCAGTTATTTTATCAAAAGTTACAATTATTGGGAGGTGGTCGCTTCCTAGAGTATCGTCAAAGGTAGACCAACTACATTCAGATGCTAATGCAGGAGATATCAAGGATAAATCTATTGCTGATGCTCTATGAGTTGGAATATCTGGAATTCTGGTTATGCTGCCATCATTAAGCAAGTATAAACATGAATCAACAATATTTTCTACAAATCGGTTACTAGTTACTGACATGCAATCCTTGTCCCAAAACGGCGAATGCGCGTTAAAGTCTCCTGCTATTAACCATTTTTCGTTGTCTGGTAGAGTGTGTGTAACCATTCTGTATTAAATTCATTTGGTCCTTTGGGGAAGATATGTAGAGACTATGTTTATCATAAAATCTTCCCTTAATTTTCTAATTCGAGCCGCACACGAATGTAAAGTTGGAATATTGTTTGGAGCAGGGGACGGGTATACTTTATAATCTGTTCCTTCTTTAATAATATATAGCTGTATTGATTTTAGTAACAGCATCTACTTTTTCATGAACTGGTGGGTAATAATAACCTGATAATTTAGGCAGTTTGCTTCTTTTTTCACATTCAAAGATTGTAAAATAAGAGCTTGATAGGAGTTATTCGCAAGATGTTGAACTAAATAAGGCAAGTTTGTGGAAACAGACCTAACGTTCCACTGCATAAACTTCATGACTTGAAGATGTTTAGATGGCATCATGTAAAGGATGGGAAAACGCAATTAACGAACGTAAGTAAAAACAATAATATAGTGAAAGGAAAACCTTAATCACGCTCTAATGATACAAAGATTGTCAGAACAATGCTAAAACAATACACAACGTTAGCTTGTCAGAAAATATGACAAAAATAAAAACAGACGATTAGTTCCTATATAGCATACAAGGGTAACTTAAAATATTTCACTCGTCTATAACTGATTAACAGAATCTACAATGTTCTGAATTACGATGTTGAACAGTCATTAATGGCAAAGTGAACGTGAATTACTCAGCAGTCCTAAGTTTGCAGGCGGAACAAAAATGACGTCAGTAGAAAAGGTCCCAGTCGCTCAGCGCAAGGTAAGGATTGAACCCAGTCACGATGTATAGATCTGGAGTAGGTATGGGGGTGGTAGAACCTTGTAGAGCGTGATGGCTTCCTTGGCGTTTCCCAGAGGAGAGGTTGCGAAGATGTCGCCCGATGTTACTGGCGAGGATGCTGGTCCCTCTGGAGTTGGGGTGGATGGCGTCCCTCAGGTTGTACCGCTTGATGTTGTCATTCCGACAAAGGAGATGTTGGGCACGTCGTGTAGCTCTGAGGTGACCATTGCGTTGTACAGCTGCCTCCTCACTTCTAGACTGGAATCTTTTACGGCGGTGGAGTTTACTAACAACAAACTTTTATTGTAGGGTGTCTTTGGCCATGCCTTTCACAGCAGAGGTAAGGTTATTGCATGCTTCTTTGGCGTCTTTGGCTTTAAGATCATTGATGCCACAGTGGATAACAACAGCATCTGGCTTGTCAAGAGAAGAGCAGGCAGTTTTCAGTGTGTTTTGGGTGTCTGACAGAGTGGAGGTTCTTTCTTTTGCAGGCTTTGAAATCATAGGATTTACCTAGTCTGTTTGGCTGTACGTGATTCAACACAGAGTCATGCAAAATGAGCTTTTGGTAGATCTGATTCCTCGCTTTCTTCTTTCTTGTTCTTCTTGGAATACACCGAGTACGACATTTTTGCGATTTGCGTCATCCGAAGTAATTTCGTCATGCAAAGCGGGCGACTTCTGAATAGATTTTTGTACTGGGCTTGCAATTTTTGGTCCTACCTTTCTTCTTCGGATCCGCCTGTGCGTATTGTTGCGCAGCACCAGGTGGTGGAGGCGTTCTAGCTACCTCCGCATAAGAACGTGTCGTACTTGAATCTTCCGTCTGTGTTGACTGGGTTACAGTAGAACGGTGTTCTATTTTGGCGTTCTGCATCGACTCTTGATATTGAAGCACAGTCTTTTCCAATGATGATACCCGATCGCAGAGGGTCAAAATGACTTGCTTCAAATCTGAATCTGCACTTTTTACAGAATCGGGCGTCTCTGAGCTGGTAACGTAGGGTCGATCGCTGATTGGACATATTGCGTCTGAAGTCTTAGCGGTACGTTTGTCAGTTGATGGTGCAGATTGCTCGGTCCGGACTCCGATACTCGCTGCAGATGTTGTCAGTGCTCGTCCAGCTGCCCTAACGTTTCGTGCAGTCACACTGGTCGGACTTGTAGCTGATCGCGTATATCCACTTCTTGTCTTCATCCTGGGACCCTTCTAATGCGACAACTTTTTGCTTGAGGAAAAATTAGAAGCTGAGTGTCTCCACCATTTTGAGTCTCGAGTCCGTGTGTGTGGGTGTGTGTGGTGTGTGTGTGTGTGTGTGTGTGTGTGTGTGTTCCTGTGTGTGCATGAGTGAGTGAGTGAGTGTGTGTGTGTGTGTGTGTGTGTGTGTGTGTGTGGTGTGTGTTACTGTGTGCGTGAGTGAGTGATGAGTGAGTGTGGGTGTGTGTGTGTGTGTGTGTGTGTGTGTGTGTGTGTGTGTGTGTGTGTTAGTTTACTGTGTGCGTGAGTGAGTGAGTGAGTGAGTGAGTATGTGGTGTGTGTGTGTGTGTGTGTGTGTGTGTGTGTTACTGTGTGCATGAGTGAGAGAGTGTGTGTGTGTGTGTGTGTTGTGTGTGTGTGGTGTGTGTGTGTGTATGTGTGTGTGTGTGTGTTACTGTGTGCGTGAATGAGTGAGTGAGTGAGTGTGTGTGTGTGGTGTGTGTGTGTGTGTGGTGTGTGCGTGTGTGTGTGTGTGTTGTGTGTGTGTGTGTGTGTGTGTGTGTGTTTCTGTGTGTGTGTGTGTGTGTGTGTGTGTGTGTGGTGTGTGTGTGTGTGAATGTGTTGTGTGTGTGTGTGTGTGAAATGCGTGTGTGTGTGTGTGTGTGTGTTTGGTGTGTGTGTGTGTGTGTGTGTGTTGGTGAGTGTTTGTGCATGTCTGTGTCTGTGTCTGTGTGTATGTGTTGGTGTGCGCGCGTGCGCGCATGTGTGTATGTATGTGTGTCAAAATTATAGCGATAGGTAAGATTTTTAAGCCAGATATGGTGGAATTATTATTAATAATTCTATGTACAGCAAATGCTACGTGAACATTTTTCTTTTGATTCTCTTCATATAATGAACCTTTTACGAGTGTACCAAAGATGGGAAAATATATCATTGTTCATTGTGAAGCCACTGACTGATAAAACTCCGAACCTGTCCCCGACAATTTACGGTTAGTCATTGATTAAACGACATTCCAGAATGGTGCACCCTCCTTGCGTAAAACTGACATGGTGAGAAAACCACCGCTGGGTGTACGTCACATGAGACATCAGGTGTGGAGGACAGCAAAGCCCTGTTCATCCCTTATCATGTGTGATGTGCGTGTTCTATCAGCTGTGTCCTCACCCCATAAATATGCTGTTGGAAAACACTTTTTTATGTCATGTGGGAGAATAAAGCTGAATGACCACTTACTCTGTGTGTGTGTATGTGTGTGTGTGTGTGTGTGTGTGTGTGTGTGTGTGTGTGTTGTGTGTGTGTGTGTGTTACTGTGTGTGATGAGTGAGTGAGTGATTGATTGATTGAGTGAGTGGAGTGAGTGAGTGAGTGAGTGTGTGTGCGTGTGTAGTTGTGTGTGTGTGGGGTGTGTGTGTGTGTGTGTGTGTGTGTGGTGTGTGTGTTAGTTACTGTGTGTGGGTGAAGTGAGTGAGTGAGTGAGTGTGTGTGTGTGTGTGTGTGTGTGTGTGTGTGTGTGTGTTACTGTGTGCATGGAGTGAGTGAGTGAGTGAGTGTGTGTGTGTGTGTGTGTGTGTGTGTGTTTGTGTGTGTGTGTGTGTGTGTGTGTGTGTGTGTGTGTTACTGTGTGCGTGAGTGAGTGAGTGAGTGTGTGTGTGTGTGTGTGTGTGTGTGTGTGTGTGTGTGTGTGTGTGTGTGTGTGCTGTGTTCGTTACTGTGTGCGTGAGTGAGTGAGTGAGTGAGGTGAGTGTGTGTGTGTGTGTGTGTTGTGGTGTGTGTGTGTGTGTTGTGTGTGTTGTGTGTGTTACTGTGTGCATGAGTTAGTGAGTGTGTGTGTGTGTGTGTGTGTGTGTGTGTGTGTGTGTGTATGTGTTTACTGTGCGCGTGAATGAGTGAGTGAGTGAGTGTGTGTGTGTGTGTGTGTGTGTGTGTGTGTGTGTGTGTGTGTTTGGTGTGTGTTTCTGTGTGCGTGAGTGAGTGTGTGTGTATGTGTGTGTGTGTGTGGTGTGTGTGTGTTTGTGTTTTGTGTGTGTTTCGCGTGCGCGCGCGTGCGCGTGTGTGTGTATGTGTTAGTGTGTGTGATTGTTGTTAGTGTGTGTGTGTGTGTTGTGTGTGTGTGTGTGTGTGAGTGTGTGTGTGGTGTGTGTGTGTGTGTGTGTGTGTGTGTGTGTGTGTGGTGTGTGGACTGGAACGGAGTTAAAAAATTGATTACAAATGTAAAGATAGCAGGAACTGTATATTGAATGCTTTCGTTTTATCTTCCTTCCACCATATTCACAAAGCCAGAAAATGTCAGTGATGTAATGATTGGAGACTTTTTGTTTGTTTGTTTTGTTTGTTTTTTGTTTTCATGTGCTCGTTTTTTATGACTTATCAAACCAGGCGAGGTGCAAATCTTGCTGACATCGAAATGCGTGTTAATGGCTCTATCATCTTCCTTCTACCATATAAATTCACAACACTGTGAAAGAATCACATCTTTTCATCTCTTATCAAGAGCCAGCCGTGGAACGGTTCATTAGACGGCAGCACAATTTATGCTAATTGCTCCGTTATCTTCCCTGAGCTGTTTCCTTGAAATACACGGTAAACCCCGAGATCAGCCCATTCCTGCTTTCTGCACGGTTGCTGACCACAGGGTAAGATGTTTCGTGCTTCTCAACCTTCTCTTTCATGGTCGGTGTCTAGGACTTCATGGCTCTGTTGTTTCTCAGTGCAAATGGCCTGGACACTGTTTGATTCATTCCGGTCAGCAGTCGTCAGGTAACAGCCCACAAAGTCATGGACACCTTGATTCCAGACGTAGGTTTTTGAGGATTGCTGGGTTTTCCTCAGGGGCACTGTGCTCAACCCTTTCAAACATCGTCACTCATCTTGTCAGCAGCATTCTGCAGTTTCCAAAGAAGTTGCTTCCAGAACCTGCCAGAAGCTGTTTTTCGTATCACACATACTGTCATGGATAGATTTAGTGACCGTCTGTCTTGATCTTGTAGATTATTGTTGTTGTAACAAATTACTTCTGAAAAACATCGATTCAAAATGGTATTGATCAAAGGTCTATTTCGGTCCTTCTTATATCGAATGAAAATTGTTGATGGTATCCAAAGCTGATCTTCATAGAACTGTGTTGGCCCCATTCCAACATCTGGCTTGTTTGTGTGATGCACATCGCACTGTCGTTTAACTGTAATCAATGAATTCATGTCCTCTGATACATTTTCCTCTTACTGCCTTAAAACCGGCACAGTAAGTACACTATTGCGAACGTCATCTTTTGATTTAAATGTCTTTAAAACACCATCAATGTGATTTTTTAACATATGTGGTGAATGACAACGAGGTAACAGCCCTGACATGGCTCATTGTGGTAAGCTGAATTATATGCAATATAAATTGAAAGGTCGAATCCCTCCATTTCAAGACTTTTGAAAAAAATAGTTTTCATCTCAGCTTATATATCATCTGAATGTTAACAACTTTTAGAATGAGTGTCATTCATAATACAAAGCCAGTCACAAAACACAGGCTTTCTTATTAATTAAGAGAATTTAGTGAACGTTCGAAGACAAGACAGATCAGAAAGTCTCGGTTATTTCTCATCTGGATCCTATTGCTTCCTTTGAGATTTTTTTTTAAATTGCGATAAGACCATTACTCAATTTCACGAGAGAGCTTTCTTTTTCCAGTTCATATTTGTCTAACAGACCTCAGTTTGTGTCTGCAGCATCTTGTCTGATGCATGTCTCCTGCCATATGGTGTCCCACAAGGCTCAGTCTTAGGTCCCACTTCTTTTCCTCCTGTAAACCACAACCTTTGTCCAATGCCATCTTTCTTCATGTATTTGCCAATGATACTGACCTTTTTCAGTTCGGTTTAGACCTTTAGGGTTTCAGTATATGTGTGTGCCTGCACCCCATGTCAACACAGTACAGACTTCCAAGGGGACTGCAGTATTATTCTCGGTTACTCTGATATGCATTTGAGGACAGTACCTCTCTCTGAGTTTCCACCGCCACCTTCGGGTGAACCTTTTACTTTTGGACCCACACGGTCACACCATACAAAGCTCAACAACTGAATGAAGACAAGACGGGACTATTCTGACTAAAGGTTTCTCTGACTGAATCAGTTTCCGAACTCGCCAATGATCAGCTTCATTATTTTTCCAATGTCGGCCAAAACACCCGGTTGTAGTAGTAGCTATCTATCTATCTATCTATCTATCTATCTATCTATCTATCTATCTATCTATCTATCTATCTATCTATCTATCTATCGATCTATCTATCTTTGAAATGCTGTTAATTTAATGAGGATGCCAGTCAGCAAAATGCGCCAGTCTTCTAAATCTTAGTTCCTGATGATAGAACATTTACCTCAAAAGTGACAGAAATGATGGTCAGCCATCTGACTGTCTTTCCACAGAATGATTGGAACGCTTGACTTGCTGGAGTTCGTTGAAATTCGATAGCAGAGAGTCATGGAATTGTGTATGTACCAAAGACAGAGAGCACGTCACTCCCCTTGATGTTAGCACTGGCTTCATGTGTCTGCTCTGATCAGTGTAGGATGTGCATGCATTGCTGCAGTATATAGCTGCCATAGCACCAGGTGCCTTGTCTGATCTGGATCATGTATAAATCCCCTCACCAACTGTCCGACCTTCAAATGACTCAAGCAATTTCCATAGACAACTCCACCAACTCTTCAGGTCTGTGTTTTCTCTTGGACTTTCCCAGAGAAATGAGTTTCTATTTTTTCTGTTATTTGTGCTCTCGGAGCTCACGACATTCAAAGCTGGGGGTCAAAACTCACAAATCTTCACAATCTCTTTTTTCCATTTTCATTCCCTAGCCACTAGTGAACTCTGTTTTGTAATTTTGACGTTTCGCTGCTGCATTGTGTGCCATGTGACTGTACTGTTGTTGCACCACGTCGTGTGTGTGTGTGTGGTGTGTGTGGTGTGTGTGTGTGTGGTGTTCGTGTGTGTGTGTGTCGTGTTGTGTGAGAGGAGAGTGAGGAAGAGAGAGAGCAGAGAGAGAGTAGAGAGAGAGTGGTGTGTGTGTGCTGTGTGCTGTTTGCTGTGTGTGTGTGTGTGTACATGTGTGTGTGTATGGTGTGTGTGTTGTGTGGTGCGTGCGTGCGTGCGGTGAGTGGCGTGCGTGCGTGCTGTGCGCGTGTGTGTGTGTGTGTTGTGTGGTGTGTGTGTTAGTGTGTGGGTGTGTGTTGTGTGTGCACGTGCCATGGTGGCTCCTTGGCTTGCCTCACAATAAAGGTGTAGTGCTGTGTGTGGCTGTGTGACGTCAGGCGGACTAAGACAGGAGGAAACAGCATGGCTCTGAAACACTGTCCCTGGTGTCGACTGGCTGGCACTTGACCCTGTGTGCTAAGCGGTGAGTGGGTGGGTGGTGGTGGTGTTTTTTGGTTGTATCGGTGGTGGGGGGGGGGGGGGGGGGGGGGGGGGGGGCGATGGGGGGGGTGGGGGGGGGGGGGGGGCGCTGTGGTATCAGTTAAGTCCGTCAGCATCTTATTTTGAGATGGTGTAGTGATTAAGCAGATATCTGCTGTTTTCCCATCAGGCTATCTGCAAAACAAAAGGAAATGAATGTGACCAAGCTAAAAAGGACATGCAAACACATCCGAATAAAGAAGATAAGGAATATTTACACCCATGAGCAAACACAAGGAATTTATAAACATTCATCCTTTCCAGTGCCATCATTCTTTATGTATGTGGTAGTACATTGTATACAGTTATGCAAATATTACACGAACATCTGCAAATCAAATACAGCATCATTTTGCACAACATGGCTGAAATATAAGGCAAGATAATAAGTAAAACTGAAAATGTAACTGCATGAATGAAAAAAAAAAAATGAACGAATAATAAATAAGAGAAATTAGAAGGAAAGTAAGATTTAAAGGAAGCATCAATGATATGCTTTACACCCGCATATTCGTTTTGCTAGCAGGATGAGTTTTCATACTTTTCTTGAAGTGGGAGCTTGCTCTTGATATTTCTTGATGTGGTTGGTAAAACTGTTCCACAAATCAACCCCCAGAGTATAACAAAGTGGATTTTATATAAATGCATAATGAGACAAACTGCAGGCGGAAATCTAAACCAAATTTAAACAAGATGCAAAAGCATATAAACGTATTCCCACTAGCACAAGTGCCAAGAGGAGAGACAATTTGCCGTTAGTGGAAGAAAAAAACCTCGACAGTGCGGTGGTTATTTCCCTCTTAATCGGTCTTGATTTAAAAAAAATCATTTTATAGCCACTAGCAACGGCTAATCCTGGTAAAATAAAACACCGGGCATCATTCGTGATATACTACTACCTACTCCCATGTTCTAGTAGAACTACTCCATCCCATGTTCTATAGAACTGGAGGTACAAAAAGTATTCATCAAAATGTATTCATAAGAACAGCCAGCGTATACAGCCTATTGAACAATTACAAAACATCGAACACAGGAAAGTAAGACAAGCTGCTTTTAACGTGCACTCTTAGGTCTTCTTTACAAGATTAAAAACACTCAGACAAACGAAAAAGAACAAAGAATCGCTTATCCTTCCGTCAAATTTTGGCTGTTTTTTTTTGGGATTTCGTTTCCCTTTCGTTTCTCCCATACAGTTGTGCGGGCGCAATCAATTGTTGCATTCTTCTTTTCAAATGTGTTTGTATTTATGATTACTTTCAGGATCTTGGAAACGATATTAAAAGATTTATGTCTGTGACAGTAATATTGAAAGTGCCTCTAACGTTCCGCAGGACATAAACAAAGCGTCATATCGCGCCCCAGGACGGCTAAATGTGTGTGGTGTG
>JADBJO010001385.1:431178-436989 GCA_016801955.1 Conus betulinus | reverse complement strand
AACACTAATGTTTATCTAGATATACACCACACCTGATTGTTTGGATGTACAATCGATAGTGTATACACTCTTGTTTGTTTGGATATACAGTACATAGTCTCTATACTACTGTTTTCTGTGGATATACAAGACATAGTCTATGCACTCCTGTTTTGTCTGGATATCCAATACATAGTCTATACATTCCTGACTGCTCTTCCAATCATCAGTCTATACACTCCTGATTGTCTGAACATACAATCCATAGTCTATACACTCCCTGATTGTTTGAATATACAATCTATAGTCTATGTCACTCTTCTGGATGTTTGGATAGACAGTCCATAGTATGTGCGCTCCTCTTTGTTTGGATATACGATCCGTAGTCTGTGAATTCCTGGTTGTTTGGATAAACGACCCGTAAAGTATACACTCCTGATTGTTTGGATAAACAATCTGTATTCTGTGCATTCTTGATTGTTTGGATATACAATCCATGGTCCATATCCTGAGAGAGAGAGAGAGAGAGAGAGAGAGAGAGAGAGAGAGAGAGAGAGAGAGAGAGAGAGAGAGAGAGAGAGATCTTTGCCGACAGGAAATGTAAACTATTTGATTGGAGGTTTGTGAAATTAAAAAAAAAATGTATTCTTTCCCTTTCAGGTGTTCGAGTGGAAACACAAAGACAAGAAACTGCACAGCGTTCCGCAGCGCCTGATTGAACAAGGCTTGTCTGGCATTTCCGAAGTCAACAAAAACCAGCGGGTCACCACCATCATCGTGAGTTCAGTACCGGAGGGTTGTGTGCCTTCATGTCGGTCGTAATGCATTGCCCTAGGACTTTGTGCGTTGACAATTTTTGTTTCTTTTCTTTCCATTTGCTTGTTATTTATTGTTTACTAGTCCCTGCGTCATTTGAGACTTTAAGATTTTTTTTTTTTTTTATACATATATGTACATCCATGTACATAAACCAGCACAGATTAATATACATAAATCCATGCATACACCATAGATGTAATTATGTGTCTATATACACCAGCAAACATACAATTAATTATATATCTGGACATCTGTCTCTGTGTGTGTGTTATAAACTTCCATGGGAGTAGCAAGTTTAGTAAAAACAAACAAACAAAACAAACAAAAAAGAGAAACAAACAAACAAACAAAAAAACAAACAAACAAACAAACACACAAATCAAGCATATACTTTGCAAAAAAGGTAGCAAGTAAAGTAAATCATCTGGTGACAAAAATAATTAGAGAGGAAAAAATACAAAGACATCAAAAAACAAACAGAACACACACACACACACACACACACACACACACACACACACACACACACACACACACACACACACACACACACACACACACACACACACAAAGACTGTTGGGTGGGGGTGAGAGATTGCATTGACAATTTTCTCCTGCATAGTGAGTACACTTGTTGAGGATTGTGTGTATGCATGTCGTTCGTAATGAATTGCCATAGTACTTCGTGCATTGACCATTTCCGTTCATAGTCAGTACAGTTCTGCAGGACTGCTTGCATTCGTGCCCTTCATATGCATTGCTCTAGCACTTTGTGCATTTACAGTGTCCGCAATCCAATGCTGTGGGAGTGTGTGTCTTTGCACAACCTGCAATACAGTGCTCTGCGGAGTCGGTGCCTTTCCACAGTCTGTAGTACATTGTTTTAAAGAGTTTTGATTTTGCATTTGCAAAGCCTGCAATACACTGTGACAAGATGTCGTGTTTTCATGCAGTTTTAGCACAACTGCTTTATGAAGTGCTGAGTTCGTACAGTCTGTAGTTCACTGGGGTAGGAGTCTACGCGTTTGATAGCCTGTAGTATACTGCTTTTAAGGGCCTTGTGCATTATCGGAAATTCTCTCCATTGTTATGTCTCTATACAATCTACAGGCGTGTTAGTGCAGGCTTGTCCACATATTTATCTAAACTCTGTGCAACCCATGCCTCCCTGGATATCCTATGCTTATGTTCATGCTTTAAAGTATATACGATGCTTTCAGTTAGGTTCGTCTCATTTCTGCTGTACACTTTGGTGTCTCACAGACAGGTTCTCTGAAGAGCAGCATCTCCTTGCTTTGCATTTCCGTACAAAATATCTGCTGTAAAGAATGGAATCAAAGCCTATCAGTACAGGCCAATAGACGTCAACAAACAACAAATTCACAAACAATTCATTGTCACAATCTAAAATGTGACGATGGTGGGGTTGATCGTAATGATGATAATGACGATGATGATGGTTAATGTGTTTTAAAATTCTTTTCCATCTTCTTCGTTTTCTTTTTTCTTTCTCACGCTATTCCACTTTTTTGTCCTTGTTCTTAAGTTTGATCCAATGAGGATGATGCAAATAATGATAAATAAACGATAATAACAAAGACAATAACAGCAGCAGCAGTAGCAGCAGCAGCAGCAGCAACAACAACAATGAAAACAACTACAAAAGGAATAATCTTAATTCTACTAGTAATGAAATTGATAATCACAATAATTGTTTTGATCATTATAACAATCATGGTGAATATAATAATAATAATAATTATTATTATAATAATAATAATAATAATGATAACCATGGATGATGATAATGATAATGATAATAATAATATATATAATAATCATGGTGATAATAACAATAATGAGAAGAAGAAGAAGAAGAAGAAGAAGAAGAAGAAGAAGATATGATGATGATGATGAGATGATATTCAATAACAGTAATGTCAATCGACTAACCAATAACTAATCAGTGAAATTCAATAACTAATTACTTGCTTACCAATGCTCTGTCACTGCTCGAAGATGATGATGAGATGATGATCGATGCTGATGATGATGATTCCCCAGTCATGTTAATCGACTGACCAATAACAAATAGCGAAATTCAGTAACGAATTATCTGCTTGACAATAATTCTGCCATCAATCAACTAACCAGTAACCAATAAGCGAAATTCAATAACTAATTACCTGCTTGACAATAATTCTGTCATCACTCGACTAACCAATAACCAATCAGCGACATTCAATATTAGTAATGACCTGCTTCCCAATAACTCTATCCCTGCAACGAAAACTAATCAATCGACTAACCAATGAACCAAATCAGCGACATTCAATAACTCAATCACCTGCTTGCCAATATCTCTGTCCCTGCAACGAAGACAAATCAATCGACTGATCAATAAACCAATCAGCGACATTCAATAACTCAATCACCTGCTTGCAAATATCTCTGTCCCTGCAACGAAGACAAATCAATCGACTGACCAATAACCAATCAGCGACATTCAATAACCCAATCACCTGCTTGCCAATATCTCTGTCTCTGCAACGAAGACCAAGCCTTACGCCATGTTCAAAACGATGCCTGCGGATGACGGCGCGCCCCCTTTAGCCAAGGAGCACCTGGAGGGCTTCTGCATCGACCTGGCCTACGCCGTGGCGGAGGAGTGCGAGTTCGAGTGGGTGGTACAGGCGGTGAAGGACAACACGTACGGACAGCCCCAAGACAACGGCACCTGGAACGGCATGGTTGGAGAACTCGTTCGCCATGTGAGAGATTTTTTTTTCCTGTATGTGTGGATTGTGTGTGTGTGTGTGGGGGGGGGGGGGGGGGGGGGGGGGGGGGGGGGGGGGGGGGGGGGGGTGGGGGGGGGGGGGCTGTTGCGGGAAGGGAAGTGTACTGTTGTTCGGGGTGGGATGGGATGTGAAATGGTGGATGTGATGTCGGTGTAGTGGTGGTGGTGGTGCGCGGTGGTGGTGTGTGATGGTGTTTGATGGTGTTTTGTTGTTGTTGTTGCTGTTGTGGTTGTGTGGCGGTGGTGGTGGTGGTGGTGGTGGTGGTGGTGGTGGGTGTGTGATGGTGTCGTTGTTGTGTTGTTCGTCATCATCATTACTGTCATCATCACTGACATCATCGTTATCCTCATCGTCCTCATCCGCACTGTCGCCACGATCATCATCACCATCATAGTCCTCACCACAACCATCGTCATCATCACTCTCGATTCCTACACTCAGGAGGCGGACATGGCCATCGCCCCTCTGACCATCACCGCCGACCGGGGAGCGTGTGGTGGACTTCACCAAGCCCTTCATGTCCCTGGGCATCTCCATCATGATCAAGCGGCCCATCAACCACAAGGCGCACGTCTTCAGCTTCATGGACCCACTGTCCTACGAGATCTGGATGTGCATCGTCTTCGCCTACATCGGCGTGAGCGTGGTGCTGTTCCTGGTGAGCCGATTCAGTCCCAACGAGTGGCACCTGTCTGGGGAACACGCCATCACCAACGACTTCAGCATCTCCAACTCCTTGTGGTTCTCTTTGGGCGCCTTCATGCAGCAAGGCTGCGACATCTCACCCAGGTCAGGTCAACTGTCTTTTCTGCTGGGATGGGGCGGCAGGGTGTTGGGGGAGACTGCTTGGCTAGTTGGTTTGGGGGGGGTTGGACCGGACTGGCTTTACTTATTAGTGTGGTTAGGTACTGTGTGTGGTGTGGCTATTCCTTGCTGTTTTTGTACTCTCAGTTCTTATAGAACTGGGAGTACTTTGCAATGGGAACGAAGAAATGCTGTCTGTGTGTGTGTGCCCGTCCGTCCGTCCGTGGTCAAAAATGTGTTCCACACCCGCTCCAAACAAAACTACTGGGCCGGTCTTTCTGAAAATTTGTAGGCATGTTCACTATGGGTCACGGACGATGCCTAATGTGTTATTTTACCATTATGGCCGTTAGTAAAGGCCATAACGGCCCATAACGATTTTCGCTCTTTATGGATTATCTTAGAAAGTACTAGGCCGATCTTTCTGAAACTTTAGGCATGTTCATTAAGGGTCATGGATGATGCCCGGTGTGTTATTTTTCCGTTATATCCGCTGCTAACGGCCAATGACGGTTTTGGCTCTTTATGGAATTTCTTAAAAAGTACTTTGCTGATCTTTCTGAAAATTTGTAGGCATGTTCATTAGGGGTCATGGATGATTCCCGGTGTGTTATTTTACCTACACTCAGCAAGCGGATAAGGCCATCGCCCCTCTGACCAACTAATGGCCCATAACGGTTTTCCTTCTTTATGGAATATCTCAGAAAGTACTTGGTTGATCTCTCTGAAAACTTGTAGGTATGTTCATTATGGGTCACAGATGATGGCCGATGTTTACCTGAATAGCCGTTACTAACGGCTATAACGGCCCAAAACGGTTTTTTTTTTTTTCCTCTTTATGGAATATCTCACGCGTATTCAAGATAAAATGGGAGTACGTTTATATGCTTTGCATCTTGTTTGTTGTTGTTCTGTCTTCCATATCTTTCTTTGACTGGTTACTTTCCCCTGCATCTATGTAATCTTTGTATGCTTTTTCTTTTTTTCTTTCTTTTTTTTTTTTTGGGGGGGGGGGGGGGGGTCTTATTGAACGCCTTACTAGTCAGATCTTTACTGCCAATGTACCTGTTACTTTTGTTGATGTCTCTGTTGTTTTCGTTCATATCGTTATTCGTGTTGGTACTGTTCTTGTTTGCATGCCGACAACGTGCAATTTTACATAATGGTGCAAAGTAAACGAAGAATCGGTCTATCAGTCTTTGTCTTATCGAATTTCATCGATCCATTATTTATTTAATTGTTTTTCTGCCATTGAAAAACGGCTCTTTGTTCATTATCGGTTTATTCATTAGCATTCAGTCTGATTGTTTTTTACAGGAACAGCTTTAACAAAGTCGGAATGAAACATTCTATTATATATAAAATGACGAAACACTAGGAGGAGAAGAAGAACGTGAAAGATTGCAGAAGA
>JADBJO010001385.1:408678-411178 GCA_016801955.1 Conus betulinus | reverse complement strand
AGTAGTAGTAGTAGTAGTAGTAGTAGTAGTAGTAGTAGTAGTAAACGATGTGCTTTTGTGTTGTTGATGTTGAAAAAAAGTCTTTATTCTTGCTGTTGCTGTCGTTCTGTGAGAACAGGGCCTATAGGAGCACAAACCTTGATTTTTAAAAAAAAGAAAATATGAAAATTCTTTTGGGGTGGTGTGATGCTGAAAGTGGTGCCAGTGATGGAACTGCCAGTAATGCAGTATCTGCCGTTGCTGCCTCTCTCTGTCTCTCTGTCTCTCTTTCTCTCTGTCTCTGTCTCTGTCTCTCCTCTCTCTCTCTCTCACTCACTCACTTTTTCTAGATGTTTGTTTGTTGTTGTTATTGTTGTTGTTGTTGTCGTTGTTTTTGTTGTTATACTTTTCTGTGTCACTAACGCCATCTTTTATGTCTACTGGATGACAGGGTGAGCTGTTTTGCAGGGGTGGTAGTGTTTCAGGTGACACCGTGTAACAGCTTGTCATAAACAGTGTGTGCTGAGGTGTTATGTCGAAAGCAGTCCACAGGCAGCGGAATTTGGTGGTTTCTTGTTCTTTTGTCTTCTGTATTTCTTCTCTGTCTCTCTGTCTCTACCTCTCTATCCTCCACCTCTCTCTCTCTCTCTCTCTCTCTCGCTCTCGCTCTCGCTCGCTCGCTCGCTCGCTGTGTGTGTGTGTGTGTGTGTGGTGTGTGTGTGTGTGGTGTGTGTGTGTGTGTGTGTGTGTGTGTGTGTGTGTGTGTGTTGGGGGGATAGGCGTACGGTATGTTACCTCATTTACCCTGCCTGTTGAAATATACTAAATTTCTACAAGTTATTTCAAACGTAAAGTTTCTTACCACTTGAAAATGTGCAAACTATCCTTGGGTAAGATGGGATTTCTTCTTTTTTTTTGTTTTGCTCATGTGTCCATTCCCTACATAGAAGTGTATCCACTGCTGCAGGAAGGCGCACAGAGCGCTCTGACGTTACAGAACGTGGCTGGCATCTTCTACATCCTGATTGGCGGTCTGGCCACTGCGCTCATTTCCGCCGCCATTGAGTTCTTCTACAAGTCCAAAACTGATTCCTCTAAATACAAGGTAAGACTTGCTTCCAGAGAAAGTTCGTATCAGGTGAATAAGAGATAAGAGAGAGAGAGAGAGAGAGAGAGAGGAGAGAGAGAGAGAGAGAGAGAGAGAGAGAGAGAGGAGAGAGAGAGAGAGAGAGAGAGAGAGTCTCTTCGCTCATTCATTAGTTTAATCATCTTCTTTTCAAAAGTATTCCTTGTTCTAGAGTTTCATTCATTATAACAATAGTACAAGTTACTTTGGTATGCTGAAGCAGCATTCTTGATTGTTGTTCTTATTTGATAAATAAAGGTAAAAAAAAGAATATTAGTGTATACCATTATAGTTTTGTAAGCTGAAAAGGAACCTCCTCGCCGCTTATAGTTATTGATGGATTTGTTTACGTGATGTGTGTGTGTGTGTGTGTGTGTGTGTGTGTGTGTGTGTGTGTGTGTGTGTGTATGTGTGTGTGTATGTGTGTGTGTTTAATCTGTTTGCATTCATTCTTATTTCTCTATTTGCCTATTGACTCGTTCACTGACATAGTACCTTATCAAATCCTGAGCGGTGTCTTGTATATATATATGTGCACGTCAGACTTTTTTTGCGGTTTAGTATTGAGAGCCGAACACCTTCATGGTAAATACACCAGGAACGCAGGGACAATACTCTTTCTCTATGGAGAAATGCTTCAGCGGGAAATAGAACAGAATTCTGACCTCTGCTCTGTCTCTATGGGGCGATGACTCCATGGGAAATAGAACAGAATTCTGACCATTTGCTCTGTCTCTATAGGGCGATGCCTGCATGGGAAATAAAACAGAATTCAGACCTCTGCTCTGTCTGTATGGGGTGATGCCTGAATGGGGAACAGAACAGAATGGCGGCCCTGTCACGTCTGTATGGAAAATGCCTCCATGGGAAACAGAACAGAATGCTGGCCTGTACAGTGCCTGTATAGAATGATACTTCCATGGAGAATTGAGCACGCACTTCGGCCTGTACTCTGTCAGCAGTGACGCCTCTACAGGAATCGGACCTTTTCTGTTTCCTCTTTCATTCATTCACAGTCCATTCATTCACAAGTCCATTCATTCATTCATTCATCATTCATTCATTCATTCATCATTCATTCATTCATTCATTCATTCGTTCGTTCGTTCGTTCCATTTGTTCCCCTTCAGACCACCTTCGGCTCGGCTCTCCGGTCCAAGGCCCGCCTGTCCTTCCGAGGTCACCTGGACTCCACGGGGTCGGACCCACCACATGAACGGCAGCAAGAGATCCATGAACACTGTGCGTGAGAAACTGGTGAGCTTCCTTCCGCTTTCGCTTTGCACGTGCATCGCCCAGGCTGCTGCTACCTTCGCCTTCGCCTTCTTCTGTGTTCTTGCCTGCGCCTCTCTGCCTTTCTGCATCTGTCTGTCTGTCTGTCTGTCTGTGTCTGTG
>JADBJO010001385.1:398678-401178 GCA_016801955.1 Conus betulinus | reverse complement strand
GCTTTCATGTTGTTCTTCATCAATCGTGTGTACCATTCCGTCAACTGTGGATGGAAACTGAAGGGAGAATCCCCGGGCGCCCCTACCACAGTCCTGATTGATTAGCTGTATTATTACGTCAGTCAATTAGTGATTACGTTCTGGATTTCATGTCAGTATGTACATAGTCGTTTACTGTTGTCATTTTTCACGACAGGGTTTCTTTTCCGGGACGGAGTGTTGACAGCCCTGAAAAGGTACTTTGTGCCAAGTCTGGATGGATATTCCTGTACGAGAGATATACCAGTATTGGGCCTCTCTCTCTCTCTCTCTCTCTCTCTCTCTCCCTCTCTCTCTCTCTCTCTCTCTCTCTCCCCCCCCCCCCCCACCCCCCAGTCTTATCAATGATTGCTAACATTAGTTACTGACATTTCCTCTATCTTTGTGCGTATTTACTGTTTTGACTTTCAGTTGTAGGTTTGCTCAATATCACAAATGAAGTTGACGTTTAGAATCACTGATGAATATGCACGAGGCAAACTCAAGGAGACATCCACACGCACATGTGTGAACACTTCACACTTATTTCACGCTGACCTCCGACCCCCCCCCCCCCCCCCCCCCCCCCCCCCCCCCCCCCCCCCCCCCCCCCCCCCCCCACCCCCCCCCCCCCCCCCCCCCCCCCCCCCCCCCCCCCCCCCCCCCCCCCCCCCGCCTCCCGACACACAGATACGTTTTTGTCTGGCATCACACGTTAAACACAAGAACAACATCATCAACAACAACAACGACGACGCCAACAACAAACAACAAGAACAAGACAGGAACAACAACAACAACAACAACAACAACACATTTACACACTGTTTTTGTAATTGTCTTCTACGTTGTACTGTACCATCGAAATGTAAGATGACTTGATTCGTCTGCTCACACTGTGAAGCCACACGTTCCTTGTGGGGTAGTCACAAGTATTATGGTAAACTCGCTGACATTCTTGTGTAGTAACAATGTACATTGTTGACGATCAATACTGCTCAATATAACAATGGTGATGTGTTTTGAATTCCTACTCCTCAAATCCACTCGCTCACCACCACTCCTAACCCCCCCTCCTCCCCGGGCATTCCCATTCCCCCACTTCTCGTTCCCCTATCCAACCAACACTCTTCCTCCCATCCTCTCCCCCCCCCCCCCTCCCCCACCTTCCTTATCTTCATCCCATCATGTCCGTGTCATTGTCGGGACTCCAGTCGAAAGTCAAATGCATTGCTTGCTGAAATGTGACAAACAACGCAGGCAAATCATTATGTAGAGTAGTTTGTGGAGTACGTATGTGAATGTATGGTGGTTTGTTGTCCTTTCATTGTGTGTTCGTGTTCAATGATGGCAAACAGTCGTTTCCTGCTTGCTTGGTTCTGCTGCTGTGTTTCCCATCTTTTTGTTAGAATGTCGTAGTTGATTAATGAAAAAAAAGAAAATATTTGTCCAGCATTTTTTTTAAATGAGAGAAAGAAAATATTCGTCCATCACACAAGCATTTCGATCTGACAAATGTCATTGTTAGCTAACATACATCTGCATGCCATCATTCAAACATCATTCAAACGAGCGTCATACCTGTCATTATTTCTTTACAGAATATAGCTTGCAACCAATCTGTGCAGTTGTTAGCTGTTTCTTTCCTCGGGTAGTTTTCTTCGAGAGGGTTTGGCATCAAGTTAACGGGTTAGTTCGTGATAGTGGTGTCTCGCGTTGGATTATCACGTGACATTGATGTAGGAGTGACTCGTGACGGTGATGTCTAGTGTCAGATGCAGAGCAATGATTGAAAGTTTGTTGTTTTTTTTTTTCTCACATTCTATCTATAACCAAAAAAGGGTCCTTATGAAAGATGTTTAAGAAGAAATTGTGCAGCATTGAATAATCTTGTCAGCATTAAGCGACATTATATGATGTCCTCATTTTTCATCCTCATGTTTTCGTGAAGAGCTGAACTGAATGTATTCATGTTTATTTTGCTGAAATTCATTCATTTCTTCTCCTCCCCTCCTCCCCTCCCTTTCCCCCTTTCACTAAATTTGAATCACAATTTTGTAAAATGAAAATTAAAGTATGATGAAGTGATTGCCAGCTCCTTCATTTTAGAACAAAGCCTTTTTTTCATTTGTTGAAATGAAAATGGGCAGAAACGTAATTCGTTGTAGTTTGTGCTTGTAACATTAAAACGTGATAGCATTTTGTCATTTAAAAGAAAGACCGTGTGCATATTGAAGTCAGTGAACAGCTGCAAAATCTGTACATTTTAATTTTCGCCATGAAATGCGTAGATATTACCATTTTCGCAGAGAATGTATGGCTGATATGGGGTGTCAAAAGTTATTTTTTAGGTGTTTGGGTGATTCAAAATATGAACCGTTTGAGTCCAATGTAATTATCAGTAGATTGGTACCTCTGACCAGCCTAACTGTGGCATCATGTTGTTTGGCTATCATCAGTTTTCTCCACTTTAATTACAATG
>JADBJO010001385.1:381178-386178 GCA_016801955.1 Conus betulinus | reverse complement strand
ACGAGAGTGTTTATTACATTATATGTAGAGCCCTAAACTTTAGAGAATAGGCGCTATGAAAATTTAACATTATTATTATCATTATTCTTTTTCTCTCTCCTTCTCCAAAACATATTTCCGTGCAGGATAGATTGGCCATAGACTAGTAATAAACATCCAAAATACTCTGAAACTCAGTGATCAAAGCAAGGCTGTCTTATAGGGTGAAGCCTGAGAACGGACTTTAGTCTGGCCCTCACACTTTCAGATAGCAGACGGCATCGATCTTTCTGCTGGAACACAGAGACACGTGGACATATGTAGGGACACGAAGACAGACGGATAGAGAAGGGGAAGGGGGACAGGGGTGCGACACGCAGAGACCTGTAGATGGTCCTAGGTGTGTGAAATACGTCCCTTGGCAAATTTCCTACGGAGGAAAGATTTTGAACAAAATTCCCGGTGTGTTTTGTAGAAGGTGTGTTTTAAAGGGCTGTGTGAATGAGTTTCTTTTTCTTTCTTTTTTTTTTTTCTTTTTATCTTCTTGTCTTTTTTTTTTAATGAATGTCTTGCGAGTTGACTTCAACGCGGTGACAGCCCTGATATGGCCCTTTGCGGCGGCGGCTGGGTTAGAAACATCATTTACCTTACCTGGCAGATTTTTTTTTCTCACGTTTGCCGGTCAGATACAGAAGGCAAATATCCCTGTTTGCATGACGCCTCGGCTCTAGTTGGCATTGTCGACACCCTTGACACCCTTGGTATTTGTCGCCACCCTTGACATCACTTATGACAAACATAATAATCACCTTTAGAAAGAGTGGGGATTAGTTTCCGCCGAGGACATTGACGAACAAAGTACACAAGACACGATGCATTTCGACCTCTTGGGTCTTCTTCAAGTGAAAACAAAATAGGTAACATTTAACATTTAGGACAGTACAAACAAAGAACGAAGAGCTAAGTACAAACAAAAACGAAGTACTGTCCTAAATGTTAAATGTAACCTATTTTGTTTTCACTTGAAGAAGACCCAAGAGGTCGAAATGCATCGTGTCTTGTGTACTTTGTTCGTCAATGTCCTCGGCGGAAACTAATCCCCACTCTTTCTAAACTTTGCTTCGTTCTCCGCCATCAGTCGCTCCATTTTGAAATAATAAACACCTGTCTTTCCATGACGGAAACACGATGGAAAACAGCCATCTTGATAGTAGAATATTTTTGCACAGCTTTCCATTTACTACATTCTGAGAGAAAGATTGAGCCATCTTGCTAATAAAGACATTATTATTATCCTTATTCTTTCTCTCTCCTTTTACAAAACATATTTCCGTGCAGGATAGATTTTACATATACTAGTCATCAACATCCAAAATACTTTCGTACACCTTTCTAGTTACACACGTCTGAGAGAAACACTGAGCAGTACACCTTCCCAACATTCTAAGCGAAAAACTGAGCTATTTCATTAATTAAATACTTTCGTACACCTTTGCATTTACTAAATTCTGAGACAAAAGGATGAGTCAAAATAACCGTTTGAGGGGTTGGAATGTTTTCGACTTACATCAGGCACACAATGAAGAAAAAGAATTTAACAAAATATCCAACGCTGCTTTCAGTTCAAGGTCAGTTGTCTCCCTTGTAGCTCCAAGCCATTTTTACCTTATGACAGAGTGGACATGTGCACGAGTCGACACCAAACAAGCAGATAAACATTGCAGAGTACCCAGTGAAGATCCGTGGAAGTGACCGAAGGTCGCAGGGATGGAGGGTGTTATAATCTGGCAAATGAGAGCAACTGATTCCTGCCTGACAACTGCCTTCGCAGCCACCGCTTCTACATGAGTTTGGTTTCATAATTTTTATTCTTACATCATCTTAACAGAATACACACAGACACAGACGTAGACGCACACGGACACGCAAGCACTCACTCACACACACACGCACGCACACACACACACACACACACACACACACACACACACACACACACACACACGTTACAGGAACGTTCTGCTGCGCGCGCGCGCGCACACACACACACACACACACAGGGACGGACACACACACAGGGACGGACACACACACACACACACACACACACACACACACACACACACACACACACACACACACACACACACACACAACCGCAAACACACACACACACACACACACACACACACACACACACACACACACACACACACACGCTAGCCCCCCCCCCCCCCCCCCCACACAAACACATACATACACATACACACACACACACACACACACACACACACACACACACACACACACACACACGCTAGCCCCCCCCCCCCCCCCCACACACACACAAATACATACACACACACACACACACACACACACACACACACACACACACACACACACACACACACACACACACACACACACACATGTTCCAGGAACGTCCTTGGCAAAATAATCTGAAAATCAACTTGGAAATTGATGTTGTTTTTCCATCTCTCTCCAACGCGAGACCCTCCCACTCACCGATACCCCTCCCCCCCGAAAGCCCCCTTTTCCTCTGTTTGTCTGTCTGTCTGTCTGTCTGTCTGTCTGTCTGTCTCTCTCTCTCTCTCTCTCTCTCTCTCTCTCTCTCTCTCTCTCTGTCACTTCACCTTGTCCTTGCCAAGCACACACACTGTTCACATATGTACACGCCAATTCATGAGCACGAAGTGTAAACACATTCCTGATACTATCCTATATACCTACCTACCTACCTTATCGATCGATCGGCCAGCGACCTTTCTGCCAACACACACACACACACACACACACACACACACACACACACACACACACACACACACACACATATATTTTTTTTCAGAGAGAGAGAGAGAGAGAGAGAGAGAGAGAGAGAGAGAGACTCATTGCCAAACGAACGTACGTGTCCATGACTGTATGATATGAAGACACAGGAAAAGGGGCGAGCAACTCCGTCGAGAGATAAAAACACTCTTGCCTTTCTTGCCTCGCCTCAGTGTCTTCCCCGGTGTATCTCCTCTTGCCGGAGTTGCCATGGTAACTGTGTACTAGTGTCGTGTAATTGATTTTATAGATGTTATTGGGAACAGATTCTAAAGGTAGCCGAGCTAACGAATTGTCATGATCACCCTCTCTCTCTCTCTCTCTCTCTCTCTCTCTCTCTCTCTCTCTCTCTCTCTCTCTCTCTCTCTCTCTCTCTCTCTCTCTCTCTCTCTCTCCCGTTACTTCTATTTTACTTCGGAACAGTAGGTATATATACCTCACATCACACCTACACAGAAGCGGTACAGAAGAGAGCCTCCGTTGTGACCTTTACGTTAGAATGCACGTGAAACTGAACTGCACTGTCAGCTTCACTGTCTTGAGCTTCGGGGTTTAGTGTGTGCATATATATCTAAAGAAGCGAATTTGTATTTTGAGTCGCTTACTTGCAGTCAACCAATTAAAAAGAAAATATTAGAAACTGTATGCTTGTTGTTAGTTGTATATTTTTTTTTTTCCAGAAAAGACTCAAGTGTAGTGTTTTGAATAAATCTAAGCACTGAGTTCATGGTGATTTCATGTTTTTAAACGTTGTATTGGTGTCCTTGTACCTTGTCAGGTAATTTTGCAAGATGTAAAGACTTGCAGAGTTACTCTATGCCTTCATAATCTATACCAAAAGCATGCAACGAGACACAAGCATGCAAACCACTATAATCTTTTCTGAGGACCCGTGCCGTTTCCCCTTTACGAGCTAAATAGCCCACTCCACGAAAGTAATGTCGAACTGTTTTTTTCAAGAAAGGTGACTTGACTTACTTGACTTAGTCCTCTTCGCTCCTTGAGAAGCATGGGGCCTCAACAGCAACCTTCCACCTCTGTCTGTCCCTGGCACAGGTCTTGATCTCTCCCCCCCCCCCAGGTCAGGCTGGAGGCTCTCAGCTCGTCATAAGTCTCCTAGGTGGAGCCCCAGATCCCCCAAAACCGAGTGGGGGTGTTAGTTTTGCTGTTGATAGTTTCCGTAACTAATGTTTTTGTTTTTTTCTTCGATGAGTGAGTAGTTAGCCCACTGCACAACCCCCAGCCTGGAGGACCAGGGTGTATCGTTTTGTCTGGCTCCCACCCCACAGACCTGTTGAGCATGGTTGAACCTACCAGGGGCCGAAGCCCCCGCCCACATAGCTCTGGGGGTCATCGGAGCACGCCAAGGTGACACACCATCAGGGCGGAAGAAAGGTGAACGCACACTGAATTCAAGCCGGCAAATTCCTCAGCTGAATACGTCACGCAGTCAGGTCACAGGGTCACAATGACTGCACAGGTAGGGTAATGTTGCTTAAAGCCCAGCCGACCGCAAAGGACCATATCAGGGCTATCACCGCGTTGAAATCAACTCACAAGTCATACACAACGCACAATGCTTTGTTGTCAAATTTAGGGACTGGTCGTGAGACAAAAAAAAGGTATTGATATGGGAAAGGGACCCTAAATGACGAGTCCTGAGAAGGTGACAGTATCCCAGAGACAAAAGACCCCCTTTATAGGTGAATGAAATAAATCAGAAAGAAAGGATGCATTTCAGGGGAGATCATTGATTTGTTATTAATGGAGGGGAAATTGGAGACCGCAACATTACCAGCTTATCATCTTATAACAAAACGCGATTAATAGGTAAACGTTGCTTTTTTTTTCATTTCCTATTGAAAATGGGTATACATAAAGATGTACATTCATACCTACTGTGGCCATTGATGAATGGAATTCAAATGTTTGTAGGAACCATTTTGCGCTGATCCGGTGTCCTAATGAAATATTCTTGCATGCCACTGATGCACCATCCTAGGTAGTTTACATCAAAATCAGATTAAGACAGCACGCAGCAACAGCTGCAATGCCCTTTCGTGCTTATGTTTATGGGGTTTAGATGCATGTACTTACTAGAACTGTTCTCTGTCTGTCTGTCTGTCTGTCTGTCTGTCTCTCTCTCTCTCTCTCTCTCTCTCTCTCTC
>JADBJO010001385.1:358678-363678 GCA_016801955.1 Conus betulinus | reverse complement strand
TCGGAGTGGTCCCATGGGTGCATCAGCCCATATTTCATGACTGCGGGGCCCACCGGCACTCCCCCCCCAAAAAAAAAAAAAAAAAAATAAATAAATAAATAAAATAAAATAAAATAAAAATCCAACAAATAAAAACAAAACAAAAACAAAAAAAAACCCGCCACTGTCGAGCAACTGCCGCGTTTATCCCACAGCCTCGCTCGTCGCTGTTCCGATAACAGGTGATGATCTATGAAAGGTGACGATCTATAATAGGTGATGATCTGTGACAGGTGATAGGTAATGATCTATGACAGGTGATAGGTGATGATCTATGACAGGTGATAGGTAATGATCTATGACAGGTGATATGTGATGATCTATGACAGGTGATGATCTATGACAGGTGATGATCGACAGGTGATGATCTATGACAGGTGATGATCTATGACAGGTGATGATCTATGACAGATGATGATGTAGGGGAGCAAAACGAACTTTTTCTGTGAGAACCGATTTCGTCTTTAACGATGAAAGGACCTGCAATGTCCCTATCCGGACTGCGTGCTGGGATGAACTGGTACAGACTGTTTTGTGTTCAGAGTTTTGTTACTGAATTCTTGAGCGTTTTTTCTAAAGATCCATCTTGGAACGTGGGGCTCAGTATTTTTCAGATGCGAAATCTTATTTTTGACCCACTGGGAGCTGATCCTGATCCCAACGTTAACTTTGAAGAAATCCTGCCCTTGGACTTCAGAAGATTCCCCTAACTTAGTACATCCACTCGAAAAGGAGAGTTGTGGCAATTATGAAAAGTTTAAGGCATCAATTGTTTTCTTTCCCTGTAGAGAGCCTTTTCCTATCAGCCTTTGCACTATAAGCGGCATTTAGAGAAGAGATTGAGAGTATTAGTGTGGGTGTGCTTTGTCACTGAGTAGTAGTGTAAGAGAAAGCTCCCGTACGCACTGGGCGTGGTCTCTCAATAGTTGACGTACAGCTTCTTTGGAAACATTTCGAGTGTAACCGTAGCTCCCTGGGATTAAAGCTGCGTTAACACCCATCTGGGCTATGTGGCTCATCAGTCCCCCGATGACCCTCATTCTGGCCCTGGTCCGCTTGTTAAGAGTGAGTATGAATGAAATGGTCCATTAATCTAAATCATGTATGGAAGTTTTTGCTGTCACCATTGTTTTGTGTGTTGCTGGCTATGAGCGGGAGAGTAATCGGTGAGATTCTTTTTTGTCTTGATCTTCCTTGCTTCCCAGACTGCCTTATCTTCACGCGCATACACGCAACCAGTCAGACAGTTGGTGACATTTTGGCGACCCAGACATTCTCTTGCACGTTCTCCGTTTATACCTCTCTCTCTCTCTCTCTCTGTCTGTCTGTCTGTCTGTCTGTCTGTCTGTCTCTCTCTCTCTCTCTCTCTCTCTCTCTCTCTCTCTCTCTCTCTCTCTCTCTCTCTCTCTCTCTCTGGATTACATAGATCTTTTTTTTTAGGCTTGGTGGCTGGTTAGATTGTTTTGATGTCTATACGTTTTTTTTTTTTTTTTTTTTCTCGCCTGCAGGTGTGCGAGATGTGTTACCTTATTGTAAATAGTTTTTTTTTTTCCTGAGGCATCGAGCACGTTGTTGTTTTCTCCTGTTCGCTGTGGACTTTACCCTCTCTGCCTCTTACTCGGTCTGTCTATCTTTGATATGGATCCTCTCCTCTCTGTGTCTACTAGTTGTTTTTCAGCACTGTGTGCTTTGTGTTTCCCGCTGCCCTGTCTTGTTCGTTTTGTGATATCTTTCTTCCCTTGCGAAATATGTTCCTCTCTCTCTCTCTCTCTCTCTCTCTCTCTCTCTCTCTCTCTCTCTCTCTCTCTCTCTCTAGTTGCCTGTGATTGTTCAATTTGTGATTTGTTCATCGCACTTTCTGTTTGAACAGAGTTTCAGGCTTTTGTTTTGGTTCTTCTTTTTTTTAATGGTCCTTTTAGATTAAACCTCAACAGATAAATTACCGGTGGTGACATGATTATGACATTACTGTGATAAGTACCGTTGTCATTTTAAGCGTTTTTGGTAACATCCTATTCATAGTGAAATTGTGGAAAAAAAAATTAAACGCTTTCGATTTTAAGTGCCTTTGAAAGATGCAATGTTGTAAAATTTCTTGTAAAAATGTGTCACGTTTTGTGTGTGTGTGTGTGTGTGTGTGTGTGTGTGGTGTGGGGGGGTGCGTGCGTGTGTGTGTATGTGTGTGTGGGGGGGGGGTGGGGTAAAACGCGCGTGTGCGTGCGTGTATGCGTGTGCGTGTATGCTTGTATGTGTATGTATATGTGTGCGTGTGCGTGTGTGTGTGTGTGTGTGTCCATGCGTGCGTGCATGCGTGTGTGTGCGTGTGTGTATGATTGTATATGTGCGCGCGTGCATGCGTGTTTGTGTGTGTGTGTGTGTGTGTGAGTGTGTGTGTGTGTGTGTGTGTGTGTGTGTGTGTGTGTGTGTGTGTGCGCGCGCGCGCGCGCGCGCGCCGGCGGGCGCGCGCCTGAGTGTGTGTTTGCTTTTTCCCCACCCATTGACTCCATGGACCTCATCTAAACCTGTCTGTTTGTGACGTGTATAGCTGTGGTGTAGAGGCCCTGCGTGTCGTTACGAGCTCTGTGATCGCTGGCTCCAGCACTCAGACGTAAACCCTGCTGTAACTGTGTGTAAAAACAACCACAAAGATGCACTTTGATGTGGGCATACCCGCTTCCCCGCTCAACCCTCACTCTTACCCTCTCTCTCCCTTCCCACCCCTCCCCCACCCTTACCTCTATGCCCAAAATATTTCGCCTTAGTCGTAGGATAAAAAGCTAACGTGGACATGTCGGTCTCCATCGCCCCGATCCCCCCTTCCCCATTCTTTTAACCCCTTCCTCCCTTCGCATTCCCGTTCCTCGTCCGCTATTTCCCCAACATGTACTTTCCCCAAGATGTACTTTCCCCAGAGGTACTTTCCCCAAGATGTACTTTCATGTACAGGTGCTCCTACTCCACTCCTGATGGCTATCCCCCTCGAGAAAAAAAAAAAGGTGATGCCTGGTCCTAATCATTTAGGCCATGCGCAGCCAAAGAGATCGTACTCTGCTGCTGAGCCACGCGGTGTTCCGTGATGCCTTGCGTCTTTTCATCTTCCCACGACACCAATTAGTAACGCCCCTACTGACTACAAGTGTCGGCTGAGATGCAGAATAAGACTAGGTGGTGTGAGGGGTTCACCATCCCCGGCAAGACAGAATTCTCTTCATGTGGTCTACCACGTTCCCTCAGAAGACAGACTGCGATGTCATCTCGCCTACAAAAACCTTCCCTCAGAAGACAAACTGTCTCTCTTCATGTCTTCTACCACGTTACCCTACAAATACAGACCGCTTCCACATCTCTTCGACTAGTATTCACTAGGAGCCAGACTGCAGCTGCAGCTGTTCTACTGCAGTCTCCTCAAAGACAAACTGCTACCCTTTCCCCTCGGAAGACGGACTGACTCCACGACTTTTTCAGTGCAGTTTGCTAGGAGACAGACTGCCAGTACATCTCTTCTGCTACAACAATTCCCCCAAAAGACAGACTACCTCCCCCATCTCTTCTACTACAATTTCCAGGGAGCCAGACTACACCTGCATCTCTTCTATTGCAGTCTCCCAGAACACAAACCGTCAATTCATATCTTGAAATGCTGTCCCGTTGAAAACGGACTGCCCCCACGACATTTCAACTACAGTTCCCAAAGAAAACAGACTGGATTTACATCACTTCCACTACAGTTCCCAAAAAAACAGACTGCCTCTGCATCTTTTCTACTACAGTTCCCAAGAAAACAGACTGAATCTACATCTCTTCTACTACAGTTCCCAAGAAAACAGACTGAATCTACATCTCTTCTACTACGGTTGCCAAGAAAAACAGACTGGATCCACATCTCTTCCACTACAATTCCCAAAGAAAACAGACTGGATCTACATCTCTACTACAGTTCACAAGAAAACAGACTATCTCTACATCTCTTCCACTACAGTTCCCAAAGAAAACAGACTGCCTTTACATATTTCCAACTACAGTTCGAAAAAAAAAAAAAAAAACGAAAAAACAGACTCCCTCTGCATCTCGTCTACTACAGTTCCCCAAAACACAGACTGCTCTACATCTCTTCGCCTACAGTTCCCAAAGAAAACAGACTACCTCTACATCTCTTCTGCTACAGTTCCCCAAGTAAACAGACTGGATCTACATCTCTTCCACTAGAGTTCCCAAAGAAAACAGATTGCCTCTACATCTCTTTCAATACAGTTCCCAAGTCAAAACAGACTGCCTCTGCATCTCCTCCACTACATTTCCACGAAAACAGACTGGATCTACATCTCTTCTACTACAATTCCCAAGAAAAAAAAAAACTGGGTCTACATCTTCCACTTCTACTACAGTTCCCAAGGAAACAAATTGGGTCTACATCTAATCTACTACTACAATTCCCAAGAAAGCAGACTGCCTCTTCATCTCCTCTCCACAGTTCTCAAGAAAAACAGACTGTATCTACATCTCTTCTACTACAGTTCCCAAGAAAACAGACCGGATCTACATTTCTACTACTGCTGTTCCCAAGAAAAACAGACTGTCTCCACATCTCTTCTACTACAGTTCCCTGGCAGCCAGACTCCAACTACATTTTTTTCTACCGAAGCCTCCTAGAAGACAGACCGCCGGTGCATCTTCTCTTCTACAGTTCCCAAGAAGACAAATTATCTGTACATTTCTTCGACTACAGTTTTGTTGAAGATAGACTTCTACCACACTCCCCAAGAAAACAGACTGCCTCTACATCTCTTCTTTTACAGTCTCCAAGAACACACGGACGCAGCTACATCTCTTCTATCGCAGTCCCCTAGAAGACAAACTTACTACTCTATCTTCTCTGAAGACCGACTGCCACCACAACTTTTCCTGTACAGTCTGCTAGAATGCAGACTGCCTGCATATCTCTTCTACCACATTACCCTAGA
>JADBJO010001385.1:293678-303678 GCA_016801955.1 Conus betulinus | reverse complement strand
TGGAGATGGTTTCCCCGTTTTGGAGACTATAAGCTTGCTGAAGTTCATTTTGAGAAGCATTTATTTATTCCCCATTCACCCACTCAAGCACATACTGTCAGTTAGGCAGAATCATCTACCACTGCAGATATGAAGGCTTATTACCCCCATATTTCTATAATCTGAGACATAAGAGCAAGCTTTGTTTATAATTCATATTTCTTGCAGTCATTGCAACACCTACCTGCTCTGTTAGTTGCTGGAATGGTGCTTGGTAGGACATTTAGTTGAGAGCCCCTCGCCCCCTTCCCCCCCATCTCAGCCCTATTCTTCTTCGTCGTTGCCTCTCTGTCTCTGTCTGTCTGTCTGTCTGTCTGTCTCTCTCTCTCTCTCTCTCTCTCAGTCTCCTCTCTCTCTCTCTCTCTCCGTCAGTTCCTCTATGTTCATAATAAAAATGAAAAGGGTCACGGAATACTAATATCAAAACAGCCCTGTGGATCTGACAAATACGGGGAGAAAAAGGACAAAAACACATTCCCGATAATAAGGTCGTAAATACTCATCTAGTCTTTTTTTTTTTTTTTTTCTTCCTGCTAATCCATCCCAGACATGATGTATGTTCCGACTCCCAAACATGACGACAATCCCTCCACACTAGCTGTACATCCACTCTCCTCCCACCTACTCCCACCCCTACCCCCCCCATCCCCACCCCCTTACAACTTCTATTCCCTATCGCAGGGTCGGCTTGTGACAGCCGATTTCATTCCCTGATGGATGGCGAGCTAGAGAAGGCCGGAGTATCCCATAGTCCAGCACCAGGGCTTATAACTCACTCCCACCCAATCAGCGAGCACTGTTGAGCGGAAATGGGTCTGCGTATTGTTTAGCTTCCTGATGGTGACAGGGGGACAAAACGTTTCTCTCTCTCTCTCTCTCTCTCTCTCTCTCTCTCTCTCTCTCTCTCTCTCTCTCTCTCTCTCTCTCTCTCTCTCTCTCTCTCTGTGTGTGTGTGTGTGTGTGTGTGTGTGTGTGCTGTTATCCTGGCACTGTGTGCTTTTTTTTTGTTTGTTTTTGTTTTTTGTTTTTTTTTTGTCTTTTCAATCCGCCAGAACCAACATGTTTGCGCAATAGATAATACGTTTCTTCACAGACACGCAACTTTTTGTTTTGATGTAGGCAGACGATAAAGACTTCATCAATATTGACAGTTTGGAAGGAAGGGGGAAAAGAACACCAGGAAACACTCCGTGTTAAAACCCTTTCGCTGCCTAGAATTAAACTAAAGTTAAATCCTATTTGCCAGGGTTTGAAAAAAAAAAGAGTACATATTTTAAAAAAATCTACTGACTTTCTCACTGCCGAAAACGAGATTACCAACTATCAATTTTCTAGAGACTTCACCTCTCTGAAAAATATCCTCTGTGTTGTAAGCCGTGTAAATATAAAACGAGGAATATTCCGGACTTCCCCATGACGAGTATACTCGACGGCCATGGCGGCGAAGAGTTCACGTCCTTGCAGTCGAGTTATCTCAAATATTTGGCACCGAACGGGTTTTAAAATAGATTTGACTTGCGCAACCACCCGGATCGTCTGTCTCCTATCCCTCACAAAATAAAAAGCTCATTTCAAGAACATTCGGGGGGGGGGGGGGGGGGGGGGGGGGGGGGATAGCACTGTTAACATAATCACATCCATTTATCTCTCCTCCCGTTCTACTCTGTTGTTGGTAGCATTGAACGCCATCTGAGGATTGAAATGATGCTGATGTGTTACAGTACGGAAGGTCGGCATTACACTAATGTCAGTATACGCAGATCCTTGCGCCTTCCCCTTGGCTAACGTTTACTTCTATGTCCCATGCGTCATGTGTGTGTGTGTGTGTGTGTGTGTGTGTGTGTGTGTGTGTGTGTGTGTGTGTGTGTGTGTGTGTGTGTGTGTGTGTGTGTGTGTGTAAACTGTGTAAACTGTTCTCTACTGACTATCAATACTTTACACACCCATCTTCTGCAGACGTCCAATTTCTGCCGACGTCCGCAGAATTTTGTAGCAACAGATCGTAACTCACACAGTCAAACTGAGCACCCATGCGAACGTTGAGCCCAAACTATGGACATTCCACAAAACATCGGTGTTGGATGAAAGTCGTATGAGTCGTGCTTCCGCATTATCATATAATCCCCCCCCCCCAATCCCCCCCCCCCTTTTGTACCCTAACCGTTCTCGTCGTAACACCTCCACCCCTTCCTCCACTTCCCCGTACGCCTCCCCCTCCCTCCTCACCTCACAACACCCCCGCCCCACTACAATAGCATCTTCCCTGTTTTCATTTTATTAAGATCTTAACTAGTACAATATCCAACAGTCTGTGCAAGACAGGTAAACAATAGTGAATCAGAAGCTATTTCCATCAAATGTAGGCACTTCTCTGCAGGTGTCTACTAAACTCCGGGACTTCTGCGTTGGAAACCAGTTTTGGGAAAGAGACCAACTGGGAGACCAGACCTTTGCTTCAAGGACACCTGGAAATAATTCTGATGTAAAGACCTCCTCTGTCAGCACCAGTACCCGGGAGACAGCTATCACAGGACAAAGATACTTGGAAGCAAAACATTAATCACTGACTTGGACAGTCTGAACTGATTGCAGTGAGTCAATGACAAACGCAATACCTGAGGATTCCTTGTTTCACATTGAGGATTTTAGTAATGCTTTTGTTTTACATGGTTTGAAAAAAAATACTCTACCTAACCTCTATCTGTGTTTCTCTGTCTCTGTCTCTCTGTCTGTCTGTCTGTCTGTCTGTCTGTCTGTCTGTCTGTCTCTCTCTCTCTCTCTCTCTCTCTCTCTCTCTCTCTCTCTCTCTCCTCTCTCTCTCTCTCTCTCTCTCTCTGTTTCCATGTGCCCCTTTTTCTTCTCCTATCCCTTTCGTGCCCAGTCCCTCGCGAAGGTCTTATCTAGTAGTATCATCCAACGGTCTGAATGAATTTTAAAGGCTGGATGTTTTAATTCGGGCTCTGAGAATTGTCAGGACTACCAACAAAGATATCCATCTAACTTTTCATTCCATGTCATCAGCCTGTCAGCATGCCTCACTGGCACCTCTGTTAAGCTGTCGTCTAGTTCCTGGTGGGCCTTTTCCACTTGGCTGTAATCCTGTTTCCAGTGTCCCCCGGGCTGTCGTCCCATTCCCAGTATCTCCCCTAGGCTGTCGTTCCGTTCCAAGTATCTCCCCTAGGCTGTCGTTCCGTTCCCAGTATCTCCCCTGGGCTGTCTAAGATCACGTACGTAACGGATATGCATGAAAGGACACATTTCTAGTTTGACAGAAAGTGATATAAGCAGTAAAATAAAGGATATTTCTTTGAGATGACGTGAAGCCGTAAACGGTAAATTAAGTTTTTTTTTTGTTTTTTTTTTTGTTTTCTTGGATAATGTGAATAGACAGTCAATTAGAAGGCATTGTTCTCGAATGACAAAAAGTTATAAACAGTAAATTAAAATATTTTTTTTTGTGTGTGAAATGACGTGACCTGATAGGAAATTAGATGACATTTTTCGAAGATCAGAAAAAGTGACAGGCAGCAAATAAAAAGACCTTGTTCTTTCCCAAGATGATACAAGAAGATGGACAGCACATTGAGGGACGTTTCTCAATCAGAATTTCTACGAGACAAGGGCCGCATTAAAATTTTTAAAAAAAAAAAGAACACGGCTTTCCAGAGGGTAAGCAATTGATGGAGGACACACGCAGCATCGGAAACAAGGGTTGCTAAGACAGCATAATAACTTGTGCATTACAAATAACAATTCTCTCTCTCTCTCTCTCTCTCTCTCTCTCTCTCTCTCTCTCTCTCTCTCTCTCTCTCTCTCTCTCTCTCTGTCCCCATTTTGATTGACGCTTAGTAATGATTTATCAGCATCGGTTGTTGTCAATCGTTGTCATTTTTGACATGGTACATTTAAACATAATCGGATGAAGTGAAACATTCTGTTGCACCAAAAGCGCCGATGGCGTTGTCTAGGCTAACGACAGACTCACTCACACACCACGCCCATCCTTCTACTCCCCCCTTCCCCCTCCAATGAAAAAAAAATACAGATACATAAAAGAACAGCTAAAAATGAAAGATAGCAATGACTCTATGGCTGAATTTTCGATCTGACATTCTTCTTGTAACATTGCCATTATTTGCCCAGAAGGTGATCTTCCAGAAAGATGGAAAACTGTTGAACCCTACCCCCCCACCCCCACCCCCCCCCCCCCCCCGCCGGCTGTTTGTCTGTCTGCCTGTCAGTCTGCCACTCCCTGTCTCTGTCTCTGTGTGTCTCTGCGTGTCTCTGTCTGTCTCTGTCTCCCTGTCTCTGTCTCTGTCTCTGTCTGTCTGTCTGTTGTCTGTCTGTCTGTCTGTCTGTCTGTCTCTCTCTGTCTCTCTCTCTCTCTCTCTCTCTCTCTCTCTCTCTCTCTCTCTCTCTGTATGCTAGTACGTATTAACTTGCGTCCGTCTGTCTGTTTCTCAGTCTACCTGTCTGTCTGTCTGTCTAGCTGTGTGTCTGTGTGTCTGCCTGTCTATCTGAATTTCACATTTTTTTCTTCCAACGCTCATCGATGTGGATGAGGATGACAAGGATGATGTGAAGTTCCACTTTAGTGTGAGGCTTCGTGACAGGGTTGTACTCTACACTCACCCTCATGATACATTTTGGCGTTAAGTGTGTGGAGCAAAAAAAATGTTTTGTTATCGTTACATCACATATGGCACACTATTTGCCTACTTGTCTCTCAGCACCTGTGGTGACACAGCTCCTTAACTAATTCCCCCTGTAAAGGAGCCCATACTGACCAGGATGTTTAATGTCAGAAAACTGTAAACCCGCAACTTACAAAGGCTTTACTTGTCCATTGAGAAGCAACAGGTCACTAACAGTTGATTCGCCGTGGTGTTTAGATTGAAAATAGATTGGATGACAAAAATCAGCAGCCCGAAACAATGTATCCAATGACTGATGAAGAGGGGGAGTTAAACAAGACCGCTGCCTCTCTCATTTCAGATTCCTACCATTAAAGGCATAGGCAAAGAGGAAGATAAGTAGACATAGGAGGGGGGGGGGGGGGGGGGGGGGGGGGGTGACACAGAGGTTGATGCCGGGAAAGGGAACGGTTCCCGTCAAGCTAAGATACTCTGTCCAGTGTTGTAACCGTGTATGACCTGGGGGAATGAGGGTCTTGGACTTCCACCAACTTAACAAAAGGCAACCAGAGAAACCGTGGAGAAAACAAAACCCCTTTGGAGCTGCAGATGCATGGCAATATAAGTAAAAACTGTTGTACTGTCTTACTTTATTCAAGTTTAAAAAGGCTGTGCCAGTCTTGAATAAAAGTGACTTTACATTTACCCATTTCTCTCCAGTTCTTGTTGCTGTGTAGATGTGGTCAGTATGGGGAACAGGGCCAAGCTTGGAGATCCTTTTCTGGGGATGTTTCCTTGTTTGTTCTGTGTGCTCTGTGCTGTCATGTCTGCTAGACGATTCGGCGTCGCTAACAGCATTCCTTTGGAGAACTGAATATGTTTTTTTGTGCGAGCAAGAGTTACCGTACTTGTTTATTGTTTATTGTAATGGAAGCTCTGGAACCCGTGGCTTCACGGAAGAATTCTTTGAAGTTTTGTTGGTGACAGTTGGGCCCATAGATAACAAGATAATTTAATAGTGGATCGGAAAAAAAAAAACAGAGTTCTTATGAGCTCAATAAGAGGACGCCTTTATGAAGGACATAAACCTAAACATAAACATCAACAACGGCAGACAAATTTCGCTTTAAAACAGTTTGTGATATCAGATCAAGTGATATAAACTGTACTACTGTTACAGATGAGAAAAAACGGCTCTATCTCTAATTGAGGATAATATGACACTCATTTACGAACGGATTAAGAATGTGTGAAAACGAAGGATTTGGATGATTATCATTCTGCCAGAAAACTCTTTTGATGACATGAATTCGGGAGTACGTGTTAAGAGTTCTGTTTCTGTTTGGATTTGATTCCGATTTTTTTTTGCCACCCAATGTTTTGTTTTGCATGAACAGTGCTTAAAATGACAAACTGGCTGAAGACAGGGCGTTTTGATATGACCCTATCTATTCAATGAAATTGTTAGCTGTCATGATCAGAGAAAATAAGGACATAACAGATATTTTTTAGTGAGCAATCCAGAAATTGTTTAAGATATGTCGATGACACTGATCTTATGCTTGGAAGAGAAAGAGCATCTTGTGATTAACAGAACCTACGGATTTGGCTGAGTATTAAGAATTCTATTTAACACTAAAAACAATACAAACGACTAAAAAAGTAGCTTGAAAGGCAAGTATGGTGAAATGTGTCGGTCAATGAAAATGGGACGGGACTCACGAAGACTTAAAATTTCGAGATCTTTGGATCATAGGAGTTCATGAGGAGTATGAAATCCTGAATTCAAAATAAAAGGTTTTATTTTTTAATCGAATCACTGTATAGCGTTTGGTTGTAAAATCAGACAAGAGGCCCACAGTTTGGCATGGTGTCTGTATCAATATCTTGTGCTCTCTGAAATTATACATTCGCAGTTATTTTTGTTAGGTCCACCAGATGAGTTTTAGCATTGATCTCAAGAAATTTGTTCTGAAGTTTAATGCGGAATTAATTTTTTTTTTTTTTATCGATTTGTTTTGAAAAATGCGTTGCAGTGTCTGCTCTAGGAACTTATATTATTCCGCAGGTCTGGCTTTTTTTTTTTTTTTTTTTTTCAATCCAGTAGATCCTGCAGTCATCAACGTTTTCTTCACTGACACTGTGCTGTTTAGACCTATTCATACATTCACATCCAGGAACCATACACGTAAGGACCAATAACTTGATTTTCAGAGGGCCCACTCAGAACTACGCATTTTTTTTTTGTTTTTAACAAAGTTGACTTTCGGGAACACTGCAGTGCAGTGCCACTTGTTTAAAGCTATTTTTGGACAGAACATTAATTTCAGGATACGCATGCCTTTTCTATTGAAACAATCACAGCATAGATCTACCTTTCTCACGCCGATTTTAGCCGTTAACGTAGAAAAAGTGAAATGTACAATAGTAGTGGTCTTCAATACACGTCAACATCAGTTTACTTTGAAGTGAACCGCACCATACGCCAAGATCAGTTTCCTTTCCATCTCTCAGTGTCCACAGACCTACCAGAATACGATGCATGTCAAACACTGTTATTATAACCCAGAATTTACAAGCATCACTTACAAATCCTCCACCAAGGCTCCCAACTTAGCCCGTGGTACGTCCTTCACATATAAGTTTTCTACCATGAATTTATAGCAGATGTGGTTATCCGTGATTCGGTAGGGAAACATGTCCTCTTGCTAATCAATGAACAGCATTAGTGGGAAACACACCTGAGCCCCAGTGAGATTCCTTTCAGCCTGACAGTGAATCTATTTTTAAAGTGGCGTCCGGGCGCGCGCGCGCGTCTCTCTCTCTCTCTCTCTCTCTCTCTCTCTCTCTCTCTCTCTCTCTCTCTCTCTGCGTGTGTGTGCGTGTATGTGTGTGAGTGCGTATGCGTGCGTGCGTGCGTGCGTGAGTGAGAGAGAGAGAGAGAGAGAGAGAGAGAGGATACTTTTGCTGTTGTTGTTGTTGTCCTTGCTGTTGCGGCTGCTGCTGTTCTTCTTGTACTCCTTCTTTATGTTACTCGGGTTATCTTTCCCGGGTGGCAAACCAAAGCTGCCGTGCTCCAGTCTAGGATCCTCAAGCTTCCAGGCCTGCTCTTATATGACTCCAGTCAACATTAATGGCAGACAACGTTAAACACCCAATGATCATCATTAGCAACATAATAATAATAATAATAATGAATACTCATATAGCGCCTATTCTCGGCTAGAGACCAAGCTCTAAGCGCTTTACAATCAACACACGTTTACACGACGGGCTGCCTACCTGGATAGTGCCGACTGAAGAGCTGCCAGCTGGCGCTTCATTCAGTCGTTTTCCCGTGTCATCCAGCCAATATCGTTCAATATCGTTCACTCAGTTTTTCTTACTTCCTCCATTCTTTCAATCTCTCACGCAGGGTGCATGCTATGTATAACGTGTCATCCATACCAACGGCCGAACTGGCCTTCTCTTCCGAAAGTTCGTGATGGGATTTTACGTGTGTGCAAGATGTTATGCGTGCGTTTCACACACGGAACCTCGGTTTATAGTCTCATTCGAAGGACTGTATAGGGAATGAGTCAGAACCAATGTTAACTCCGAGGGAAAAAAATCCCCCTGTACCGAAATTCGAACCCGTAACCTCAGATCACGAGTCCGGCGCTCTACCAACTGAGCTATTCCGGCCCCCATCACCATCATGAGGAGTACGATACATGATAAGCGCACTTACGCTCTTAATAAACGAAGAACTCAGGACATCTACAAACTGGGGAAAATGCGGAAAGGCAAAACAAAAGCAGTGATCAATATACGAGCCATCAATGCTCACATATATATCAAATATCCAACCTCCACTTTCTTCATCCGCTTTCGCAATATAGTAATCACCATATGCCTTTACGATTTAACCTACTTGTTCAAAACACTGACAGCTATAAGCAATATTACCTTACCTTGGTTACCATCTTTCTAAGCAAAACCATAGTTGCAAGCAAACTTAAATGCCTGGAAGAGAACGGTCAGCACAGCAATTACATTTGAAATATTGTATGATGTGGACACAGCCATGACATAACAGTGTAAGCATGAAGGCCATAGTTAAGAGAAGCAATGCATCAAGAACTAACAGATGAAGAATAGTTCTGCAATAAAACAGAAGAAAGAAGTGGAGAGTATACCGAATGCTCACCATTGACGCAAATGTAGAATGAAAAATATTATAAATGACAAATGTGAACACACAAACAGACACAGACACACAGAGACACAGACAGACAGACACACACACACACACACACACACACACACACACACACACACACACACACACACAGGAGAGAGAGAGGGGGAGGAGAGATGGAGAGAGAGAGAGAGACGAGAGAGAGAGAGGAGAGAGAGAGAGAGAGAGAGTGAGAGAGAGAGAGAGAGAGAGAGAGAGAGAGAGACGGAGGGGGTCGTTTTCTAATCAGCTCAATACTGTCATTCTTCTTCGTTTCATCTTCTCAAGCTTCCCACCTGTCGACATAACAGCCTGGCCTGCAATGACCTCCCCTTCTCATGCCTGCCCCTGACAAGCATGCGCAATGAGCGATAAACACCAAAGAATAGAGATGGACATGGGAAAGAGGGGGGCAAGAGGGGAGTGGGAGTTGAATGTCAATTCCCAATGGGACTCCATTCCCCCTCCATTCCACTTTAATCCCACAGACCCGGAACGGAAGGGTTAACCCAATTTGCCAGGCAGTGGTAGGGTTTCCATGCGAGGTGTGGACGTTGTTTTTGCTCTAAGGTGTTCGCCTCCTAATTGTTCCACAGCCCTGCCTACTCTGACATCAACGGCTGGAATGGCTGGGCGAAAAAAAAAGGCGTATGTCACACCACAAGGTTTCGGGCTGAAGCACACTTTCAAAAAAAAAAAAAAAAAAAAAAAAAAAAAAAAAAAGAGAGAGAGAGAGAGAGAGAGAAGAAGAAGATAAAAATGGAAAAAAAAGATAAAAAGAGCGCAAACCATTAAGGCTTGATAAAAGCTACTTTGCTGAAGTAACGTCACGCGTTAAACGCCTACGGCATGACACCGGTGTGTCGTGACCGTTTTAGCCCCCATGCTCGAAATTCATCCCCCCCTCCTCCCCCCCCCCCCCCCCCCCCCCCCCCCCCCACCCCGGCGGGTGTGTAAGGAAACGTGTTCAAACGTAGCCCCCCCCCCCCCTTCCCCTCTTTCTCCCGGGAGTGAAGCTAGATGATCCTCCACTTCACACACACACACACACACACACACACACACACACCTTTTAGATTTAGAATCCTTCCCCTCCTTCGAGATTATC
>JADBJO010001385.1:276178-286178 GCA_016801955.1 Conus betulinus | reverse complement strand
AAAATGAACCTTCAGCAAGCTTATAGTCTCCAAGAGAGAGACAGTCTCCAATGAGGAGGAAAACTCACAAACATATAAATCCTTGTCAGATACCGGTATTTTAAAACCTGATTGTTTCTCCTCAGCGCGGAAAGTGGTAACTTGACTCTCTGCCTTTTCGGTTTAAAGAGAATGCTATCCCAGAAAAAGGCTGGTGTGCAATACCATAGTATGTTTGTTGAGTTTTCAAAAAAAAAAAAAAAACCAAAGGTGCCACCTAAGAAGCAAAAGAAAATCATGAATGAGCAAAACAAGTCACATTTTTTGTTGTGAAAAGTAGAAATATAAAAAAAGATAACCTCTTAAGACACAAGTGCTGAGGGCCAGTTCTTGGAATGAATCCGCAAGGGACTAAAGTACAATGAACTAATAAATTCCAAGGATAAGTAACCGAGCACCATTCCAGCCACTTACAGAGCAGCTTGGTGTTTTTCTGAAAACTCAACAAACATACTATGGTATTGCACACCAGCCTTGAATGCTTATCTCCCCCTATTTCTTCAATCTAAGACATAAGAGCAAGCTTTGTTTATAATTCAATATTTCTTGCAGTCGTTGCAATATAAGTGGCTGGAATGGTGCTCGGTTACTTATCCTTGGAATTTATTACTTTAATACATACATACATACATATATATATATATATATATATATATATATATATATATATATATATATATATATAATATATACGAAAAGGCCTCGGAGCAGGCGACACATATAGATCTGTCTTCGGGAGGGATTGCGATAGTTTCCTCATGCAGCTAGTGAAGGGGTTTTCATATTTATGATATACATTTTCCATTTATTTCATCTTCAAAAATTTTTTTTTTCCCTCTCAATTTCTAATCTTTGCCAAATCATTACTATAATGATGGAAGCTTGTTTTCCCCCCCCACTACTTAATTGTTCAGCATTATATATATATATATATATATATATATATATATATATATATATATATATATATGTATGTGTGTGTGTGTGTGTGTGTGTGTGTGTGTGTGTGTGTGTGTGTGTGTGTGTGTGTGTGTGTGTGTCGATAGATAGACAAATAGGTAGATAGACAAGCAGATACGTGCGTTACCTGAGCGTGTACGTGTGTGTGTGTGTGTGTGTGTGTGTGGTGTGTGTGTGTGTGTGTGTGTGTGTGTGCGTGTGTATGTGTGTGTGTGTGTGTGTGTGTGTGTGTGTGTGTGTGTGTGTGTGTGTGTGTGTGTGTTTGTATGTGTGCTTGTGTGCGTGTGCGTGCGTGTGTGTGTGTGTGTGTGTGTGTGTGTGTGTGTGTGTGTGTACGCGCGTGCGCGCGTGCGTGGACGTGTGTGCGTTCGTGCGTGCGTGCGTGCGTGCATGCGTGTGTGTATGTGTGTGTGCGCGCGCGCGCGATGCGTGTGTGTATAAACTCACAACCAGAAAAAAAAAGAACAGTCAAGAGATGCTGACACACTGTGAGCCCAGACACTGAACACTGAGGGCAGAGAAAGCTGGATGGAGATTCTATCCACCATGCACCATTTAGTTTGCCTCTCAGTCGATTCGCATGCTCAAGCGACCTGAGAAATCGGTTAAGTTCATTCTTCATGTTCAAAGAACGATGAAGAACTTTATGCTGGGGGTGACTGAGGATTATAATCAGTCGAACGACTTCAAATCATAGACGAAGGAAAGGACAATGAAGTTTTGATATTTACAGAGAAGGAAAAGCATTGTTTCATCAAGAAGGGAAACAGCACCACTGCTGTAGGATGGTAGAGGGGTACTGGAACCGGATGATGAAAGGCCGTGCAACATGCTCCGTTCCAATCCTGACCGAGCAAGAATTCACTGATGTAGAACAGATCAGGGGCATTGACTATTCTTTACAAGTGGACTATTGAGGGCTAAAATTCATTGATGCAGAACAGTTCAGGGTCATTGACTATTCTTTACAAGTGGACGATTGGAGGGCTAAAATTCATTGATGCAGAACAGATCAGGGGCACTGACTATTTTTTTTTACAAGTGGACTATTGCAGGGATTGGCATCGCTTTCTATTATATATCATGGTCTGAAATTGTTGCTAAGTTATCTGATAAGCCGTACTATTTTGAAGTCGCAGACTTAAACTGGCGGACACAGTGGCAGCATCTGACGATTCATCACAAGTAAGGACATACCTGATCTTTTTTTTTTCTTTTCTAACGAATGAAAAAGAACATAGAGATGATGTTCCTTTAGCTACGTTTGGTCAACAAGTGATTTGTCAAAGTACCAAGTGATCGAGAATACAGTTAGGAAAAAACAGTGCGAACAACAAGACCACAAAAAATATTCATACACTTCTTTTTTAGAACAGGACAGTTTAAATTTATAGTCAGGTAAAAATAGTACGAAGCAGAGAGCAAAAAAAACTGCGCCAGTCAAGCAAGATGGCGGAAATGTGAAATGTCAAAGATGGACACAGTTCAAAACAAAACTGACTTACAACGAGATCAGGACAGTTAGAATTGAAGGGAAAGAAATAGTAAATTCTCCGACCTCTTCGACATCAGCAAGCTAAACACAGAATATCTTGCAAACATGTTTCACACACACACACACACACACACACACACACACACACACACACACACACACACACACACACACACACACACACAGACAGACAGACAGAGACAAAGACACGTAGACAAAGAAGAGAGAGAGAGAGAGAGAGAGAGAGAGAGAGAGAGAGAGAGAGACAGACAGACAGACAGACAGACAGACAGACAGGACACACACAGAGGGACACAGAGGATCGAGGAAAGAAAGATAATAGGAAAAAATGTGAACGAAACATGAAGAAGGAACAACAACATCAACAGCAACAACAGCAACAACAACAACGCCAACAACAGTGATCGCTAGGCAACACACCAATGAAAATGGCTGACAGAACAGCGCGAGGAGTAAGCACCTGACATAAGGCGGGCGAACGAGGGCTTCAGCCCGATTTCACCCTTCCTAGCCGCGAAGCTCACACCTAGGTCCTCACTAATTAGCCCATTTTGCTTCAGCCGTGGTAGCAAAGTGACACAACGTTTTTAATCAGGTCTTTGCCAATTGATGGATGGTAAGACGATCAACGACCAAAAACACGTTTGTTTCCATCTTCTATGTCCCGTTCTGACTTGTCTATGTCCGTCCGTCTCTTTTGTTTGTCGGCTCATTTATTTATTTCAACGCGTGTCGCCGGAGACGGAGTAGACTTTTTTTTTTCTCTTGCACTCAGTTGAAAGCAAATTAGCCAAATTAGGCTCGTTTCCTACGTGTACTTCCTGCCAGGCTGTCTCTGTGTGTCCAGGGGTGGGGGTGGGGGATGGGGGGGGGGGGGGGGGGGGGAGCTTATACATGTGTCAAAACTTCCTTCGGGTGTTCCTGGTTATTTTGTGTGTTGTTTGTCTGATCTTCGCTACGCTTTCTAAACTTGGTACCATGAGATAGAGAAAAAAAAAACAGGGATGGTAATGGTAATGTTGCTTATAGCCCGGCCGACCGGATAAGGGCTATGTTAGGGCTGTCGCCGCGTTGAAGTTAACTCACAAGTCATTTTTTTTTTTTTTTAATCACAGAACTCTTTAAAACTCACCTTCAAAAAAACAAACAAACACAAAAAACACGGGGAATTTTGTTAACGATCTTTCCTCCGTAAAATCTTAGATCAGGTGGAAAAAAAAATGTAAATCTCCCGTAGAAGCTCAAAGCTCACATCAGGTGGGGCATCTTTGAGCAAGGTTTCATGGAGTTTGCTGTAAAATGTTTATATCTGACATCATACGGGTCGCAACACTCTGAAAAGACATGCGTCACGGTGACACAGAGACTGAGGGAAGGGGGGAGCAGTCGGGTGGAGGAAGGAGGACTAGCAGCAGATTGTCTACTTGCATTTCCGAGGACCTTCGGAACAATACAGCTTTATAAACCACCAAAAAGAAGGCGATAGAAAATTGTTTCTTGAAAATGTGCGAATTATGCAAGTGATAGATCTTAGCGAAGAATTGCCAAAACTTTTCTTTTTTTTTTTTTTTTTTCTTTTCTTTTCTTTCTTTCTTTTTTCTTTCTTTTTTTTTTTTTTTTTCTTTCTTTATTTCTTCTTATTCTTAATTTTTTTGCATTAGGTCACATAAACTAGTAACGCTTGTTGGCGATCGGCGACCTAACGTTAATTGTTGACCCCTGGTATCAAGGCACAGCATGCCGAAACAAAGGACATACTCGTTACTTTCACGTACCTGTATTTCAACGTGGAAAGCATCTATGACTGAGTGAGTGAATGAATGAATGTGTGTGTGTGTGTGTGTGTGTGTGTGTGTGTGTGTGTGTGTGTGTGTGTAAGCGTATGATCAGTCTATCTATCTGTCTGTCTGTCTGTTTAACTATCTTCTATCTATCTATCTATCTATCTATCTATCTATCTATCTATCTATCTATCTATCTATCTATCAAGAGAGACAGACAGAGATAGACAGATAGATATGTTGTCCTCGACGCGATCCCGGCAAAGTTCCCTTTATGTGGTCTAAACAGCATTGTAATTTTTGATAATCGAAACATGGTTTAAAACGTACAACAGCGCGGCTCTGTGTCACAAATGAATCCCCGCCTTTCAGCCCATGACATAGGGCGTCATTACATTTCTGTGCACTTGTACGTGTGAGTGAGCGTCAACCCTCTCAATCAGAAACGTAAAAACCAGTGATAGCAAGAACTCTTCTTCTGTCCTTCTCCCTTAACTCCTTGGGAAAGCTGTGTCACTGAGGAACTACACTGAAAAACGGTGCCAAGGCCGGGGTCTAAAGACATGTGTTCCCTGTCCCTGTCCGTGCCCTCCATTCTTCTTGTCAGATCCACCATGAGGATCCGTTCTTCTGTATGGTTCAGAAACATGGCGGGTAACCATGACCAACGCCAACGAGCTGCAGACATTCATCAACAGATGTCTCAGAGAGACATCCTCAACGTCAGGTGGCCGGAAGTCATCTCCAACCAACAACTGTGGGACAGGATGAGACAAGTTCCAATTGAAACTGAGATAAAGAAACAGAAATGGGGATGGATCGGCCAGAGATTTTTGTGAAAGCATCGAGGTTTTTTTTTTTTGTTTTTTTTTTTTCTCTCTTTTTTCGGAGAGAAGTTGTGAAGCCAGTTTTCCTTCTATGGCCTCTTTGAATTGTACACAGCGATACCAGGACCTTTCAGTTTGTCAAGATTCAGTGTGAGACAGCTGTTTTTTAACGCTTGTCCGGTTCTTGAAACGTACTCAAAAGCTCATCAGGACAAGGTCACAGTCACTACCACCATCAGCTTCTGGGAATGTCCTTGTCTTAGCCCTGTGGATGCCAGACCTGCACAGGGTTCTCTCAAGGACATAGTCTTTCACCAGGATATATTGTTTCACCAGGATATAGTCTTTCACCAGGATACAGTCTTTCGCACAGATACAGTTTATCTGGCTGCGGTACTGAGCATTTGGGAAGTGCCATGTCTATCGTCAGAATGCTTTATGCCCACCAAGTGTAAGCAAGAAGCAAATCTCCATCAATGGCAAATTCTAGCAGGCGTTGTCCTCTGTTATTGGGGCCGCTGGAATCCTCCCTGTCTTCGTGTCTAAGTCAAGTCGGAGGCTTTCCCTTCGCCAGTGGTAACCAGGTAAACCCAATACTACCTGCCGCGTGTGGGAAGTAATTCTTACTAGAAAATCCCACCTTGAAAGGGATAGGTTCTGCCAGATTCGATTTTTGCGCAAGAAACGCCGCATGTGGAAGAAACAAATACAGAAATCATATGGGATCGTTACAGCATATGTTAACAATGTCCGTGCCATCCATCAGCCTCCACCATGGCGGACACGAGAAGTGGGCTACTGAGGGAACTACGGACAGAACAGAGCATTCTTGGAAGGAGCGCCATCACTTTATTTATTTATTTATTTTTTTTATTTTTTTTTTTTGCTGTCCCATCTTGTGTGCCACTACAGCGGCATTGTACCCACGCCACTCATTCCGAACCCCCGTCCACAGCCCCGGCACCGATAGTCACCAGGAGACAGTCAATGTCAAGTCGTCAAGAGGCAACCCCTCGGAGGTGACACTGCCACTGCCGCCGAGACAATTCGGTGGTCATCACATTTGCCATCTGGAACGTAAGAACACTCTCAGGCAGGTTGGAAGGTTGAAAGAACTGACCCATGAAATGGGCAGACATTCTAGGTGCACGCTCGGCCTCTGAGAAGTAAGATGGAAGAACGATGTAGAAGACGACAGTAGGAGGGCATGTCCCGTGCCAAGGTGATGGAGAACACTAACCCATGTCATGGCGTGGTATATTCTGTGAACACGAACATCAAGAACGCTGCACTGGGAGGCAACTCTGTTTCCGGCAAGACTATAATCGGTCACCTTGGAGCCAAAGTTTTCAACAGAACGATAGTGCAAATAAGTGATGATGACCAGACGGAAGAGTTCTATTCCCGGCTCCAGTCAGCAGTAAGACTGACAGGAAAGGCCTCCTCCTCGTTCACCGAGACTGAAATCCATCAAAAAAAGAACAAGATGCAAAACACATAAACGTACTCCCAGTTTATCTTGAATACGCGTTAGATCTTCCTTGAAGAGAGAAAAACCGTTTTGGTTCGTCAAAGCCGTTAGTAACAGCTATTCTGGTAAACATCGGCCATCATCTGTGATCCATAATGAACATACCTACACATTTTCAGAAAGATCGGCCAAGTACTTTCTGAGATGTTCCATAAAGAAGAAAAACCGTCATGGGCCGATATAGCCGTTGGTAACAGAAATATAACGGTAAAATAAATATTGGGCATCATCCGTGACCCATAATGAACATACCAACACAATTTCAGAAGGATCGGCCCAGTAGTTTTTGCCTAGAGCGAGTGGAACACATTTTGACCATGGACGGACAGACACACACACACACACACACACACACACACACACACACACACACACACACACACACACACACACACACACACGACAAACAGCATTTGTTTGTCCCATTCTAAAGTACTCCTTGTTCTATAAGAACTGGGAGAACAATAAAAAAAAAAAAAAAAGAAATGAAATACCTCAACTGAAGGGGGTCAGATTAGAATATTTTAAGCTTAAGTGTTTTCCACAGAAACTGTGTTTATATTTCATCCTATGTGAGTCTGACAATGTGTCTCTCTGTCTGTTCGTCTACCTGTTTGTCTTTTCCTTCATTCTTCTCTTTCATTTATTTACCTCTCAGTCTGTCTATCAGCCTGTCTGTCTCTCTGCCTTGTTTTGTTTTAGTTTTTGTCCCACAGTTCATATATTCTTGTCATTTATATTTGTTATCTGTCATTCTTAAAAGAGAAAAAATTCTTCATAATTATAGAAGTCAAACAAAATGATTAAAAGATGGGCGAAGATGGGCGAAGATAGACAGACAAGCAGACAGACATGCAGACAGGCAGACAGACAGGCAGACAGATACAGGGAGAGGAAAAGAGAGGTGCTGCTGCTGTTGCTGCTGCCGTTTGTTGCCGCTGCCAATGCTGACGATGACGCAGATGGACAAATTGAAGCCAAACTGAAACTAAAATAGTACGTCAAGAAAAGGTGTACCTATGAATGGAGACAGAATCAATAAATACACAGACTGAAAAAAAAAAGTCTCTCGTTGAAAAGTGCCAGCTCTGTCTGGCACCCGGTAACTAGCTGACATAGATAGAATGGGGGACAAAAAGGTAGGAGATACTCTTGTAACAACAGCTTGGATTGGGACCAAGTTGGAGAGAACAGACAAGAAAGGCGGATTAATCAGCTCTCTCTCTCTCTCTCTCTCTCTCTCTCTCTCTCTCTCTCTCTCTCTCTCTCTCTCTCTCTCTCTCTCTCTCTCTCTGTCCACTCCCAACTCAATTTGGAGTTCAGTTTTGCACGTTGTGTCTTTCTGGTTCAGGCCACACTTTCCCAATGGCCCTGGCAGTTTTACGCCAAGGGGTGGAAGTGGCTTTCCAGTGAGAAATGCACTGTCTCCCTCTGAGTGTCTCTCTCTCTCTCTCTCTCTCTCTCTCTCTCTCTCTCTCTCTCTCTCTCTCTCTTCTCTCTCTCTCTCTCTCTCTCTCTCTCAAAGGGAAAAGGCCAGGCAAAAACAAACCGCTTTCCTGATATATGTCAGAATGTAGAAATGTGTGTGTGTGTGTGTGTGTGTGTGTGTGTGTGTGTGTGTGTGTGTGTGTGTGTGTGTGTGAACTTGCCGATGCCGATGACTGTCACACGAGCATACAAAGGGCATGAACACAGAGCAGAAATGGAAACTGACGGCACCACCAGAATAATGCACGACAGGCCGCAGAATTAGCGACTTTTTTTTTTTCTTAACGCTGATCGATGCGGATGGGGATGAGGAAGATAATGCTGTACCTCTTAGAGATCATGTGTCAGGACCGTACCCCGCGTGCCCTTTCATATTTTACAGCGTTCATAAGGCTCGAGAAAGACAGACATTTTCAGTGTTGGTCGGGAATTTGGAGCAATGCCACCTAAGACGTATTCTGTAAGTGGATGAAACACGACCGTGTGGTTCTAGACCTCTAGTTTGAGTCCATAGCAAATTGACCTGGAGCTGCTTGTGGCAGAAAAATCTCTCAAAGAAACAGCTCTGATGCGACTAGACTCGACAGTCTCCCAGCTCGCAATCCACGGCGGCTATTCAGGAGAAAGAATTGTAGTAGAACAGGTTTTCTTGGGAACAGCCAAACTCCGATCGGCACTGGAACTTTGATTTCTTTCAGGGAAAATGAAAATGTTGTCGAGGGAATGTTGTTTATTTCCCCAGCGTTACAGTCTCTGTCCCCACTTCCTATCACCAAATCCAGCATTCGACAGCTCCATAGTTAACAGGGATAACGTCAGCATACGTACATTATTACGGTACCGCTTGGATGGATTCGTGTAAAGCGGCATTGGGTAGTATGACCACAGGATATTCAACGTATGCCATGTACCTAAGATGGAAGTTTCGAGAAACAAGTTCACTTATATAAGTGCTTCATGTCAACTTCGAAATATCATCAAAAAATTTGCTGATGACTGTGTTAGTACTAACACCCTAGTTGTTCACTGCAACTTCTACAAGGTGACGATAAGTCACACAGGAAGACGGAAGCAAAAAATCACGAGGGAGCTAGTTTTCCCCCATGCTGAAACACTGACGTGCCATTATCTCCGAACTGATGCACGTTGCCAGCGGGGGATGGCAAGCAGCATGACTGTGAACTGGTGGGACATGCAGCTGTTCATTATGGAGCAAACGACTGTGTGTGTGTGTGTGTGTGTGTGTGTGTGTGTGTGTGTGTGTGTGTGTGTGTGTGTGTGTGTGTGTGTGTGTCCTTCGTCTCCTCCTCCTCCTCCTCCTCCTCCTCCTCCTCCTCCTCCTCCTCCATCTCCTCCTCCTCCTCCTTTTCCTTCTTCTTTCTTCTTCTTCTTCTTCTTCTCAAATCGTCTACAGTTAGTAGACTACTTGATGTTTCCACTTTCCACCCAGCCGACCGTTTCCCCCATCGATGACCAAACACATGTTCCTCCCTCAGGTATCCAGCCGGCCATTTCAGCGGCCCGCATATCTGACACCTCGCGTGTTCCCACAAAGTTACGGATTCCCCGTGTTGGCTTCTCTACTCTTCCGGCCGTCCACGTGCTGCAAATGAAAGAATTCTTTTCTCCCAGATCCGACCTGTCCGATGCTTGGTGCAGTGAGGATCGCGACTTCAAGGCCAAATCTTTGAGAGGGATTCGTCTGTTCAGAGACATCGTTACTGACTTGTTATGACTCCAAACGCCCTTCTGGGCGAACACTGTGTGACAGTGAGAAGTCCTAACTCCTGAACCTGCTTCTGATAGAAGAGACCATCTTCTTTGACCTTGTCTATCACTGCCCGTTTTGTCTTGTAAC
>JADBJO010001385.1:258678-261178 GCA_016801955.1 Conus betulinus | reverse complement strand
CAACATGGGTGTGTGTGAGCGCGCGGCATATGTGTGTGTGTGTGTGTGTGTGTGTGGTGTGTGTGTGTGTGTGTGTGTGTGTGTGTGTGTGTGTTTGTTCCTGTGTGTGCGTGGTTAATGTGTTGTTTAGAGAGAGAGAGAGAGAGAGAGGAGAGAGAGAGAGGAGAGAGAGAGAGAGAAGAGAGGAGAGAGAGAGAGAGGGAGAGAGGTGTGTGTGTGTGTGTGTGTGTGTGTGTGTGTGTGTGTGTGTGTGTGTGTGTGTGTGTGTGTGTGACTGTCTATGTGTGAGCCAAACTTGCTTCAGAAAAGGAGCAATATTTTCCGGATTGAAGATAAAAACTGATTATTATCTCCACCTTCTATCAAAAACCAATATGGCATGATGTTATCAATGTTTGAAATGTACTGCTGAATGTAATCTTTTTCATTGATATATTGTGCCATTGCGTTGTTGTGATTGCAAGCTGCCTCCTTGAGTGAGCTATATATTTTTTCCCTCTGTGCACTTGAACGTCTCACCCCCCCCCCCTCATTCTCTCTCTCTCTCTCTCTCTCTCTCTCTCTCTCTCTCTCTCTCTCTCTCTCTCTCTCTCTCTCTCTGTGCTCTTCCCCCCTTTTTCATGCTTCACATGCTGTTCAATTATTAGTGAAGGTGCAGCGCTACTCTGCCTGGGTTTTTGTATGATTGCTTTCGTTATTGATTCTAAAAGCGTATTTCAGAAGCAATGTTACCACTTGACGATACACCCTGACTTAGAGCTGGTATCGTCTTGTTTTAAATGATATCACTCTTTCTGTCAACAACCCACTTCCGTCCTCTCTCTCTCTCTCTTACCCGCTCTCTATTCTTCTCTGTCTTCCTCACTTTTTCCCTACCAATGAGGATCGTACATCCAATTCATGGTACAAAATATTATATTGAAAGAAATGGGTGTGGTTGGCAATAACTCTTGCATGTTTTGTCATACAGAAAAGGAATCTATAAGACACTAATTGTGGGGATGTAATATTATCAAATCATTCTGGACTAAAACTCATCAAAGAAATTAATGCAAATGCCAAATGACATGAATGATATGAAAACTCTTCACTAGCCTGCTCCTAGGCAATACAATAGATCTGCCTTCAGAAGGGATTACGATGGTTCCTCATGCAGCTAGTGAAGAGTGTGTTCATATCTATAATATTTTTTCTTAATTTTATGTTCCCATTTTCTTCATCCTCACCCCCCCCCCCCCCCCCCCCCCCCCCCCTCCCCCCCCTTAAGTTCCAAATCTTTGCCCCCCCCCCCCCCCCCCCCCCTCATTACTGTGATTTACGGATTTCGGAGAGGTTGTTAGCCGGCGCTTGTTTTTCCCCCCACTAGTAGATTGTTTGTTTTGTTTTCGTTTGACTTTATTCAAATTTAAAAGGCTGTGCCAGTCTTGAATAAAAAGTTACTCTTCGTTAGGTTTTCTTATGGGAGCAAGACACTACTTGTTATTGCTTATTGTTTTCTGTTCCCTGCCTCATTCTATTTTTAACTTCATTTCGATTAAATCGAGGGTATTTTTTTTTATCTCCCTTGCATGTTTGGGTGGATCTTCAGGCGTAGGCTCCAGGATTGTCCTCTACATGTTATACTGTTTGCATACTGTCTTTAGTTTTTCAGCAACTTTTTTCTTCCCAACACTTTTGTTTTGGTTTATTACTACCGTTCTCTGGCTGCTTTGGGGGTGCGACTGGATTTTTTTTTTTAACCTTTGATGGTGAGAACACCACGGTATTACGGACTGCGGTGTGTCTCTACTTGACACCAGGAGCACAAACACTATCAGTTATGTGTGATAAATCTAACCCAACAGAAAAAAAACCTAGAAACCTAGGAGCAGGCAATACAAAAATCTAGGAGCAGGCAATACGAAATAGATTTAGGAGCAGACAATACAAGAACCTAGGAGCAGGCAATACAAAATAGATCTATCTTTGTAAGAGATTACGATGGTTCCCCCATGCAGTTAGAGAACAGTTTTCATATTTATGACATATTTTCTTAATTTCATGTTCCAATTTTTTTTTTTTTATCTCCCCCACATCCCCGCCTTAAGTTCAGAACTTTGCCAAGTCAGTACCATGATGATCGAGGAATTATATTAGCCTGCGTTTGTTTGTTTGTCTTCGTATTCGTCCGACTATTCAAATTTAAAGACTAGACTGTGCCAGTTTTGAATAAATGTTACTCTGTGTTAATTCTTTTATTTTTTCATGGGAGCAAGACTTAACCTACTTTCCTATTGTTTACTGTTCCTTGCCTCATTATATTTTTTAACTTTGTACTTTTAGGTACAAAAAAACACGGATTAGAGAAATGAAGCATTTGAAACCATAGTTTTGTTTGCGAAATGGTTATATTTTTTTCAATGTAGGAAAAAAAAATGTGTACCAACGTGCAGCGTATTCAGGAAACGACTATTAGAAAAGTTTACACTGAGAAATATATCTACCCAAAGTTAATTGCCTG
>JADBJO010001385.1:243678-246178 GCA_016801955.1 Conus betulinus | reverse complement strand
CATTCTTCTCCACGTAAAATGGAGAAAACTCTCTCTCTCTCTCTCTCTCTCTCTCTCTCTCTCTCTCTCTCTCTCCTCTCTCTCTCTCTCTCTCTCTCTCAAGTTTGCTGGCCACTTAAGATACGTCTGGTAAAGCTGCAGGTCCTGGCGGAATTATTGTTTTTTTAAAACTCTGTGCGAACAGATTATACACATTTTAGTCATGTTTTTCGATGCGTTACTCGATTAAGGTTTTTTTCCCCGAGGCTTGGTGTGAGTCTATAAGTCTCCCACTGTATACTAAAAGGTGATGTAAGCAATGTGAACGAGTACCGAGATATCTCGCTGTCTGATATCAATAGCAAAGAATGGCTGTCTTGGGAGTAAATGCAACGTAGAGGACGGACACGGTGAAGAGGAAGAAGAAAGCCAAGAAGAAGGGGACAGAACTGGCGTAAAAGGCTGAAGGGGAGAGCAATGAGACGGAGGGCCACAGGGCTGTCATACTTCAATGGCCGGTCACCATGGAGGGGGGGGGGGGGGGGGGGGGAGGGGGGCTCCCTTCAGCGTACATCATCTCCAGGCCAGGTCTCTAAAACACACACTACAAGCTGCCTGTTCGTTTGTACCTAGTCCTTTTCTGCAAGGAGATGGCAGTTGTCCATTCTGCTCCGTGGATCTCTCTCTCTCTCTCTCTCTCTCTCTCTGAATAAAGCAGCAGCAGACTTTCGTGGTGCTGTCTTGTTTCCTTTATGCAATAATGAATTAGCAATACAGGAGATAAGGGGGAGGAAAACAAGGAACAATGTTTATGCCTGATTATTTTGAATTATTCATACTGTTTCTATCTGATGATGCGGCTTTGCTTTTTGAAATTGTCACAGACTTGCAAACGCAGATAAATAATCTTCAATGCGCAAAGTGTTTCTTCGCTGTTGAAGATGAATTTGGTAAGAAGTAACATGGTGGGGGTTACGAAAAGGGGGTCATTTAACTGCCAGAGAAAGATGGATATTACAAGGTATTTTTGATGCCTGCTGTGAATGCATTCAAATACTGCGGAATTTATTTTTTCAGCGAATCTATTTTTGTTGCTGCATGTTGTGACCTCACAAACGGAGCAAAAAAAAAAAAAACGCTTTATTGCGCATTTTACGGAAGTTAGTTAAGCTGATGTATAACTCCTACTGTTGCTACGGGTTCAATCTACTGCTTAGTATGATGCATAGATATAGGAAACGTTTGACGACGATGCAGCACTCTATTGCTAAAAAAAAAAAAAAGGTTGTGCTATTCAAAAGATTCATAGGTGTTGAAATGTGAGCACCTAAGTACCTGATGTATGGAGAAGAAGAAACAGATATCTTAACTATGTAAACTCAGCCATCAACTGCATCCAGTTCGGGTTAAAATTAACGAGAAGTGGACGAATAATGTAGCTTGCCGGAATAAGGCCTACATAATGCTTTTTTTTATTTGAATTGCATGGGAGAAAAACTAGGCCTCAACACTAATGTTTTTCATTGGTTAAAGTTGTATCGTGTGGATTTGGATATGTATGACTAAATGAGAGTGGGAAGGGATTTTATGGCTTAAAGCAGTAGGTGAAAAAAAGTTTTAAAAGAAAGGCTGGTTTCATGGAGACGGCAAGACGGTTAATTTCCAAATTGGTAATAGTTGATAGGTTTACTTTGCTATTTGTAAATCAGTTGTGACACGTCGTTTATCAAACATACAGACAACCCTGAAAACTTGGCCGTTTTTTGAAAATCACACTACCTCATAATCGTTTTACAGAGCACACAATGTGAAGGTGATTTGATATGTGTCCACTTGCTTTTTTTTAAACCAGAAAAAAAAAAAAAAAAAAAAAAAAAAACAAAAACAAAACGAATGTGCATTTTGTTTTTACTGTTGTCCTATTCTATATGGGCGTAAGAGCACAGTCATTCCGCTGAGAAATATACGAGATACAAGAAGTCAGTTTAGATTATCTTTTGCATACGTATAGATATACTCATAAAAAACAGTCAGGTGTCTGTCAATACATCTTTATAAAACTTTTAAAACAGCGTTCCATTCTTCAGGTCTTAAATTAGTAGCTGTGAGGGAGGTCAAGTGGTCGATAGCACCTGTTCATCATTGCCTACTCTAACAAATGTGTGTACAGTAATTATTTTCCCCTTCATGAGGGGCGATGGCTAATAAATGAATAAATTTCTGTATTCCGTCTGTCTCGTACCCTGTAAAATGGCATTCTCTCTCTCTCTCTCTCTCGGTCTCTCTCTCTCTTCTCTCTCTCCTCTCTCTCTCTCTCTCTCTCTCCTCTCTCTGTACGTAAGTATAACCATAATAACATTTCTGAAAAAAGCCAGTTTATTTATGTCATTTCAGTGCAGTCTGTAAGCCTGTCCCACAAAGTGGCTAATGAAATACATTTCACTCTTTATTTGTTCCTTTGGAAGAAGGAAGAATTTCAACTACAAGAGAGCCATCGAAAAAAAAGTCAAAGGCATAGAGC
>JADBJO010001385.1:233678-238678 GCA_016801955.1 Conus betulinus | reverse complement strand
CCCCCTTCTCTCTCGCTGTCTCGCAGTCTGTCACAGTATCTGTCATTCTCTTCCCGCTGTATGTGTATCTGTCTTCTCATCTTCCATCTTTCCCCCATTTCTCTGTGAGCGTGCTTCTGTGTATGGTGTGGGGGACTGTCTTGTGCGGCGATTCTCTCTGCCTCTGTCTCTGTCTCTGTCTCTGTCTCTCTCTCTCTCTCTCTCTCTCTCTCTCTCTCTCTCTCTCTCTCTCTCTCGTTTTCTCTCTCCTCTCTCTCTCTCTCTCTCATTCTCCTTCCCCCTCTCTCTCTCGTTCTCTCTCATATATATAGTGAGCTGCATATGTCCACACCCTTTCTGTTTGCGACACAGAAAGGGAACATCTCGCATTATGATGACTTACTACTACAGTAGCAGCAGCATTTTACACAGGACAAACAGAGGGCCGCAGCAGCAGCAGTAGCAAGTGACAAAACGCATTGCTTGTAGCAACAACGATAACAACAGAGGCAGAGGTAGGAGCAACATCGTAGCACTCTTAAAGTCACCGTGACAGCAGAGGCCTGTTTTTTTTTTGTTTGTTTTTGTTTTAGTGGGGTTTTTTTTTTTTTTTTTTTTTTTTTTTTTTTTAGTTGACCGTGTTCTCGTGGTCGTTGTCATGATTAATGCATTAGCTTTGTTGTGAGGGATCCTGTTTATCGCATAACGATTCTGTCTGGCGAGCAGATTATGTTTTCAAACTGCGTCTGTTGTTTTGGGTGCTTGTCGACAGGAATGCGCAAAAAAAAAAAACAAAAAAAAAAACTTTTTTTTTTTTAGTCATTTGTGTCCCTTATAATAGAAGTGGCTGTAATGCTTTAAAGTGAGTAGAGTTATTATTGTAGATGTGACTACAGAGTCTTCTGATTGGTAGTGTCATTACTGTAGGAGTGACAGTGATGTCCTCTGGTTATTAGTCTTATCGTTGCTTCAGTGTTGTCTTCTAGTTAGTTAGGTCATCACAATGAAAGGAATTGTATTGACTTCTAGTTGTAGAAGCGGTTGTAATGCCTTCTAGGCAGTGGTGGCACTACGATAGAAATGGCTGTAACTTCTTCTAGTTAGTAATGAATTACTCTAGAAGTAGTTGTAATGCGTCTAGTTGGTGGTGTAAATACTGTAGAGGTGGTTGTAATGTCTTCTCGATAGCAGCGTCATTACTGCAGACGTGGTTGTACTTCTTGCTAACAGTGTCATTACGTGTAGAAAGTGGTTGTAATGTCTGCTAATCATCATCATCATCATCATCACATCGTCGTCGTCGTCGTCGTCGTCATCGTCGTCGTCGTTCGTCGTCACCGTCATCATCACCATTCACTTTTACTATTAGTATTAATATCATCATTATCGGTACTGCAGAAGTGGTTGCAATGTCTTCTTATTATTACTGGTGTTACTGTAGAAGCAAAAGTAAAGACTTCTGGTTATAACTCATAATACTGTAAAACTTATTCTAATGTTCTAGTAATTACTGATATTACTACAGAAGTGACTGTAATGTTCGCTATAGATGCCTTTAGCTCGATTAGATCTCATTTTTGTTTTTAGTCCGTTTATGTCTGTTCTTTGTTCCAGAGGTTCAGTTTGATGTCTGCCTGCTGCTGCCATCTGCTGTAAAGAGGTGTCTGCCGGTTGGCCTTGCGATGGAAAATACTGCCCCAGCCGGTCAAGGAACTGGGCATCAAGTGCTGCCAGTGGTCATTTACTCTGACACCCTTGAAACGAAAAACAGGCTGCTTAATAACAATGAATGTCGCACTCGTGGATCATTTATATATACAGAGATGGATTAAGAAGACCTCGCACATTCCGATGATTTGTGCTTCTGTATTTCAAACGCTTCAAATGTACTGACTTTGTAATCAATTCCTGCGGACATGCTTGGCCTGGAAATTCATAATTTTGTACATGGCTTTTCCACTTGACTTTGTTTCGTTCATATACTAATTGACTCTATAAACAGAAAAAAAAAAAACTAAAACCTTGGTGAATCGTCATCCAAACAACTCATAAGGGCTGTGGTGTTAGGACTGCTGATGTGGAAAGAAAAGAAAAAAAAAAAACGTCAATAGAACCAAATTGTATTTGTTCAATTCAGATAAAAAAACAACTTTTCATTGTTTTGTTTAAATGCAATGGGATATGAAGTGTGTTAAACTGCAGACATACGCCAGCCTTAGGTTAAGCAGCAATGGCCTTTGTATCAAACCAACGTTAATGCTGCTGACCAACTACTTTCATAACATAGTCCTCCTGTTCAAAGAGTGAAGAAAACGCGTTAAGAGCCGTGGCTGTACCAGCAGAAACAAATGCAGTAACGAAGCAGCAACATCACAACCGTCGACAGCATCAGCAGCAGCAGCTACTGATACAGCAAATGTGTAACGTCGACCAGCACACCGCTGTAGCGGCCAGCAACCACGCTAAATCACGCTCGTTTTTCTTTGTGAAATTAACTATTCGACCGCTGGAGAGAGAGAGCAAACAACTAACATGTTGCGCGATCGACTTGGCAAGTGTGTGACCTCGTACTGAGTGAACCTCCAGCATCATCAACCAAGATTTACCGCCGCCATGTTTCTTCCTCCAGCCAACGGATCACGTACCGGAGAGAACTGAAAATCATCAGGCCCAATTGTCATGGTCATCTGTCCCTCTGAGTGTTAAATAACCGCATCCCCCCCCCCCCCCCCCCCATAGTTACCGTACTGGGCAGTGGCCTGGACTGCCACCCAAGACCACAGCTGATGTATAGGAACCCAAGGTGGTCGATCAGCCAACGTCCTCCCTGTGACCAGCAGTCAGCTTAATCTACTTGTACCACGGGTGGATTCCCAACGGCCCGACCCTCTAGCCGAGAGAGTGGCGCTAATACCCCTCCGCTCCCCCCCCCCTCCTTCCCCATCCTGTCTCCTAACTCCCCCCCCCCCCCCCTCCTCACCCACCCTTCGCCAGTCTCTTGATGACCCTGTACCAAGGTCACTGATTGTGTGTATGTGTGTGGGGGAAGTGTGTGGAGGGGGCTGGATGTGACTATGCCGTGCCTTAGCCGCCTGGTGTTGCTCTTTGGGCTAATGATGCTCCAGTGGCCGCCCTTCACCCGAACCTCCACTCAGCAAGTGCCCGTTGGTGAGTGCTTTCTGTGGTTTTCAACTAGGGAGAAAAAAAAAGATAAAGTTTTCATGTAGGCGTAGGTACTAGACAAGTATGTGTACACACCAAAACAAGGGCTTTTCACGTTCGAAAAGTTTGGTATGTGTTTATAATCTGTGAAATATAACATTTTGTTAGTTATGTTTATAATCTGTGAAATATTACGTTACTAAAGAACTGTCCATAACCATCAAGAGAAATGATGTAGACATTTAGAAAAAAATATTGGTTTCTATCTATCTATCTACTATCTATCTATCCATCTAACTATCTGCCCGTCTGTCTATGTATGTGTGTATTTCTGTATGTATGCACGTAAACACACACACGCGCACACACACTCCCTCCCTCTCTCTCTCTCTCTCTCTCTCTCTCTCTCTCTCTCTCTCTCTCTCTCTCTCTCTCTCTCTCTCTCTCTCAGACAAGCATCCATTCAGTAGATGACACTAGACTGTGTGATCCAAATCTTTCCAACTGAACCCATAACAAACTGAGCTCTGGGATACGAACCGGTCGGGGCAGACAACTTCCCGCAAATACATGGGTCTGACGGGAATCAAACCCACGACCCTCCAGCCGGGAATTGTGCGACGCTAACCACTTCACCACGGTGGCTGACAAAACCAATAGACTGAATTTGTGCATCAAATAAAGTACAGGGAAGAGAACTGTTCAGCTTAACATTTCAATGTATAACAAAAAAAAACTGCTTTTGCTCTGATCGTAAGCTCAGGAAATGAAACCACAGAACTAATGCTACCGGACTATGCAATTTCTAATTGTTTGTTTGCAATCTCAACCGACACAATGATTCCGCTCTATGTCCCATCTTTCTCTGGCAGCCAAATATCCCCACCACCATCTCCCTTAGCTAAATGCATCGATGTGACTTCTAGCTGTGAAGCTGCGCCTGCACGTTGATGACTGTTATCTGTGTTTTATACGCCATAACATTTTCGGAAAGCATGGCCACATGGTCAGCCAGCAGCAATGGAAATAACTTTCGATTGTCAGAGGATAACGTTTCCATTTGTCTCCCTTCCAATACTACCTACGATGTTTACTCACTCACTAATAGATATGAACTCTCCTCCTCCTCCACCCCCTCCTCCTCCTCCTCTTCCTCCTCCTCCTCCTCCTCCTCGTCTTCTTCTTCTTCTTCTGTCAAGGAATCATTGAAGCACTACACGGAAGAACAGTTTACCAGGTTCTTTCAGTTCTGTCTGTATGTGCCGAGGCTTCTGTCTCTGCCAAGGGTTCCCTGTCAGGCCAGATCATTTTCCCTATGTTCTCCTCCAACACCTTCCCTAAATCGTTCCCTGAGGACTGCCTCCATCGGATCTTGTGGCATGGCCAGAACGACACAGTTTTCTTTTTCTTCTTTTTTTTTGACTGATGTCAGTAGATCTCCTTTGTTCCTATCTGCTGCATAATTTTCTGACACATCTGTTCATTGGCAATATGGTCAGTACTTCTGATGACTTAGTATCTACGCTAACACCTAGTTTCCATGGCTTGCGTTTGTCTCTCTGGATCCGTAGTGAGGGTCAATGTCTCGCACGCATACAGGAAAACTGAATATACCATTCACTAACAAAAAAACCTGCCTCGTGCTTCATAGAGACGTTACTGTGTTTCTGCACAGAGTCTAATCTCGGCCGTACTGTTATTGCTGCCATGGAAAAGATTTCTGGTTTGGATTGCCGGTTACTAATGATGGGTCCCACGTAAAGGAACAGTTGAACAGTGCTTCAGCCTGCGCTCATGGACAGTCATATCAGTGTTGGTGGTGATGGCATGGAAGGCCATCAACATCTCTCTTCTCAATG
>JADBJO010001385.1:216178-218678 GCA_016801955.1 Conus betulinus | reverse complement strand
ACCTAGTGTTAGATATTAAGAGAGAGACGCTTGATTAATAACCCTTCATTGTTAGCTCCGACAGAATCAGTCGGAGCAAATGAAGGGGAAAAAAATAAAAAAAGAAGAAGACAGATCATCGTTTGTTGTTACTTCCCAGGAGCAATGGGGAGGACCCGATTCGGTGTCTACGTACCTCATCATTGTTCTGCATACAGGCGAAGCACCATGAAGTACAGTGTTGACTTCAGCCCATGTTCAGACTAAGAAGACTGGCGTGGGTCTCCTTGCAGAGCGATGGCTTTGTTGCCAGTTCACCGTGAAAACATTTGGTTCTTTTTCAGGCATCTACATGCACTGATCTGGAACCCGAAGCCTAGGCTTATGTCCAAGACCTTTGGCAAGAGGGACGGAACTTGCAGACGGACAACAAGCTGTTCCAAATCCGTCCCCAAATCTGAAAGAGTTTTTACCATGTTTCCAAGGCGGCGGCCGTAAAGAAGAAACAGTCTTGTGCTGTTTGCATACAGGCCATTCCTTTTACACCTATTCTTAGCTTTGAAAAGGTAAAAGAAGCTCCGTGGTGCATTCCATGTTATGTACCGCTCACAGTGAAACACATTCTTTTAGAGTGCTGGGTCTTGTATGATATGAGACATAAACATTTTACAGCAGACTCCATGAAAACCCCTGTTCAGAGATGTCCCACCTGATGTGATCTTTGAATTTCTGAAAGAGATCAGCATTTTTCATGTCACCTAAGATTTTACTAAAGAAAGATTTTTTCAAAAAATTTCCGGTGTGTTTTGGAAGGCGTATTTTAAAAAGTTGTGTGAATGAGTTAAGTGTGTGTGTGTGTGTGTGTGTGTGTGTGTGTGTGTGTGTGTGTGTGTGTGTGTGTGTGTGTGTGTGTGCTCGCGTCGCGTGCGCGCGCGCGTGTGTGTGTTACTGACTTGTGAGTTGACTTCAACGCGACGATAGCCCTGATATGACCCTTTGCGGTCGGCGGGACTATAATCGACATTATCTTACCGTACCAGATGCACTGCTGACGAGGTTTGTGACGAGGAAATATAACCGTGTTTTGGCAGTAAAACAGACAAAGCTTCCCGTCGTATGCAAACCAAACCGCCCGTGTTGTTTTGTTGCCCGACTATTTATGTGGTATGGTCGGTAGTGGCAAGGCCTGTGTACAAAATCAGGAGGTTGCTAACTGCCACCAGGAGGTTGCTAACTGCCACTAGGAGGTTGCTAACTGCCACCAGGACGTTGCTAACTGCCACCAGGAGGTTGCTAACTGCCACCAGGAGGTTGCTAACTGCCACCAGGAGGCTGCTAACTGCCACCAGGAGGCTGCTAACTGCCACCAGGAGGCTGCTAACTGCCACCAGGAGGCTGCTAACTGCCACCAGGAAGTTGCTAACTGCCACCAGGAGGCTGCTAACTGCCACCAGGAGGCTGCTGCTAACTGCCACCAGGAGGTTGCTAACTGCCACCAGGAGGCTGCTATCTGTGTGCTAACTGCCACACAGACCGCCATGCCGCTGAACGGCCAGTATGGAAAGCGCAACTGGAGGGGGATGGAAACTTGTCTTCCTTTGTGAAAGAAGTGGCAATAGTGGGCGCAGAACGTGAGTCCCCTTTGATGACGCAGCTTTCGATGGAATCAAGCTTTCTGGCGTCGTCATCAGTGAGGGTCTCCTTCCAGCGTTCTGTCTGATGATGGGTTCAGTCACAATGAGCTGTGTATGTCATCATGCACGGAAAGTCCTAGTTCGTCGCCTTGTATCAGGTGTGTTCATTCAAATGGGGCTTGCTGCGAACTAAACCCCACTCCCTACAGCCCTAGTTGCCCTGAGTGCAGAGATGGCGAAAGTGGTGCTACAGTGGGTCCCAGCTCATTGCGGCATCAGAGGCAACGAAAAAGCAGACACGCTGGCAAAAGAGGGAGCGCAGAAGGAGCAGACCGACAAGCTAGTGAGCTATGATGAAGCAAAGACCATCATCAAGGCTCAGCAGCGGAAGAAGTGGCCGCTTCAGCACCCGAAACACAACCCAGATGATGGCTACTTTTCTCTGCGACGACGGGAACAGGTGCAGATCTTCCGAATGAGAACTGGACACAATCGTCTGCGCCACCACATGCACACAAAAAAACGGCATTGGACAGTCTGGAGAGTGCCCTTGTAGTTAAGGGCAAATGACAGCAGAAGATATTCTCCAAAACTGTCTGACGCATGCTGCATCCCGAAACAAATACTGGCCGACACCGACAGCATTGGAGGCCAAGCTGTACGGCACCCTGGAGGAGCTGCGGCGGACGACTGCCTTCATCCAGGATACTGGGCTAGACTTAAAAAGAAAGAGAGGCGAACGAGGCAGAAGAAATGGGCTTTCTGATGTCACTATGAAGAGTCGTATTTCTGGTTTCAGTCTCATTTTCGTTTATCCCAAATTAAGCTTTCTGATGTCGTCATTACTGTCAGTTTTATTCCAACTCTGCCTATTTTTTTTTCCATTC
>JADBJO010001385.1:181178-193678 GCA_016801955.1 Conus betulinus | reverse complement strand
ATCACACTCTATTTCTCCTTCTAAGAGGAAGCATATGATCTGGAGGGGTGGTGGTCGGTTTGGAATGAACTTTGCATATCATTTGAATACTCCCTTTCTCTCTCTCTCTCTCTCTCTCTCTCTCTCTCTCTCTCTGTCTGTGTGTCCCTCTCTTCTCTCTCTCTCTCTCTCTCTGTCCCTCTCTCGTTCCTCTCTCTCTCTCCTCCTCCCTCTCTCTCCTCTCTCTCCCTCCTCTCTCTCTCCTCTCTCTCTCTCCTCTCTCTCTCTCTCCCTCTCCTCCCCCCCCTCTCCCTCTCTCTCTCTCTCTCTCTCCTCCCCCTGCCAGTCTCATTGCTCTTCCTTCTAGCATCCCACCTATCTGCTCTTTATTTTATGTATTGGCAGTCAAGTCGCAAATTAATTTGTCCATTATTACCCATGAAGGCCCCTTCCAGCGAAAGAGGTTTCCGTGAATAATATGTGTACAGCTCTCCTCTCCCCTCTCTCCTCTCTCTCTCCTCCCTCCCTCCTCTCTCCTCCTCTCCCTCTCCCTCTCTCCTCTCTCTCCTCTCTCTCCCCCCCTCTCCCTCTCTTCTCCTCTCTCCCTCCACTCAAAAATTAATCCCCCCCCGGAAAAATCCTTCGGGTCGAAAGGCGTCTCCTCTCTCCCTCCCTCTCTCTCTCTCTCTCCTCGTCAAGCTCTCTCTCTCCATGGGGAGGGCCGTCTCCCCTCCGTCTCTCTCTCTCCTCTCTCTCTCTCTGTATGTGTTGTGTGTGTGTGTGATTGTGTGTGTGTGTGTGTGTGTGTGTTGTGTGTGTGTGTGTGGTGTGTGTGTGTTGTGTGTGTGTGTGTGTGTACTGTACATACGTACGTACATGCGTACGTATGTATGTGTATTTGTACGTATATATGTATAATTACACATACGCAAGTATATATGTATGTACGTACGTATGTGCCTCTTTGGTGGTTCCCCAATTTTTCGTGTCAAAATTTAGGGCGATGTGAAGACGTATGTTCATGCTCTCTACTTCTGAATTAACAACATGTGTGCGAAGGGCGTAGGCCTTAAAGGGTATGTGCTGGCTACATCTGCAGGGAAGAGATCAGATGTTTGATCAGTAATATTAGCATTCTGAGAATGTTTCAAACGATGTCGCCTCCTTCGGTCAGTAACATGAACATTCCCACGGCTCTTGGATGCAACTGTCACATTTGATGAAGAATGTTTGCATCTCACAGATTTCAGATGCTGCTGTCAGCTTTGATCAGCATTGTTAAACAAGATTCTCACAGCATTTAGATGCTGCCGTCGCGATCCATTAGAAATCTTAGCATTCTCATAGATTTCAGATAGTGCTGTCACGATTGATCGGTATCAACAAGATTCCCACAGCCTTCAGATGCTGCCGTCACCACTGAGTAGGAATGTTTGGTTCTGGCAGCTTTTAGATGCTGCCGTTACATTTGATAAGGAATGTTTGGCTCTGACAGTCTTCAGATGCTGCCGTTATCTTGATGACGAATGTTTGGTTCTGGCAGCTTTTAGATGCTGCCGTCTCCTTTGATAAGGAATGTTTGGTTCTGAAATCTTCAGATGCTACCGTCTCAGACTGCATGCTCCAACTAGAAAGGCATTCATCTCAGCGCAAAGCTCCACCACAGTCGAAGGAAACGCTTAAACCACGCTTTGAGTGATGAGTGAAACATCTTTTTTTGGCAAACATCTTTTTTGGGCAGTGGAGTATAATTGGTAAGGCCGGAAGGGATTATTCCCCATTTGCTTGATAACACCCCCGCTCTTTTGATAGAACACGAGGAATACGAAATGTGAATATCTATATCGCTTTAAAGGATGATAGTTCATGGCAATATATCACAACGCATGTCGCTATCAAATAACGACAACTGAAAGTATTTCTGTTCAGTGGACAATGTGTAATGCGTTCATCATTAATGTGAACAGATCCAGAATTGCCGTGTGTTCCTTGCAGGTCATTGTTGCTCTGACCTGAAAGAGTTATGCCCCTGGACTTTAATTCTTCATAAAAGAGCCTGGATTCGCCCTCTGGTCCGGTGCTGTTCCGGGGATCCACACTTGAATGTAATGGTCTGGTGCTTTAGCGACAGTTCGTCTTTTGACCACATTCGATTGAAATACAGTGGGTACTTTCTGTGTAACTTGGCATCACCCATGTTTATTCTATGTGCCTCTCATCTACAGAGGTAAGGTAAGGTAATATTGCTTATAGCCCATCCGATCGGAAACGGCCATACCAAGGCTGTCACCGCGTTGAAGTCAACTCACAAGTAAAAAGAAATCATTCACACAGCCCTTTGAAAATGCATCTTCTAAAACACACTCCGAAAACTTCCTCAAAAATCTTTCTTCCCGTGAAATCTTAGATCAGATAAAAGAAAATTCGTCGTCTCTTTCAGAAATTCAAAGATCACAACAGGTGGGACATCTCTGAACAAGGCTTTCATAGAGTCTGCTGTGATCTTGTCTACATGTGTGGCTGATGAATAATGGCCATGTGCCAGCCTGTGCATTAGGTGAATTGGTATAGCAAGCAGCGTTAGTTTAGAGTCATGTTCATGCAGCTTTAACAAACTGGGGACAAACATTTCTCTCTCCTTGTTTGTTGTTTATAGCTCACGTCTAGCCGCCTGATGAAGATTATCCTTTCACATCAACCGTTCCGATGTTTTATTTGTATTAGTTCCTCATCGTCTGTGTTCTGTGCCTGCCAGGCTGAAGATCAATAGTGCTGGCCAGTGCGGAATGAATGCTGATCTGTGTTTGTACATTTCTCCAACGGTCAGTGATGTGTCTGCATGCATGCCATCTCGGAGGCATACAGGCACAGCTGGAACTCTTTGTAAAGAATTGTTTCTCTGTTTGTTCCATGGTGCCGCTTTAATTGCGGCTAGCTGCAATCGGCATTGGGCTGGAGCCATGGCGCGTAGTGGTTTCATCACTGAAGCATGTTTTGGTGTCCTTTTTTTTTTAATCTTTATCATTTACCGTTGAACGTCTCCCCGCTTCACTTTAGACTTTCGTTCATTTCAACACCTCCTGACATCGAGGGGCAATAAAAGCTCACGGGCGAGGAGATTTCTCTCTCTCTATCTCTGACTTTCTGTCTGTCTGTCTGTCTGTCTGTCTGTCTGTCTGTCTCTCTCTCTCTCTCTCTCTCTCTCTCTCTCTCTCTGATGCTACATAAAACTAGACAGCAGCTTAAAAGCACCACTGGTCGACATGTTCAGTGGTCAACATGGAAACCAAAATCATGTCCTATCAGAGGGCCATGTTTGATTTGTCAAGTTCCCTAAAGCTGGACATTTTCTGTCCCTTCTCTCTTAAACAGATTATGGTATGTGTGACGCTGTGCTCTGTGTGCGTGCATAGGTTGTACGTTAAATGCGATGGCATGTCTGTGAGTGTGTATGTATGATTCCATGGGTGCACGAATGCATGTATGTGTGTGTGTGTGTGTGTGTGTGTGTGTGTGTGTGTGTGTGTGTGTGTGTGTGTGTGTGTGTGTGTTTGCGCGCGCGCGCGCGCGCGCGCCTTAAAACAAAATATGAGTGTGTCTGATGTCTACGTATATGTCATAGCTCCATAGATGTTGTCAACTCAAGATGGGAGCAAAAATGTTTTAGAAGAGTGATCCCCATCGCTACCTTTGATTCGAAGAGGTCAAATCACTCTCTGTCTACCAGTCGAAACGCGTCCTAGCCGTTTAGCCGGTAGGAAATGCCTCATGCATTGTGCCCTTTTTGAAATGCGGGACTCAGTCCGAAATACATATCCGCACCAAGCAAGCGTGCGTGGGCTGGATATACCGATTCCTGACCAGCGGTGAGTGTCCCAAGGGAATATTGACCTTCGTGTGGAATATACCGAGGACTGCCACAGACCCCTCAGTCTGATGGTCCGTGTGGGAGGGTCCGTGGGGTGCTCTCTCTGTCTGTCCTGCCTGTCAGACAGATGCGTTGTGGACCGCCAGCATTCTTCGCTAGGGATCTGCTGTCAGCGCCCACCAGCTGCACCTTTCGTTGAGATGGGTGGATATCACCCATATGAGTGCTGAGAGTAACGTACAGCAGTTTCCACCTTTCATTGAGATGGGTGGATATCACCCATAAGAGGTTTGTAGACTGATATCACCAGAAATTTGTAGACTGATATCATCAGAAATTTGTAGACTGATATCACCAGAAATTTGTAGACTGATATCACCAGAAATTTGTAGACTGATATCACCAGAAATTTGTAGACTGATATCATCAGAGACCTGTCGACTGGTATCATCAGAGACTTGTAGACTGATATCATCAGAGACTTGTAGACTGATATCATCAGAGGCTTTTAGACTGATATCATCAGACACTTGTAGACTGATATAACTACAGACATGTGGACTGAAATAACCAGACGTGTTAGACTGATAACACCAAGGACTTGTAGACTGATATCACCAGAGGCATGTAGACTGAAATAACCTGACGTGGTAGACTGATAACACCAAGGAGTTGTTGACCAATACCACTAAGGACTTGTGGACTGATATTACCGCAGACTTGTAGACTGACTCATACAGAGACTTGATGTACCAAGAAACTTGGTGGACACTTGTGGACTGATGACACCGGGACTGTAGACTAATATCACCAGAGACTTTGCACTTTGATATCACTAGAGATTTGTAGACTGATACAATAAGGAACTTGGTACACTGATGTCACCAGAGACTTGTAGACCGATATCTTCAGAGACTTGGGGACTGATATCACCAGAGAATGAATAGAGTGATAACTTGTGGAATGATGACTTGTAGAATGCTGTCTTCACTGGGAAGCTGACAGGCCTGATTTTCCAGATGATGTTGAGCCTTCTCACAGCAGACAGACAGGCAAAGCGAGCCTCTCCGTGTCCCTCACTGTTAAGCTGCCGAGATAATATCTGAAGCAGCCCACTTCCTCCACCCCCACCGACCCCTTCAGCGGGGTGTTGACTGCTGAGTTCTGTCTGGAGCTATCGATCAAGGCTTTACTCTCCTCTGAGGTGAATCCCTTCCGTGTGCACTTCATGTTTTATCCAGGCTTGCTTAAATTCTTGGGGGTTCTGCTTCGTTGCTTTTGAAAAGATCGATGTATATCCAGTCTTGCTTTAGTTCTTGTGGGTTCTGCTTCTTTGTTTTTTTTAAAGATCGATGTATATCCAGTCTTGTGAGGAGTTACTGGATTTCAGCTTCGCTGTCTTCTGATAGGTTTATGTCAAACAGCAAAGCACGGGCTGGACAGAGTTATTCTCATGAGGATATGGAAGCCCAGGAGCCTTTTGGTATTACTTTCTTCAGGCAGATGCTAACAGACTACGAGCGGCGATATATTTTTTGAGGCAGATGTTAACAAACCACGACTGAGGAAACACATCTAGCACATTTCCACAGTTGCTGAACGAAGTCTCCGAGGTTGTTATTCAAGTGAGAATTGCTGTCTGCATTTTTGAAGGTGATTGCTGTGAGATGCATGATGTTGAACAACGTCAATGTTCTCACGACACGCCACAGATCTGTATGCCAGCCAGTGCCGAAGACTTGACTTTCTTTTAGTCCATAAATATGTTATATAAAATCATGGTGGCATTGAGAGTGGGTGTGTGTGGGAGAGGGGGCGGGGGGGGGGGGGGGGGGGGGGGGGGGTTCTGCCAGCAGTGTGATGGTGCCGATCTGTTTGGATTTGTTCTTTTTGAGTCTGAACCCTGCTTATTCTCCCCAAAGGACATCTTCAAAACTGTCGTTTGAATCTGCGCAACAAGGCCATAGGTCTTGTTTGGCGAACTGCAACAGGGCAAACGTTCTCATGGAGGCGAGAGGAAGCGTTTCAAACAATTCCTCAAATCTTCCCTGAAGGCCTTCAACATCAGCCAGCCACACAACATGGGAGCAGGCTGCCCTTAACAGAGACAGGTGGCGATCAGTTGTCCGCAAAGGTGCAGAGACCTGTGAATAGCAACAGAACTGCTGCAGCTGAGCCATGCAGAATGATCAGGAAGACCCCGTGTCAACAGATCTCTCCAACTGCCGCCTCCATCCCCTGTCCGTGCTGTGATAGATCTTTCCAGGCGCAGATCGGCCTGACCAGCCATCAACGCACTCACCCCGATCCCAGGATGACTAGATGGTCTTCGTCGTCTCGACGGACAACAACACAATATCTTAGTAGGATGGTTGATGTAACTGGAGGTCCTGCTGATATGAAAAAAATGACATTTTTCTTAAATTGTGTATGTTTCACTAAGGATTGTGTCTACGCCTTTAGCCTATATTTTGTTTCCTGTCTTGTCTGTGGGCTAGTTGTCATGGCCGTGTTGAATTATGTTTAACCCCTCGAGCTTCAGTCGGGTTGCTAACATATTTTCAAGCCCAGGGGACTTGTCTGTTTGAGTATGTGGACAGCTTCGTCCACTTTCAACTGAACACTCGGAGCTTCCGTGCAACTGCCTACGGTATACCTCATTGTCTTCCGTCTGGTTTCACCTCCTCGTTATACCCTTGTTTGCAGTACTCAGTCCGCCCTCCAATTATTTCTGTTTTGATTGAGTGGAGGGAAGCTTGATTGTCCCCAACATCTGTGTCCCTAGGCTGCTATGATCTTGTTAGCGTCGACAATGTGTCAGAGTGTACCTTGCTCTTACTATCGAGATGTTGTCGTTGTCATACTTGACATTCAATGTCTCCTTGGCCTCTACCATTTTCTGTTTTATGTTAAAGTTTACCAGTCTGCACTGAGGCGCAGCTCTAGGGGTTCCCCCCTTTTTGAGATTCCTTTATTCTTACAGCCCAAACAGTCATAAACGGCTGTTACCACGCACGGGAAAAAAGACTACAATAAACGTGTATGCAGACATGTGCATGAATTCTTCGGATTTTAACCGATCTATTGACGTCTCCATGTCTGATAAACTTAGCATGTTCTGACAGCGTCGGACTGACCCCTTAGTTTCGTGACCCCACTTTGTATAAGAAAAAAAAAAACCTTCAAACAAACAACAAACAAATAAATCAACGAAATAAATCGAATGCAACAAAATGACAATGCATGAAAAAAGTCAGAGAGAAACCTTCGAAAACGCTTGACAGAACACGAAAGGGAATCATCACCAGTAGGCGCCCACCTACACGCCCAGCAACATCAGTTCGATTATGACAACATCAGCGTTCTCGACCGTGACAATAGATGGTTTCAGCGTGGGGTGAAGGAGGCTATCCATATTGCCGCCAACAACCCCACACTCAACCGGGACCGATGCAGACACACCTTGCCATCGGTGTACAACACCCTCATTGTTCAGTCACATGACCAGGGTTCGACCCGTGGTCGTGTGCACTGAACTCCAGTTCACCCAGTAGCAACACACACCGCTGAAAAAGACGGACGGAGGTCTGTCGAAAGCTCCAAGTAAGTGCTATTGCAAGCTGTGAGACCTGTTTAAATCCGGTAGTCATTATGAAAAAAGTCATATGGGCGAACAGAGACTGCGGATTGGGCTGCTAGTGTCCAGTCTGGACAGCATGCAAATCCTCAGCCACCTTGCCTCCACATACACAAGAGAAAATCTGGCATTATATCAATCTTATGAAAGAAAAGGTTGTAAAAATCTGCCAGAACACTTGGTGTTGAAGCGGTCGCATTGAAAATTATACATTAATTTTGCATGTAACTTTTCCAGCTGACACTGAAATACATAAATGTAACAACAGCACTTTCTAGGGAGAAAATGCCCTTTCTCTTTAATCATGTCCTAAACAGAGAAATATTATTTATGAAATCAACGCATTGTGGGTGCTTGAACTCTCATTATCTGTATTAATCAGCCCTTCCAGAGGTGCAGATGCATGCATTTAGCGGTATTTTGTTTACACAAAAGAAAAACACACAACTCAAACATATGATCATAGCTAATTTAAAAAGAAAATGTGTGATGTATTTTAAAGAGTAACCTGATCTAAATTGTAATCATTTTCATTCTAGATCAGCTGGTTTTCTTTTGTTTTTCTTCTTCCTCTTCTTTTGTTTTCATCTGATTGCTATTAATTTATAATGGATACTTTGTGTATGTTTGTGACCTACAGATATGTGTTTACTTATGAGTTGAAGTCTCTATGTACTGCTTTCTTTATGCGCAGTTGTACTTTATCAACTTATTTGATTCAAATTCGATATTGGGAAAAAAAAAAAAAAAAAAAGTGGAAATTAATAGCACATAATATTTTAGTGGGCGGATGTGTTGCATAGATCCAGAATGTCATCAGTGATCCATAGTTTTCCCATTTCTTGCTATATTTCAAGATATCTTTGGCTGTTAGTTTTTTTCTTTTTTTTTTTTTTTGTTAATTTATGAATATTGTATCAAGCAGGAATAGTCAGTATCAAACAGGCTGTGTCTTGAGCATTGATGCACTGACCCCTCAACTGTTTCCAGGCGCATTTTTCGTTCAGGTGGAGTCAAAAAAGAGTTAAGAACTATAGGTTTTTGTTTAAATATAAAAGAAACACACACACACACACACACACACACACACACACACACACACACACACACACACACACACACACACAGAGTATTTCGTTCCTGTTTTTGTTTTTCGTTCAGGTGGAGTCAAGAAAGAGTTAAGAACTATAAGCTTTTGTTCAAATATAAAAGACACACACACACACACACACACACACACACACACACACACACACACACACACACACACACACACACTGACTGACTGAAACCAATTTATTGTCAGATTAACTCAAGGTTGTACTGCTATCACAGACAAGAGCAAAAAGCACTTAGGAGACCGCACACCTCCACAAAAAACACAATAGCACCTTGGATCCGCTGTGTGATCTATATATGCGCCACTGATCCTCTGCTAACCTATGCATGTCGTCCTTGAACAATATTCCATCTTCCTCTCGCGTTTCGTTAAAATCGGTTCTGTAATTTTGGGGTAATCTTGCTCAGAGACAGACAGACGAAAACAAACAAATAAAAACAAGCGAGCAAACCAACGCCTCGACAAATAGGCCGATGAAAACATACCCTCCTCGTCAGGGTTCGAAACAGAACACTGTGAAAATGGGTAGACCAAAGAACACGGTGAAAATGGACAGACCAAAGAACACGGTGAAAATGGGTAGACCAAAGAACACGGTGAAAATGGACAGACCAAAGAACACAGTGAAAATGGGTAGACCAAAGAACACAGCGAAAATGGACAGACCAAAGAACACAGTGAAAATGGGCAGACCAAAGAACACGGTGAAGATGGACAGACCAAAGAACACAGTGAAAATGGGTAACCAAAAGAACACAGTGAAAATGGACAGACCAAAGAACACGGTGAAAATGGGCAGCCCAAAGAACACGGCGAAAATGACAGACCAAAGAACACAGTGAAAATGGTCAGACCAAAGAACACAGTGAAAATGGACAGACCAAAGAACACGGTGAAAATGGGCAGACCAAAGAACACGGTGATAATGGACAGACCAAAGAACACGGTGAAAATGGAAAGACCAAGAACACAGTGAAAATGGACAGACCAAAGAACACGGTGAAAATGGACAGACCAAAGAACACAGTGAAAATGGACAGACCAAAGAACACGGTGAAAATGGACAGACCAAAGAACACGGTGAAAATGAGTAGACCAAAGAAGACGGCGAAAATGGGCAGACCAAAGAACACGGTGATAATGGACAGACCAAAGAACACGGTGAAAATGGAAAGACCAAAGAACACGGTGAAAATGGGTAGACCAAAGAACACAGGGAAAATGGAGACCAAAGAACACGGTGAAAATGGAAAGACCAAAGAACACGGTGAAAATGGACAGACCAAAGAACACGGTGAAAATGGTCAGACCAAAGAACACGGTGAAAATGGACAAAGTGATCTCTGGGAACCAAAATAGGCGGAGAGGGCGGAGCAGAGGAAGAGTGAGGATGACAGGAAGTGTCGGGAAGGGGTGTTTGCTTTGCAGCGTTATCTTCTCTGCAAGTGTGTGTTTGACATCAAAGAAATGTAAGCAGGGCACTTTGGGCTCTGGAAATAACGACGAAGAGATAGAGGAGTACGAGAGGATGACGTCAGCGAGGATCAAAATGAAGAAGAAGCAAGAATGAAAAGAAGGCGATAGAGGAAGAGGGTGAAGAGAGAGTGGGAGATGAAGCAAAGATTGTTTTGCCAAGATGGCTCTTATCGTTCACTTCTAAGGAGTGTACTCTCTTTCTCTCTCTCTCTCTCTCTCTCTCTCTCTCTCTCTCTCTCTCTCTCTCTCTCTCTCTCTCTCTCTGTGAGGATGCTTTCGAAGGACCAGTGGCTGACACAAAGAAAGATTTTGAAATTCATATAAACGAACATTTATCACAGAATACTGATAAAGATGAAAATTTTCAGAAACAACGTCACTAGGTAACAGCAATGCAACTTGCTGCACAGGTGAGGTACTTCAATAAAGAAATGCCCCCCCCCCCCCCCCCCCCCCCCCCCGCCCTTCCAAAGAAAAACATCATCAAAATCCATTTGAAAGCAGTCAGTCACACGTCTGGAAACATATTCGTCACGGTTATTCCATCTGCTACGGATCTATCTGCAGACCTTTTAAACAAAAACTTCACGATTGGAAACACATCGAACTGTGATTAAAGACAACACAGCGTAACGATTTACATCTGTTAAAAACAACAACAACAACAACAACAACAACAATTGAGGCTTAAAGCAACATTTTGCGTTTTCCACACGTGTGAACACGAAGAGCTCAAAGAATCGTGTTCTTTTACACATTCCTGTCGTTTAGATGAGCAACATAACGAACTTGTACAGAGTTCTGCACCAATTATCGCTGAACACAGATATGATAGATTATCTCCCCCTATTTTTTTTAATCTAGGACGTAAGTGCAAGCTTTGTTTATAATTCAATATTTTCTTGCAGTCATTGCAACACCAAGCTGTTATGTAAGTTGCCGGAATGGTGCTCAGTTACTTACTCTTGGAATTCATTAGTTTATTATAGTTCAGTCCCTTGCGGATCCATTCCAACAACTGGCCCTCAGCACTTGTCGTTTTGAATACGGTTTTGGTTTTGTATGGCTGAATCAAGGTGTTGGAAATGTTAAACAGTGTATAAGTTGTTTCCGTCAACGACTTGTTGACTGCCGCTGGCTAAAATGGTTAAAGCATGTGCATAATAATAAAAGGTTTGATTTTTACAGACAGTTTGGTAATTCCCATGATCTGAAACCTTGTAGACTGTCAGAAATGGATGGATTAAATACATAATGGCAAAATTTAGACTTGGAATATCGGATTAAGCAATGCGTAAATTTAACATACAACACCGATGTTGATGACAATGATATGCTTTGTCCTCTTTGTAAAGTGTCACAAGAAAATGAGATGCATTTTGTTCTTTGTTGCCCAGCCCTTATGAACATTAGAAATGAATTGATTAAGCCGAAATTCTATAGACAGCCTTCCCTATTTAGATTGACCCTATTGATGTCGTCAACAAAAGATGTTTAATTTTTTTCGTTATGTTTGTATAAGCCATTTAGAATTAGAGAAATGGCTACCTCTTAAAAGTACAAATGATTTTGTCTTAATTTGATATACTTTGTTGCATGTTGCATATATTTGTTTCCAATGTACTTACAGTATCTATACCCCTTCATAAGGGGCCTAGGCCTATGTGAATAAACCACCCGAAACTCTCTCTCTCTCTCTCTCTCTCTCTCTCTCTCTCTCCTCTCTCTCTCTCTCTCTCTCTCTCTCTCTCGCTGTGTCTTTCTGTCTGTCTGTCTGTCTGTCTGTCTGTCTGTCTGTCTGTCTGTCTCTCTCTCTCTCTCTCTCTCTCTCTCTCTCTCTCTCTCTCTCTCTCTCTCTCTCTCTCGCCGAGCCTCATGTTCAGGCACAGAGAAGACAGAACCCTGCCTGGTGCGACTTAAAGAAAGAAATCAAACAAGGTATTTTTCTCAGCCAGCAAAAGTGATCCTGCCGCTGACAATAGTTCTGATGTGGGTTTCAATGACGCAGCGGAGCAGCATGGTTCTTGAAGGTGCATCCCTGGTGTCACAACAGATTTTATCTATCAATATTTCGCCCACCTTCCCCTTACAAATCTCAGAGCCGTGGTATTGTGCCACGCATTTATCTGTGTGCCGTTTCATTTCTTTTTCGGTTTTCCTACACAACTCGGCTAACAACTCAGCATTGCCCCTTTTCAAGCTCTGAGTGTGTGCTTCTTGTATCTTCAGTGTTGCTTCCAGAATATAAGTAATCAAATCAGCTACTGGTTTGAGCCACGGCATCTCATCCCGAAGACTGTTAATCAGACGTGCAAGCTGGTCTCAGGTTCAGCGTGTAATTCAGAAGACTATCATTTACATATAACCAGCAGGTGTGAAGTTCAGTATTTGATTCAGAAGACCATCAGTTAGATTAGCAA
>JADBJO010001385.1:163678-176178 GCA_016801955.1 Conus betulinus | reverse complement strand
TTTTTTTTTTTTTTCTAGCCCGAATTGATAGCTTTCTAGATAGGGACAAAGGAAGAACAAAAACATCTTGTGTGTGTGTGTGTGTGTTGCATTGCATCGTTGCATATATTCCCATCTAATGCCTATACTTTGTGGAAGGTGAAGCCTGCAAGGCAGGATATTGTTTCCTGTGCTCTCTGTGTGTATTTCTGTTTCAATACCTGCTACGTACTTGTCAATGTTTGTTGATGTATGTAAGTGTGTTTCTGTGTGTGTGCTTTTGATTCTCTTTCCCTGTATGTATATTTATTCTTATGTATCCATGTCTCTGTTCTATGACTCTGAGTCTGTATCTGTGTAACTGTCTGTATGTTTCATTGTGTCTCTCTGTCTCTCTCTCTCTCTCTCACACACACACACACACACACACACACACACACACACAGATGCAAAGCTTATAAACGTACTCCCAGTTTATCTTCCTGACAAAACGTCACAATCAAACATGCATCATAATGCGTTTGACGTCATAATCAAACATGCGCCACAATGCATTTCGTAACTGAGATATTCCATAAAGAAGAAAAACCGTGATGGTCTACAGCCGTTAGTAACGGCTATTCTGGTCAAATAAAACATCGGGCATCATCCGTTACCCATAATGAACATACCTGCACATTTTCAGAAAGATCGGCACAGAAATTGTGTCTTGAGTGAGTGGAACACATTTTGACCACGGACAGACAGACAGACACACAGACAGACAGACACACAGACAGCATTTCGTCGTTCCACTGTTGAGAGTACTCCCTGTTCTATAAGAACTGGGAGTACAAAAAAAGGACAGAAAAGAAAAAAAAAAGTGTGGCGATCTTTATTCAGTTGAGACAGATGTCTTAGTCTGTTAGGTAAACACACTTTGCACAGACAGATTGTGGCGATGGCATTGGTGTGCAGAAGAGTGAGCAGCAGAACAGACAATAGTGATGGCATCGAAGGCTGGCTAGTGAGGAAAAAAGAAGGTGTTTAGACAGAAGGTAGTGATGGCATTGGAGACTGGTTAGTGAGGAAAAAGAAGGTGTTTAGACAGAAGGCAGTGATGGCATTGAAGACTGGTTAGTGAGGAAAAAGAAGGTGTTTAGACAGAAGGTAGTGATGGCATTGAAGACTGGTTAGTGAGGAAAAAGAAGGTGTTTAGACAGAAGGTAGTGATGGCATTGAAGACTGGTTAGTGGGGAAAAAGAAGGTGTTTAGACAGAAGGCAGTGATGAAGGCATGGGGAAGGCTGGCTGATGGCATTGAAGGCTGGCTAAAAAAGAAGGTGTTTAGACAGAAGGTATGTGATGGCATTGAAGGTACTGGTTAGTGACGAAAAAGAGGTGTGTTTAGACAGAAGGTAGTGATGGGCATTGAAGACTGGTTTGACGGAAGGAAAAGAAGGTGTTTAGACAGAAGGTAGTGATGGCATTGAAGACTGGTTAGTGAGGAAAAAGAAGGTGTTTAGACAGAAGGTAGTGATGGCATTGAAGACTGGTTAGTGGGGAAAAAGAAGGTGTTTAGACAGAAGGTAGTGATGGCATTGAAGACTGGTTAGTGGCGGAAAAAAAGGTGTCCACACAGAAGGTGGTGATGACATTGAAGACTGGTAGTGAGGAAAAAGCAGGAGTCCATATAGAAGGCGGTGATGGCATTGAAGACTGGTTAACGGGAAAAGAAGGTGTTTAGACAGAAGGTAGTGATGGCATTGAAGACTGGATAGTGGGGAAAAAAAAAAGAAGTACTGACAGAAAGTGGTGATGGCATGGAAGATTGTGTCACTCCAGTATTTTTCCAAAAAAAAAAAAGAAAAAAAAAAAAAGGAAAAACCATTTCTTCTGAACAATAGATGGGTATCTCACATTATGGATAGGCCGTTTAAACGCTTCTTATGTTCATGTTTTCTTTCTCTTTATCTTTTAATTAATATTATGCTACACCATATTCGTACTCACAGAGGCACACACATGTAAAAGAAAAACTAGTCATGTCTTCTATTTCATGCACGGCACTTACATGTAAAGTACCGTACAGAAAAAAAAATGGTTATGAGATGTATGATTGTAGCACGTAGTTTCATTAAATTAAGATTAAAGGATGCCAGAACGTAAACTGCAGGAGGAAAAATCCCACAAGATGGCATCCGGTAAACCAAAGAGGCGGATGTAAAAACTGCAGGTGGAAATTTCATCATAAAAGTGAATTTTCGATGCTTATGACAAAAAGTGTTGCAACTGGAAGATGAAGAAGTTTCGATGAAAGTGAAATAAACAGGTGCTAGGTGCAGTCAGACCAGAGCATAAAACATCCATGCTTCCAAAGAAAACGTTCGATAAAACACACCCCACCATCAGCAAATCGCTAAAACAAACACACAAACTGCTCGTTCCGGTTCGTGGCAAAAATCGAAATGCTGATTGTGGCCACGCAAAGCCAACACAAGAAGACCATTTGTATGAAGATGGCAACCACACGTATTTAGTTTTGTTTTGCGCCTGCCGGATGTTAAATCTGGCCTATCAGATTTTCAGTGGCAACCATCCAATCAAGCTGTAGCGATAGCAAACGAAAACAAAACGGTGTTGGAGGTGAAACTAGTACAATTTATTGAATGTAAACAAGCGTATGCCATAAACAAAACTATCAAAAATAAGCTGTGCAAAATAAAGTCAGCTGATACAGCAACTAATTTTTTTTTAATCGATAAATCTACAACAAAATAACCTTATTAAGGATAAATATTAAATAAGCGTTAGCGAACCGCCATAAAAACAAAACGTGGACAAACGAATCACAAGACAAAACACGACGCGTTTCGACCTCTTAGGTCTTCTTCAGGCAAGATACAAAACGATTAGGACTACAAAAATGAACGAGCAATCACTTATCTTCAATCACTTTAGCGCAAGATAAGCGTTGGCGCTTCGCTAACATTTATTTAACTTTTTGTGTTTGTTGTTGTTGTTGTTGTTGTTTAGATTTCCGCCTGCAGTCGTCTCACTTTGCAACTAGATCTTATTAAGGATAATTAATCTTAAGCAGCAAATGTCTGCCAGCCACCTTCTCATGCACGATCACATCCATGATGTTAAGCACATTCATTTGTCTTTGTCAAAAGAGTAATCTGTGACATAAGCACATTCTTTGCAAGCTCTTTGTCAAAGAGTAATCTGTGACATACTTACGAGGCAAAGAAAGTGTGTAGACAAATGGTGTGACTGATGCTGATGAGGTGTCTACACAGGTAATGGCAATTCATCAGACTGATTGCTAATGAGAACAGATGTCTGGACAGATAATGGTATGTATCTGACTGCTGATGCGGAATGGTAGACAATTGTAATGCATCAAAACTGATTGCTGATTAGAAGAGATGTGTAGACAGGTAATCATAATGCATCAAAGACTAATTGCGGATGAGAAGAGATGTCTAGACAGATAATTGTAATGCATCGAAGATTGACTGCCGATGTGGAGAAGTAGGCGATTGTAATGCACCAAAGACTGAGTGTTAGTGAGAGTGAGACAGATAATGTGCATGTCTTGCTGAGACAGATAAGAATCAAGCATCAAAGACTGGTTGCTGACGAGAAGTGGTATCTAGATGGACAGAGGTGAGGATATTATATACTGATCGGTGTGGAAAAGAAATGTCTAGAGAGACGATGGTATTGGTATAGAAGACTGATGATTGAACTGCTGGACAGACATAGAAGATGGCATGATTAGTGAGGAGAAGAGGTCTCAAGACCGACAGTGATAATGACACGAAGGACTGATAAACAAGGACTGCGATGTTAGAGAAGAGGTGTTAGAATGACAATCACGATGATGGCATGAAAGACCGATAACTGAAGGGGCGTCATAATACTGTAAGAGAAGAGATGTTAAAACTGAGAGGACTGAAAACAAATGAGGTGTGACATAGTGTAATATGACACAAGGGGTCAAGACTGACCCAACTGTGATAATAACATGAAAGATTGAACAATGAGAAGTGACATAGTGTTGTACGAGGAAAGGGGTCCAAACAGAATTCCTAGCTGAGACAAAGAGTATGCGATTTTGTTTTTTCATGCTCAGTCTGTTTACCCTGTTGTTTTCCTTGATACCAAATTTCTGTGTCATCAGATGTCCAGTGACAAAGCTTTCATTTTGCTGTTATACGCGGTGCCATGTGGTTTTCCCTACGTGCACAATGCATTGATGGTGCCGAGGCAAGGTGGTGTCTGCCTACAAAGCACTCCCTTTGGCTCCTCGCAGGTGGCTCCACTAGGAAACAGTGTCATCAGCTCTTCTAGCACAATCTGTGATTCATCCGTGATTCATCATATCATTTCAAGCATTATTGTGTGCAACTGTGCTAACATGGAATCATACAGCCGAACCCAGATCCGAATATCTCCTCACATAAACCAGACCAAGTCTGTATGATTCAGTTTACTGGGGGCGAGGACCCCGCAGAAGACAAGGTCAGAACTGTACCTTGCAGATAAAACTCTTTGAAAGGAGCATCACTCGAGTTATTAAAAAAATGGGGGTTAGGGGATGGGGGAGGGGGGGGGGGGGGGAGGGGGGGAGTGTGACTCAGTCACAAGTCAGTCACTGTTAGTTTTTTTTGTTCCTATATCTGTTTTGTTTTCTTTCGCTTGAGATTACGCGCTGATGACGATGGTGTTCGTAATATTGTCAATAACGTTCATGATACAGATGACGACGTTCATGATTTTAGCAGTGATGTTCATGTTGATGATGACGGTGTTCATAATACTCGGAATGTGTGTGTGTGTGTGTGTGTGTGTGTGTGTGTGTGTGTGTGCGTGCGTGCGTGCGTGCGTGCGTGCGTGCGTGCGTGGGTGCGTGCGTGGTGCGCGCGCACGTATGCGCGTATGCGTATGTGTGTGTGTGTGTGTGTGTGTGTGTGTGTGTGTGTGTGTGTGTGTGTGTGATAGTGATGGTTATTTTTGTGATAATCGTGGTGATATTCATGACATTGATTGCAATGTTAATGACCTTTATGGCTATGATAATATGATCTTTATGATAATAACGATGTATATTAATCATATTGATGACTTTCCTTGCTTGTTTGGCAGGAAAGTAGGAACAGACCTTTTTTTTTTTTTTTACTACAAACACACAGTGAAACTTTGTAAATGAAAACAAAAAAAGTTTAAAGCTCAATAATTCTTTCAGATCAGGAATCTGCCAAGAATGCTTCGTCAAACATGGTAGTGCCCAAGACAGAATGTAACAGCGGTAGACAGACATGAAACAAACCCATGGCGAATCTCAATGTGTGTGTGTGTGTGTGTGTGTGTGTGTGTGTGTGTGTGTGTGTGTGTGTGTGTGTGTGTGTGTGTGTGTTTGGTACCAAACAACTGCGCGATTTACTGTTTATACATTGAGCGTAAACCACCTCAGTCAATACTGGTGACTCTACACCCCCAACAACAAAAAAAACAAACCAACCAACCAAACAAACAAAAAAAAACAAACAAAAAGCCACCAGACAGGGCCATTTAAACACGCAAGAGACACACTGTTCTCTTCCACCATCCCTTCCCGCACAACCTCGTCTATTCTCCCTCTCCCCCTGCTCTCTCCCCCCTCTCTGTGTATCTCACTCTGTCTCTCTGTCTCTGTCTCTCTCGCTCTCTCTTTTGCTCGCTCACTGGCTCCCCAGCTCCCCTCTCTCTCTCTGTCTGTCTGTCTGTCTGTCTGTCTGTCTGTCTGTCTGTCTGTCTCTCTCTCTCTCTCTCTCTCTCTATAAGCAACATCTCTCTCTCTCTCTCTCTCTCTCTCTCTCTCAGCCCTGATATGACCCTTTGCGGTCGGCTGGGCTATAAGCAGCATTACCTTACCTTACTTCTCTCTCTCTCTCTCCCCCCCCCCCTCTCTCTCTCTCTCTCTCTCTCTTACTCGCGTTCTCGCCCTCTCGCTCCCTCGCCCCCCCCCCCTCTCTCTCTCTCTCTATAACCCCTCTATCTCTTTCTCCGTGTGTGTGTGTGTGTGTGTGTGTGTGTGTGTGTGTGTGTGTGTGTGTATCTATATATAATTATACATGACCGAGTAAGCGCAAACGCGCACACGCATGCACTGCATCTGCTTGTCTGTTATTCTGGTCTACATGTTGTCTTACGGTGGTCTGACTCTACCCAGACCAATGGCGCAGTTTCAGTGCCCGTCCAGACTTGTAGAAACACGTTTGCTTCTAATGAGGCCATTCAGGGAGAACGTGATCTCCTAGGCCAGTTCCTCCACCTGTTCATAAACAGGAAAACTAATCAGGTCTGTCTGGAAATGCCAACAAAGATTGCCCCAATCCGCTCTGTCTGCTAATTTGCTCTCATGAAATGTAAGACGGACGAGGAAAGTGGACGAGTGCGACGTGATGTGTGTGTGTGTGTGTGTGTGTGTGTGTGTGTGTGGTGTGTGTGTGTGTGTGTGTGTGTGTGTGTGCTGCGTGCGTGTGTGTGTGTGTGTGTGTGTGTGGTGTGTGTGTGTGTGTGTGTGTGTGTGTGTGTATGTGTGACTGTGCTTTCGTGCGTGCTTGCCTTGTTTGCGGGCGTGTATGTGTGTGTGGTGTGCGTGATATCTATATCTATCTATCTATCTGCAGAGAGAGAGAGAGAGAGAGAGAGAGAGAGAGAGAGAGAGAGAGAGAGAGAGAGGGGGGGGGGGGGGTCGAGCGATGGCGTGCCTTTTTGTATTTATATGTGTCTCTCTCTCTCCTTCTCTCTCTCTCTCTCTCTCTCTCTCTCTCTCTCTCTCTCTCTCTCTCTCTCTCTCTTTCTGCATGTGTGTGTGTGTGCGCGCGCGCGCGCGCGCGCGTGTGTGTACATAAGTGTGTGTAAGTGAGAGAGAGAAAGAGACAGAGAGATAGAAGGGGGAAGAGAGAGAGAGAGAGAGAGAGAGAGAGAGAGAGAGAGAGAGAGAGAGAGAGAGGAGAGAGAGAGAGAGATGAGAGAGAGAGGTGAGAGAGAGAGAGAGAGAGAGAGAGAGAGAGAGAGGACAGGTAGGCAGACAGACAGACAGACAAATATACAGACAATCGATTTGATAACGTGGAGCCAACAGACAGGAAGGAAGAAATGAATCATGGCACCATTCTGTGCTGAGAAACAATGGTCCAAAAAAGAGGCTGATGTTGGTTCCATTTCCAAAAGACAGAATCGATTTCCCCCTCGTCCCCCCCTTACACACCCCTTCTCCTCTCTCTCTCTCTCTCTCTCTCTCTCTCTCTCTCTCTCTCCTCTCTCTCTCTCTCTCTCTCTCTCTCTCATCAAGCCAGGCTCTCCTGTGGCGACACAGATTAGGACGAGGAGTGTTGTGTCAGGCACAACTCCCCGCGACACTTATTTAGTTTAGACATTTTTGTGGCATTCAATTTTCAGTCTTTATTTTTGCTGCTTCCCACGTAACTGTTTTAACCTTTTAGGGAGTAAATGAATGTTTAAACAAAGCAGAAGAAAAAAAAAACTTACTCTCTGCCTCTCCTCGCTCGCCTCTCTCCTCTTTATTCGTTCTCGTTTCTTTATGTCTTCTGTCTTCTGCAGTTATCATTTGAGGAGGCTTGTTGTGAAAGCGCTGGGCGCCGTAAGGAACAGAACGAGTGTAAATGCCAAATGAACTGGCATGGACAGAGGGCTCTCTCTGTATCTCTCTCTCTCTCTCTCTCTCTCTCTCTCTCTCTCTCTCCTCTCTCTCTCTCACACACACACACACACACACACATACACACACACACACACACACACACACACACACACACACACAGAGAGAGAGAGAGAGAGAGAGAGAGAGAGAGAGAGAGAGAGAGAGAGAGAGAGGGAGTATATATTTATGCGAATGTGTGTGTGAGTGTGTGTGCATGGAACATGTGAACTGAATTGCACAATAATTAGCATGGTATAGGTGAGTTTGAAAGAGTATGATGACAAAGAAACAAGAAATACACGGCAAATTTTATAAGCAACATTTACCTTACGAATCAGTTATAGACAGAGATTTCATTTCCTTAATTTTAAGGATTCAGTAATGTATACTGCAACTTTGAATAACAATTCATTTGACATATTTCTACCTAATAACTGTATCTTAAATTCTGACGGAAAACGATAATAATACAAGGGTATAAATTTCTTGCGAAGTGTGGAATACTTAGGACAAATTAACATGAAATGACATAAATCTTCAATACAATGACCATCACACTGTTTACAAAATGGATCAGTGATTTGTTGAGTCGAGTGACACATACTGTTGTTCAGAGGTAGCCGATTGCATCTAAACAGACACAAAACACGACGATGTTCACGAGCAGACAACTGACTCACATAACCAGCCATTACTAACTCCGGGTGATACATACAATAGTCAGGGTATGATGAAAGCGAAGAATGCCAGTCTTGAAAATATGAATCCTTCAAACGTTGTTTGAGCAGATCTATAAAACAATGAGCATTTCCTACATTTTGCATCTGCCATACATATCCAAGCCATAAGTGCACAATAACAGTCTTACATGTGTAACCCAGTTTTTTCTACCAGAGTGATCGTGCATTTGCAACATTATAGCATTGTTTTGGATATCTGTTGTCGGACATAGACACAAGCCTGCACCAATATTTCACAAGCCGAAGATATGTATCAATATAGATAGGATATCTACCACACTCCCCCCAGGGCAATGTTATTTTTGACATCCCTTCCAACCCCTAAAATCATCTTGCAAAATTTAATCTGGACTTTTTCAATAGCATCATATATTTTGAAAACCCCATATTTCAGAACCATACAACAGAATTGGTTTTACTTTCGTGTCAAAAATTTTGAATAACGTAGCAACTGGAATTCCTTGAAGTTTAACATGCAGCCTTTTAATTCCTGCCACTGCTCTCAGAGCCTTACCTGACAGATTTTCTGCACACCTGGACCAGTTAATGTGGCTGAGAATATAACGCCAAGATAATTGTAACTAGGTTCAACCTGAATCTGCTTACCATCATACCACCATTTCTCAGTTGATTTAATGAAACCACCATTTTTTGAACACAACCACTCTGGTTTTATCCATATTCACAGTCAGACCCCATTTGCGGCAATATTTTTCCAGACACACTATCTTCTTCTTCTGCAAGTCTGCCACAGAGTCGGAAAACTAAAGCAATATCATCAGCATACATCAACAGAAAAAATACCAAGTGGGTCTGCAAAAATGTCGATACCTCTTGCACCACAGTCTAATAGGTCAGCTTGCAACTCAGACAAAAATAGAGAGAACAACAATGGACTTAAAACACATCCTTGTCTTACACCTGACACAGAGTCAAAATACTCAGTTATACTGGTCCCCACTTTAACAGCGGCTTTCACATTTCTGTACATAGCCTTCAATGTTTTGAACATTTTTCCGTGAATACCTGTTTTCTGTAGTATGAAATATAGCATTTTGTGTCTGTGTATACTATCAAATGCTTTAGAGAAATCTACAAAGAGCGTGTAAAACCGACCACCATGTTTTGTCAGGTATTTTTGGACCAGTGATTGAAGAGAAAAAATGTTATCTGTGGTACTGTAACCTTTGCGAAAAACCTGCTTGAGCTTCAGGAATAGTATCATTTGCATCACAAAAATCCTTTAGTCTGTTATTAACTACTGTACTGTATATTTGCTGATTATGTTCAACAATGAGATCCCCCTATAATTGTCTGTTTTCCTCGAACTACCTTTTTTGTGTAAGGGGAATATGACAGCTTTCGTCCAGCTTTGAGGGTATTCCCCACTTTCAAAAATTTCTGTTGAACAACGGATATAGAAATTTAACAAGAACATCTTCAGCGTGAATGAAAAAATCAGAGGACAGACCATCTGGACCAGCTGCTTTTCCATGTTTTAATGAACGAATAGCACTACGAATTTCAACCTCTGAAATGTCCCCATCTCCTTGGGCATTTAAACAATCACTGCAATTTCCAGATACATGATCATTTAGAACATCATCAACCTCCCGGCCGAAATCAGAGTCATCCGCTGATTGCACTACATTGAACAAATTTTTAAAGTAATCATACCACGCACGAGGTGAGATCAAATTTGAACAGTTCGGTTTGGTTGATGTCAGTGACTTGACTTTTTGCCAAAACGCTCTGGAATTGGTATCAGAAACACGCAGCATTTAGTTCATTTAAAACGCGCTCATTTTGTACTGCTTTTTTACTTTCACACAAATCTTTAAATTGCTGCTTCTGAGTCAAATAATTGATTAAATCTTCCCTTGAATTAGACCGCCTGAATATACCTAGTTGTTGATATTTCTTTTCTTTTACACGCTCACACTCCTCGTCCCACCAGGGAGGCTGTTCACGGGATATTTGCATTTTCGGCCTTGACCGCATTTGACCGGCAGCGTTCTGAAGGAATGTAACAAGACAGGTCGACCCCGCCTCAACGTCACATTCAAGTGCTGTCATAAAATTTTGGAATTCTCTTTTTTTGTTACGGAAAAGATAATCAGCGAATGACTCTGCATATTCTTCCTTCCAGACAAATCGCAACTCTTCTTCCAGTACAACTTGTTCAGCATTATCCTCAATCTCCATGCCATCAACATAAGTAAAGGAAGCAACAATAGGAAAATGATCAGATTCACACCTGTTTGCCACGTACATATCAACAACAGTATCAAACAATAACTGTGAACAAACAAAATAATCTACGACACTTTTACCCTGGTTTGCTATGCATGTAATTTCACCCTCACTATCCCCTTCAGTTCTTCCATTTACAATTAACAGATCATATTCTATACACAGTTCAATAAGTCTACGACCAAAATTATTGACACCTCTGTCTTTAGATTTACGGATAGTTTGTGGCACATTCTGCATTAATTTCTGCTGCATCTTCTAGTATTTGTACGTGTCTATTTTCACCGATGATATCCACATCAGAAAGTTCAGACGTGCGGGCATTAAAATCACCACACAGCAGCCAAGGTAAGTCAGGATATCGGTCCATCACCTCTGACATACGGTTTTCTAACAAATCAATACCGTTATCACTGTTCTTTCCATAGATCACCGAACGTTCAGGAGCAATGTAAAGAAACGCAGTAAGAACGTCAAACGGAGAATTCAAAACACACTTACCAACCTTCAGAAAAACACAGTCCTCTGTTGACTGAAGCAGATACTCCACATGGCACATAACAGATTTGTGTACACAGACAACAACACCACCTTTCAGTTTTGTCGTGCGTGGAGAATAAAACACATGAAAATCCGGGAAAGCATTTCTCTATATCACTTTTTTTTACATAACCACACTTCGGAGAAGGAAATATTTTAAACTTTTCACAAAAACGCCGGAACGAACAACTTTTTAACTTGTAAAATAAACCTTGAACATTCCACGCCATTATTTGAAGCACAGAGGACACTTCACAGGGTAAAGGTGTAGGTGTATGAGTGGATAAAGTGGGTGATGTGTGTGTGTGCTGTCAGCCGATGACCGAGGGGTGAAGACAGGAGCGCTGGGAGATCGTCTCCTCTTGCTGTCCACATTCTGATGACGCCGGCCTGCCCGTCATTCCCGCCTCTGTCGCTCCACCAGACCACTGGTTGTGAAGTCGTAGGCGAAGGACTTGCCTTCGATGACCAGGGTGTCGAAGCGGAGGAAGGCTTTCTTGTTGGCTGCCTTCGCTTCCTTCAGGAAAGGCAGCAGCTGACGACGCCGGTCCCTCACCCGGGGTGTAAAGTCCTCGGAAACAAACACAGTAGACCCGTTTGTTCTTGAGTACCCGACGCCCGGCCAGAATTCTCTCCTTGTCTTTGAAGCTGCTGAAGCAGACGATGATGGGATGTGGCCCCTTTCCAGATCTCAGACGGTGAGCACGCTCAATCTCGATTTCGTCCTCAATCCCCAACTCTTCTCTCAACACTGACTTGACAGATTTTTCACAATCTGCCCATGACTCAGACTGTCCTGGGGTGGGGAATGCCGTGAAAAATGAGATTGTTCCGTCTGCTTCTGCCCTCCAAATCGTCGACTTTGGACTCAAGCTTGTCGATTTTTTCTTTCAGTTCTTTGTTTTCTTTCGCCACGCTATCAAAGTCACTCTGCAATCTGTCCATTTGTTCTTTCATTGAGGAATGAATACTGTCCATTTTTCTGTCCATTGTTGTCATTTTCTGGTCCAGAGAGAACTAAGCATACGGACAACGTCAGCTATGGTCGGTTGATCGGAACTGTTTTCCCCTCTTTGCGCCTGGCCCTGCGTTTGTCCTGTCAGCGTGGATTGTGTATAGGTGTGTGTGTTTCACTGGTGTTCTTTTAACGATCTTTTGTGATAATTACCTTCCCCTTTTGTAGCAATTCCAAATGAGCTGGAAAGGGGTCAGAAGAAGTGGACTAATTAGTCTCTTGCATCACCTTCACGTTGGAAAATGATGAGAGAGAGATGGCAGAGGTGTGTGTGTGTG
>JADBJO010001385.1:153678-158678 GCA_016801955.1 Conus betulinus | reverse complement strand
CTGTTTTCATTGCCATTTTGCTTACTGTGTCATTGCCGTTTTTCCCTACTGTTTTCCTGACATTTTCCTTACTGTTTCATTGCCATTTTCCCTACTGTTTCATTGTCATTTTTGTCTGTTTCTGTTTCCTGCCATTTTCCTTTTCCCTACTGTTTCAATGCCATTTTCCTTTTCTGTTTCCTGCCAATTTCCTTACAGTTTCCTGACATTTTTCCTTTTTCTGTTTCATTGCCATTTTCCTTACTGTTTCGTCGCCATTTTTCCTTACTGTTTCATCGGCCATTTTCCTTACTGTTTCATTCCCCATTTTCCTTTTCTGTTTCCTGCCATTTTCCTCACTGTGTTTTCCCATTGCCATTTTCCTGCCATTTTCCCTTACTGTTTCCTGCCATTTTCCTTGTCTGTTTCATTGCCATTTTCCTTACTGTTTCATCGCCATTTTCTTTCCTGTTTCCTGCCATTTTCCTTACTGTTTCCTGACATTTTCCTTACTGTTTCATTGCCATTTTCCTTACAGTTTCCTGCCATTTTCTTCACTGTTTTATTGCTATTTTCCTTACTGTTTCCGTGCCATTTTGCTTGTCCTGTCGTTTTGTTGTTTTGTTGTTGTTGTTGTTGTTGTTGTTTTAACCGTCGATCCCCAATCCTTTTATTGTTCCCTGCCGTCATTTCAACTTTCCACTGCTATTCTCCTTACTGGTTCCTGCAAGCCCATGTCGTTTCTCATCATAGGTGTTTTCCTGATATTCTCCTCTCTGTTTCTTTATCATTTCCCTCTTTGCTCCCTTGTCATTTCCTTTATTGTATCACTGTCTTTGTGCTTATTCTTTTACTGTCCTTCTCCTTATTGCTTTTCTGCTATGACCTTTGGTCCACCACTTACATCATTCTTAGTGTTCTACTGTTATTGTCTGTATTGTTAAAAATGCATTTTTCCTTATTGTTCCTCTGTCATTACTCTGGGTATTCCCCTACCATTCCCTTCACTATTCTTCTGTCATTACATTAAGGCTCCACTGCCATTACCCGTGGTGTTTTTTTTTTTTTTTTTTCGTCATAAGCCTTAGTATTTCGTCGTCATTAAATGTTAGTGTTTCACAGTTATTTGCCTTTCCACTGCCATTCCAGTCATTGTTCTCCAGTCATTATCCTTGTTGTTTCGCTTTCATTCGTCTTACAGTTTCCATGTTATTCTCCTGACTGTCCCACTGTCATCCCACTAATGTTCCCTTGTTATTAATTGTCAATACCCTCACTCGTCCATGGGTACCAACCTCCTGTTTTATATTTATCACCTTTACCTCACCTGCCGTCACGTCTAACGCTCTCGTGGCATTCCCCTTAATGTTCCATTGTAATTGAATGTACCGTCCCACGGTTATTACTCTTCTTGTTCGTTCTGCCATTACCCCGAGTGTTCTATTGTCATCCCGGTTGCTTGTTTTAAAATCATTATCACCCTTACTGTTTCCCCCCGTTATTACTCGTATTGTTCCACAATCATTACCCTGCACCCCTGTTATTCCACTCACTAAATTCTCCTCTCTGTTGCTCTGTCATTACTCATACTGTTCCACTATTAGTGTCCTTATTATTCGACTGTCGTTATCCTAATTATTCTACAGTCTTTTCCAATACGATTTTTTTCCCTGTCATTTTTCTTACTGTTCCAGTGTCATTCCTGTAACTGCGCTGCTGTTATTTTCCATACTATTCGACTGCCATTTTACTTGCAGATCCCCCTCTCATTAACGTTATTATCCCATTAAAATTCCCGTAGCTGTTTCACTGTTATGAGCCTTATTCTGCCCTTGCTATTATTTTCATTGTTCCTTTGACATTCCATTTACTGTTTCAGTGTCATTACTCTTGGTTCCCCACTGTTCCCTTCATTACTATCCTGTCACATCCCTAACTGTTACTGCGTTATTCTCTTTGGTGTTTCCTTGCCGTTCCCCTTCCTGATCCCTCACTGTTCCCTTATCATTTCCCTGGCATTCCCCTTCTTGTTCCTGTGCCATTTCCCCTCCTGTTCCCTTGTTACTCTCAATGATGTGTTCCATTCCCCTTGCCAATTCCTTGCCATTTCCCTGTGCTGTCCCCCTGCTATTCCACTAACCCCTCTCACGCCATTCTCCTTACTGTTCTCTAACTCTAACTACCCCCCCCCCCTCCCCCCCGCATTGTGTCCCCTTGCTATTCTCCTTATTGTTTTCTGTTTTCTCGGCATTCGTTTTACTGCTTCTATGTCATCTTCTTTCCTGGTTCCTTACAATTCCAACCACTGTTCACCTGCCACCAGCTTTTTTGTTATCAAGCCACGTGTATTACTGTTCCTCTGTTGCTAACCTTTATTTCCCTGTCACTCCAGTTTGTGTTAACTAACCACTTTCCCGTACCCCTTTCCTTGTGTTTCCTTGCCACTTACCCCATCTGGCCATTTGCCATTGCCGTTCATCATTACCCTCCGTTTACCATTGCCGGCCCTTGATTGTCACCCTTCCTTTACCATTGCCCTTCATCATTATCCCCCTTGCACCATAGCCCTTCACCATTACCCTTCCTTTACCATTGCCCTTGATCATCACCCTTCCTTTGCCATTGCCCTTGATCATTACCCTTCCTTTACCATTGCCCTTGATCATCACCCTTCCTTTACCATTGCCCTTGATCATTACCCTTCCTTTACCATTCTCCTTGACCGTCTCCCTTCCTTTACCATTGTCCTTATCATTACCCTTCCTTTACCATTGCCCTTGATCATCACCCTTCCTTTACCATTGTCCTTAATCATTATCCTTCCTTTACCATTGCCCTTGATCATCACCCTTCCTTTACCATTGTCCTTAATCATTATCCTTCCTTTACCATTGCCCTTGATCATCACCCTTCCTTTACCATTGTCCTTAATCATTATCCTTCCTTTACCATTGCCCTTGATCATCATCACCCTTCCTTTACCATTGTCCTTAATCACTTTCCTTCCTTTACCATTGTCCTTAATCACTTTCCTTCCTTTACCATTGTCCTTAATCATTATCCTTCCTTTACCATTGTCCTTGATCATTATCCTTCTTTCACCATTCACCTTTATTATTCTCTGTTGCTCCCTAAGCTGAATCTTCTCATTTTGTCTCATTATTTCTCTGCATTGTTTTCACTATGTATATCCTCGCTTTTCCTCTTACAGTTGAATTGTCATTCTTTTTACGAACACTTTTGACCTTGCCAGTATTATTCCCCATGGCATTCCTCTCACTTTTTCCCTGCTACTCATCTCTCTGTTTCCCTTCCATCCCTCTCTTTTTTGTACCCCTGTCATTCACCATACTGGTTTGCCTGCCGTTCATTGTACTTCCCCTCTACTGTGCACTTTGCTGTGGCCCTGCAATCCATCTTATTGTTCCCCTGCAATGCGCTGAGCTGTTCCAACGCCAGCCACCTAACTGTACTTTTGCCATTCACTTCATTGTCAGGAATACCCAAGATCCTGGTGGTTTCGTATGTTTATTTCGTTGGAGCAGTGTGTCAGTGGAAAACATGAATCGCTTGTGCAGGCTGTCGAAAGAAAGGAAGGATTTTAGAGTCTTGTGCATGCGCTCACCTGTCTTGCCACATGCATGCATGCATGCATGCTGAGTGGTAAACAGAGAGCTCGAGAAGATATGTCTCCTCAAGATGTGCCACAGAAACTACGTATTTCCTTGCTATTACCATTGTGATGTATTACTCCCCCTTTTATGAAGCTGGATGAAAGTTTGAAGAGAGGATATATTTCTTAAAGGTAGATGGGAAAAGCAACAACCAAGCATACTCTCAATGATTTTCTGTCCGTCTGTTTTTTGTCTGTTGCTGTTTTTATCTGTCTGACTATCTTCTGTCCGCCTTTCTGTCTACCTGTCTGCATAATCTGTCTGTCCGTTTCGTCCGACCTTCCGTCCATCCGTCGGTCTGTTGTTTGTTTGTCTGTCTGTCTGTCTGTCTGTCTGTCTCTCCTCTCTCTCTCTCTCTCTCTCTCTCGCTCGCTCGCTCGCTCTCTCTCTCTTTCCTCCATCCCTTCCCCCCCCCCCCCCCCCCCCTCCCTCTCTTTCTTCCCCTAAATTTCGCGTTGACAGCTATATGCTTGCACACCAAATCCATTTGCTTCACCTTAGCCCTAACCAGCTCGTCTAACATTGCCATCATCATCATCATCATCATTATCGTCATCATCGTCACCGTTATTATGACCGTAGTGATTACTATCACTGTCTCACCTACAACAACACTGTGTTATACCACATTTCAATACGTAATGCGCGCGTGTTTGGAGAGAGAGAGAGAGAGAGAGAGAGGGAGAGAGAGAGAGAGAGAGAGAGAGAGAGAGAGAGAGAGAGAGAGAGAGAGAGAGAGAGAGAGAGAGAGATTCATAAACACAGCCCCACAATGATCTGCAGATACACTTACATAGAAACAGCAGACAAACGAACAGCGGAGACACAGACAAATGCACGGATTCTCCATGTGCCAAGCAAAAATGGCAACTTTTGGAGACGTGAAAAAGACCAAACAGTGGAATCTCCCCCTTATGATTCAAATCAATAGTCTTAAGAAACCAGAGAAGCAGAAGAATCAGTTCATAGCTGCACTACGCAGCGAAGCCTTGATCAGAGTCTTCTTCTTCTTTTTTTCTTTTTTTTGCAGTCAAAAGGTGGCACAAAAGACTAATTAGTCTGCGTGCCCTTACCACTTTCCATTTTCTTTCAAATAGTCGCTAGATGAAAGGATAATTATCACAATGGATCGTTTTCAGAAGAGAAAAGACAGGTCCACAGAAACGGTCACATATCCACAGAAACGGTCACAGAGAGAGAGAGAGAGAGAGAGAGAGAGAGAGAGAGAGAGAGAGAGAGAGAGGTGGTCACAGATCCACAGAAACGGTCAGAGAGAGAGAGAGAGAGAGAGAGAGAGAGAGAGAGAGAGAGAGAGAGAGAGAGACGGGGGCGTCACAGATCCACAGG
>JADBJO010001385.1:146178-148678 GCA_016801955.1 Conus betulinus | reverse complement strand
TATTTTTGGATTCTTTGAAGACATTAACAATGTATATCTAAAAGCATTTGGCTCTCTATAGTATTTGAGTGGTATGAGGTCACGTCGAAGGTCACTGAGGAGCGGGCAACACAAATTAAAATGGATTTCATCTTCTTGGTTATTATTACACATGGGGCACAATTAATTCTACATCTCTATAATTTTTTGTATCGAAAGTGAGTGCGATTTGATATTACTCACTCCAAACCTGAATTTAACAAGTGCTTGCTTAACAAGTCTGTTTGTGTCAATTGCAAAATACAGTTCTTGGGTATGATTCATTTTGAATGATCTGTACATTGTAAATCTTTCACTTGAACAAATTCGACTGTCCCAATCCTGCCAGTAACAATCTATCAGTCTTTGTCTAAACAATTTATGAAATGGTCAACTGATTCTACACCCTTGATTTTCCCACACATACCCAAAATCCAAACTGAAACAAAACTAATCGAATGTTGGTTACCCAGTTCTTTTTACCTTTCTCATCCAAAATTAAGTAGCATCAGGTAAGCTTTGTAGGGGAGGCGATTTTCATTCATCCGTGTCAGTTTGATCCAGTATTTAATTGATCAAGTGTATGCATTCACATATAATGGGAATCTACCAGTATCTCCATAAATCATCGCATTAGCAGTCCTTTCTGTGACACCTAGAGAGCGTTTTTAAATGCAAACAAGTGTACTTTTCTCTATGCATTTTATACTTTCATCAAGACCCCAAATTTCTGACCCATATAGAAGTACTGGCTGCACTCTAGCATCAAAGAGTTTACAAAAAAAAAAAATCAATAGACTGGATATCATAATTATATAATAATGTCAATATACCAATAACCGCCTTTTTTACCCCGTGTAGCTAGGTCACCACAGGAGGATGAGAGACTCAATTTTGTAGAAAAATATAGTCCTAAACATTTGTATGTGTTGACTACTTTCATTTCAGAACCGCCCAAATGCCAGTGTTCGTGCGCTGCAAGAAAAAGCGCCTTTACGAAAAACAATTATATTACTGTTGTTCATATTAACTTTTAATTTCAATTTAGTTGATGATTCATACAAATTATTCAGCTGATTTTGTAACCTACTTGCGTTTCAGATATTGATATAATATCATCTGCAAATAACAAAATAAAAAGTTCGACAAGAGTAGGTGTTAGTACAGCCCCGTGTCTTCCGTTTTTAATTATGTCAGCTGCTAATTCATTTATAAACAATGAAAATAAGACAGGACTGCAAACATCTCCTTGCTTTACTCCACGTAGGCAGTTTATGTAATCTGTCGTATATGAACCATTTCTAACCCGCGTCTTTAAGTTAGTATGCATGCTTTTCACACAATCAAATAATTTACCTCGAATTCCGTTTTTCTGTAGGATAGGCCATAACAATTTCCTTGAAATAGAATCGAATGCTTTTCTCGAAGTCAATGAATGCGACATATAATTTACGATTTCGAGACAGTTGTTTCTGAATAACGACAAAAAGTGTAAATATATATCTATAGTTGAGTAGTCTTTTTCTAAAACCAGCTTGACGTTCATCTATGATATTATACATATAATCCAAACTATGATTATGATTTATGATTTGGCTATAAAGTTTTCCGCTGATGTCTGTAAGCGAGATACCTCTATAATTGTTGGGATTGTCTAAATTACCCTTTTATGTAATGGCAGTATTGCAGATTCTGACCAGTTTTCTGGATAAGTACCTTGATCAAATAGTTCGTTAAACATTTTTTTTTTAAAAAGTTTATAACGACGTCTGATGCGCACTTAAAAATTTCTACAATTATACCGTCAGGCCCGGGAGATTTTCCACTTTTCACATTTTTAATGGCGCTCTTATTTCTTGATTGGAGATTGGTGCATTTAGTACGTAAAAATCATCTTCTGTGTATTCCAGAGTCATTTGATTATTTACTTCACCAATATCCTCAGTACAATCCTCGATCTCCAAAAGATTACGAAAATGGTTAAACCATTTATCTGTAGATATGCTATTCAATGATGTATACGTTTCGGTACTAGTTGGTTCATCTTCTTCCAAAATTCTTCTTGATTATCAATCCTATCCAAGAGTTCGGAAAAGACTCTAATTTTATTTGTTTCTTTTTTTTTCCGTCTAAGTAAATTTTTTATATTCTCTTCGAGCCTTACGGTAATTATGCAGATTATCTGATTTCAGCTTTTTTATTTGCTCATCATTAGCTGCCCTTCGACATGGGCTTCTAAGGAGTTTTCTTACATTTCGTCTTTCGACAAAACATTCATTATCAAACCAACTGTTTTTCTGATTACGTATACTAATCCGCTTATTTACGAGCATACATGAAGCAGCGTCCATCATGCAACCATTACATTCTTTCAGTGCCTTATTTACATCAACTTCAACAAGTCTAGTTGCCAAATCAATCTTTTTCTATTATCATTTCAGACTCAAGAGATCTAAGAAAGATGTCCTTCTTCTGTGGATTC
>JADBJO010001385.1:138678-141178 GCA_016801955.1 Conus betulinus | reverse complement strand
ACAGCACAGCACAGCACAGCACAGCACACGCACAGCACGCACAGCACAGCACAGCACGACACAGCACAGCACAACTCAGCACAGCACAGCACGACACAGCACAGCACAGCACAGCACAGCACGACTCAGCACAACACGACTCAGCACAACACACTCAGCACAGCACAACACAGCACAGCACAGCACGACTCAGCACAGCACGACTCAGCACTGCACGACTCAGCACAGCACAGCTCAGCACAGCACAGCACAACACGACTCAGCACAGCACGACTCAGCACAGCACGACTCAGCACAGCACGACTCAGCACAACACGACACAGCACAGCACAGCACAGCACAGCACGACTCAGCACAACACGACTCAGCACAGCACGACTCAGCAGCACAGCAGCACACAGCACAGCACAGCAGCACAGCGCAGCACAGCACAGCACAACACAGCACAGCACAGCGCAGCACAGCGCAGCGCAGCATAGCACAGCACAGCACAGCACAGGACAGCACAACACACAACACAACACAACACAACACAACACAACACAACACACACAACACAACACAACACAACACAAACACAACACAACGTCTTCATAACTGAGTTAGTGCACCAGACGGATGGCTGCAATTCTCGTCCTGACCGTCCGTCTCACGACTCCCGAAGATCGCCGCTATAAGATTCAATCACGCAGAGTAACGGTCCCTGAAGGTGGTGATTCTTGCTGACATCTCACCAGAGGTCGCCGGTGAACTGCATCTAGTCAAGGACCCGGATCAGTCCTCATTACGGCAGGAGGTCTGTCTGCTGTGTCTCCATTCTGGCCTGTCTCTCCTTGGCCTCCGAGGCAATTACTGGCCCTGACTGACACACAGATAGAAGAGAGCTACAGAAGGAAGGTGAGTGTGTGTGTTGTGTGTGTGTGTGTGTGTGTGTGTGTGTGTGTGTGTGTGAATGTGTGTGTGTGTGTGTGTGTGATGGGGGGGGGAGTGCCTTCCAGACAAGTAGAGAGAAAAGAAAAGGGGGGGGGGGGGGGGGGAGGGGATGCAAACGAGGGAGAGGGTAAGTGGAAAATGAAGAGCAAGGACAGGAAGAAAGAATCAGGAGAATAAGAAAAAAAGATGACGTCAACGATGATGATGATGATGATGATGATGATGATGATGATGATGATGATGATGATGATGATGATCAAAATGATGATGATAATGAAAATGATGATGATGATGATGATGATGATGATGATGATGATGATGATGATGATGATGGGAGACAGACATTAAAGAAAGAGACACAAAAAAGTAGACAGACGTGTAGAGGTAGTCGGTATTACAGCACACAAGATGATACCATGGCCCTTTCGAAAAAAAAAAAAAAAAGCAAATTACTCTAAAATTTGAAAAGCAAAATTACAAATTACTCACTGGTAATTAGAACGCCATTGTATATGATTGGAATGGCACAGATGAAGAGAAAATCGGCTTCATTTTGCGTGCGCATACATGTACGCACATTCATGTATAACTCGTGTGTAATAGTAGAGCCATTTGATAATTCCATTTCTGTACAAAAAAGCTTAATAAATCATGGTGCGCAACATTCCTTGCAGGCTAGCTGATAATGTTTTACCAGGAAGTGTTAAGACACGGCAGCACAGGCCAGAACTCACACTTCAACTCAGCACAACACAACGCAACACAAACGCAATTTAACACAACACAACACAACACAACGCAACACAACAACAAAACGCAACACAAACGCAATTTAACAAGGCAACAACACAACAACACACACACGCAAGGCAAGGCAAGGCAAGGCAAGGCAAGGCAAGGCAAGGCAAGGCAAGGCAACACAACACAACACAACACAACGCAACACAATGCAACGCAACACAAGGCAACGCAATGCAACGCAACGCAGTGCAACGCAACACAGTGCAACGCAACACAACACAACACAACAATGCAACGCAGTGCAACGCAACACAGTGCAACGCAACACAACGCAACGCAACGCAACGCAGTGCAACGCAACACAGTGCAACGCAACGCAACACAACACAAACAACACAACACAACACAACACAACACAACAACAACACAAAGCAACGCAATGCAACGCAACGCAACTCAACTCAACTCAACTCAACACAACGCAACGCAAACGCAACGCAACGCAACGCAACGCAACAACGCAACGCAACGCAACGCAACGCAACACGCAACGCAACGCAACACAACGCAACACGCAACACGACACGACACGACAACGACACGACAACGACACGACACGACACGACACGACACGACACGACACGCACGCACACGCAACGACACGACACTCAACACAAGACACGACAGGCCACGACACTCTTACCAGGCACTTGCTCTGTGGAATAGTCTCCCTTCTTCTCTGCGTAACACGGACACTTCACAGACACAAAACCTCCCCAAAGACACATCTGTTCCCTCGGACTGAACAACGATATCAGGCCACTAT
>JADBJO010001385.1:131178-133678 GCA_016801955.1 Conus betulinus | reverse complement strand
AATAGTCACGATGACCGTATGATATCTTAAGTCTCAACTGTAAGTGAAAAGATCACGTCGAGTTAAAACTGACACATATGCAGATTTGTTATTTCAAGCCATGACTGTTTGATATCTTAGTCTCAACTGTTAGTAAAAAGATCACATCTAGTTAAAGTTGACACATATATTGCAAGATTTGTTATTTCAAACCAAACATACAAACGGCGCGTGTTTCTTGAGAATTTGAACTTCAAAGAAAAGGCTCCCCTTTTCCCTATAGCGAAGTTTATTTTCGTAGGCTGGAAGCTTGGGACGTCTTCCGAACAAGTTAATTTGACTGTAAGGAAATCCTGCCCCAGTACTTGGTTAGTTTTCATCTTAGATTAGCTCATGGTTTATGACTTCTCTTTAGTGGGAGAGTTTCAATACAAGAACTGTTTTCTTTTCCTTTTGAAGGCTCTATTCTTGAAAGTCTTTTTGTGATATGTGATTGTATCTTGAATTACACAGTGCAAATGAGGACTTCCCCATACATTAGGAGTAATTCTCCAATAGTTGTGACGCTTTTCGAGAGCGTTTCCGTTTGTTGCCTCTTTGGTTTTAAGACCCCCTCTTTGGTAACTGACCCCCTCCCCGAGGAATGTAGTCCTCTGGGTCCTTCCACTGATTTACATCATATGTGGAATAGGTGTTGTCGATTTTGTGTTGCAACTTGTTGGCCATTGAGTTAGCGGTGCATGCAGTGAGATTTCTGTTTGTATTTCGCGCCCCCTCGCTCACCAGATCGCCTTATTCCCATACGCAGACACTCAACCAGACAGACACTCCGCGACAGCATCACTGCAAATGTCTGTATCTCTCCGGCCTGGTTGAAAGCAACGCAGAGTAGCAGCCATGTCGCGTTATCTCAGACCAGAAACAGAATTCGCAGTATCCTCTTCATTATCTTCACCCTCATTGAGAAGTATACACAAGTCTTACATTCTGTGGTCATTTCATGTTTCTATTCTCTAATGACCTGAATTTTGGTTTCCTCCCCACGCGTGTGCCTTTTGTGAATTCCAGTCAAGGTTGCCGGTATCGGCAAATTCATGGGGACTGTCGCCGGACAGCTGTCTTGGCGCCCTCCGGAGGGGGAACTGCCACTCACGCTAGCTCCGTGACCCAACAAATCTGTTGTCGGTGGAGCTTAGTTGGTAGAATTATGCGTACAGTGGATCAGGAGCCACTGAACACCAGTACGCATTGCAGTGTCTCCTCTGGTGAGTTTCCCCCCGACGACGTAACACTGGCTGCAGTCTGTGGATTGTTGATGACGCGGCTACGACGCGACAAGCCTGGGATCAGTTGTGGGACGGGGATCTAAAATGAACGACATGGGGTTAAACGCCACATGAATTCAGATTCAGATTCAGATTCAGAAAACTTTATTATCTCTCGTTACAAGAGAAATTACATTTGTGACCGACCGCTGCCCTAAAAGTTAAGACATACATATTTATAGTTACAAACGTGACACTGGAAATTAAAATTACTTACAAACAATAAAACATGCGTGTAACACCAAAATGGGAATTTCAATCTTTCAAATAAAGTACACACTCAGCTTTCTCCTTTTGGTAGTGCAAATAAAGTACACACTCAGCCACTCTTGATTATATATACATAAATGTGTGCACGTAGAGAGAGAGAGAGAGAGAGAGAGAGAGAGAGAGAGAGAGAGAGAGAGAGAGAGAGAGAGAGAGAGAGAGGTGATTTATCATTAAAAATCATTAAGATGAGACATATTCCAGACATTTCTATTCCTCACTGTTCCAGGACATGCACACATAAAAACAGAAACACACCCACACTCCAGCATCTATACTTTCCCGCTTGCTCACGGACATACACACCCGCGCACATGCTTGTGTCACAGGTGATCCATCGCCTCTTCTTACACGCTGTGTTTGTTTTAAAACGCAATGGATTTGAACACAAAGCTCTTTTTTGTGCGCATCAGCTTAGCTCTGGGAACACAAAATCGTCTGCCTGATGGGAAGGAGCACAGACTGTCGCGCAAGCGTATGCCCACTGTCACTAACAATCGCACGAGCCTTGTTGACCGCACGCCTTTCATACAACTCACTCATACTCTCCTGTCTCTCACCAACAATCTTGCCGCAGATGTTCACAACGCTATCCAAGAGTTTGCTGTTTTTTTCAAATTAAGATTTCCATACCAGCAAATGCATGAAAAAGTCAAGACAGACTCAAAATGTTTTAAAGAATTTTTGGCTGGACATGCAGATTCCTCAATTTGCGTAGGAAATGCATTCTAATTTGACATTTTTTTGTATGCGGACCTGGTGTGTGTATTCACGTAAAGCAGGATAACTTGTTTTTTGTTGGTGTGTGAATGGCACGGAAGATTAGACAACAAAAAGATGAAAAAGAAAAGATAAGAGAAAAAAAAAAGAAAAAAAAATATATATATAATAATCTCCTCTCCAGGATAAAGTTATTCCCTTTGTGATGC
>JADBJO010001385.1:118678-121178 GCA_016801955.1 Conus betulinus | reverse complement strand
GAGTTTCATCCACTTAATGGATGCGTTTCTGAGAGTGTTGCTCAAATTTCCTGACCAACACTGCAGGTGTCTGTATCTCTCGGGCCTGGTTGACGCGGGATATATTATGAAAGGAAGCGTAGAGTACAGCCCTGTCATGTAGTCTCAGACCGAAATGGAAATCCGTAGCATCATCTTAATCATCCTCATTCTCATCGATCAGCATTAAAAAAAAAAAAAAAAAAAGTCTCAAATTCTGTGGCCCTTCATGCCCTGCTCTCATGGTGACCTCAATTTCGATGTCCTCTCCACGTCTGTGGCCTTGGTTTGGTTCCGTCGGGGTCACCGGTATCGGCGAGTCCATGGGGGCTGTCGTTGGACGGACGTGGTGGCGCCCTCCGGAGGGAGAGATCACTCACGCCGGCTCCGCGACTAAGCAATTATTGTCGTCAGTAGGGGGCTTAGTAGGTGGTGTCCTGCGTATGTTAGATCAGAACAGGCGCCACTGAACACCACTGAATGATATTAAAGCTATCAATGGCATGGTAAGTGAAGATGATCGCATGTATTTTTATAGCACAGTAAATAAACATGATAATAATTACAAAAATAAATAACAAGTAAGCACCACGACACAAGCATTTAATCTTTCGAATGAACAGAATGTATTGTAGAGCACACAGGTATGAACTCAATGTTTATTGTAACAGTTGGGAAATGGGCATCAAAAAGGAAAAGAAAACAAAAGTATGTTTACGCGGTCAGGTCAACAATTCTTGTATATATATATATATATATATATATATATATATATATATAGAGAGAGAGAGAGAGAGAGAGAGAGAGAGAGAGAGAGAGAGAGAGAGAGAGAGAGAGAGAGGCGAGAGAGAGAGAGAGAGAGAGAGAGAGGTGTGAGATGTGTGTGTGTGTGTGTGTGTGTGTGTGTGTGTGTGTGTGTGTGTGTGTGTGTGGGTGTTTAATACGTAATGGTGGAAAAAACAGGAGCAGGCTAACAATTCCTGGTTTGAGTACTTTTTTTTTCCATGTATGAATATTCAACCTGAATGTTAACATACCCGTGTCCACCAGTAGCAGACTATACAGAGTTGCATGGAGAGAGAGAGAGAGAGAGAGAGAGAGAGAGAGAGAGAGAGAGAGAGAGAGAGAGAGAGAGAGAGAGAGAGAGAGAGTTAAGGGAAAGAAGAAGGGTGGGAGAAAAGAGGAGAGGATGGAGGCCAAATGAAAAAGAAGGACAGAACATTAAGATAGAACGCCGTTGTTTGAAAAAGGGAGATAAGCGAACAAGAAAGTGTGCAAGAACGCAAAGGTACAACCCATTCTTGATAGATCTGGAATATTGTTGGTGACATCTGTGACCAGTTGGGGTAGAACGTATGATCTTCTATGGAATGGATTCTGAGTGTGTTCCCTTTTAATATCAAAATTTACCTTCGCCTCTCATACCAGCGGTGGAGGGAGAAACGTTCTAGTATCATTCATCGAAGGAAACATTTATCGTTTTCTTGGACCTGTTGACAATACTCAACAATACTTCCTGTGTAATTCATCTCAGGTTTATGCACTTACAAGTGCCTCTGCGCCCAATGACAGAGAGAATTGGAAATGGGGGTCACACATGAAATTATATCAACAAATATCTGAAACAAATGATGCGCAGTTTCACACGCGAAATTTAGTTTGTAAACAAGATAAAAAAAAAAATATGCAAAATAGTTATAATACGAGAAATCTGGCATCTTCTCATTTTATGCCATCGTAAAGGGAAGAGGGACCGTCTCATTGATCTGAGCTGGAGTCCAGTGGATGTATGAGGACTTGGCTGATATTTGAGTTGCCGCTAAAAGAGATCCTTCAATCACTATGCTCTTCGCTGATGTCACCATATGGGGTAGGCCTGCTCGTTATTCGGTGGCCTACTGCCTACTTCGCCATGTGGTAGCGTGAATTCTTCTTCCCATGCTAAGCCAGTGGTAGTCGATGACTGGGTCCCAGGGTCTGTGGAGGTAACAGACCCTGGTTTGTAGACGAGTGACCAGGATTCCAGCTTGACCAGTCCTCACACTTGACCTCTGAACTTTCAGCAAAGGGTGAGGTCTAGGCCGAGATGAGGAGGCTAACATAAATGCATCACCTTTAATTATCTGTCTCCACTTCAGATTCTTCGCTCAGGGTTTGTAGCACGCTATGTGAGACCGCAAGTCACTGCTAAACAATGGAGAGGAAGTAACTCTCAAAGTGTTCAAACACCCAGGTGATGTAATTTGGTATTGAAATGCACTTAAACCAAGCACACACACACACACACACACACACACACACACACACACACACATATATATATATATATATATATATATATATATATATATATATATATATATATATATATATGTTAAAATAGTATGGTAAAAGGAAGTTTTAAAAATCATCAACAGATCTGTTTCGAGCGCTGGCTCTCCTCAGGATGGTGTTGGGTCGCCTACTGCCGGTGTTATATGGC
>JADBJO010001385.1:106178-108678 GCA_016801955.1 Conus betulinus | reverse complement strand
GCTAGAAGACCAAGCTCTAAGCGCTTTACAATCAACACTCGTTTACACAACGGGCTGCCTACCTGGGTAGTGTCGACTGAAGAGCTGCCAGCTGGCGCTTCATTCAGTCGTTTCGCGTGTCATCCATTCAATATCGTTCAATATCGTTCACTCAGTTTCCTTACTTCCTTCATTCTTTCCATTTCTCACGCAAGGTGCATGCTACATGTAACGTGTCATCCATAACAACGGCCAAACTGGCCTACTCTTCCGAAAGTTGGTGATTGGATTTTACATGTGTGCGTGCGTTCACACATGAAAACTCGGTGTAGTCTCTGGTGCTAGTCTGCGCTGGAAGGAGCCAACAAGGAACAATCTGAATCAGCTTAGAAGATCACCAATGAAGACCTAAACATAAGTGTATGAGTTGACCTTCAAAGAAATCAGCATTAGGTATGTTGAAACGGTCCCCCCCCCCCCCCCCCCCCCCCCCCCGCCCCCTTTCTCTCCAGTTATATTCAGATGAAAAAATGATCAAGTAGGTTAAAGCAAACGGACATAGTTCACTGTGCCCTTTGATGACCGGCTTGTGTGCCACTGCAAGCCCGTGGTGTTTGACTTCTGGCACAGTCACCGTCAAAAGTCTGGAATATGTGAACTTGTGCTCATCTGTGCTCATTTGAGACCGTATATCCTGCAAGGATCGGCCTGATCAGCCTCTTCGTACACACACCACCACCACCCAGTGATAGCTGAAGTCGTGGTCATCTTCGCCCGCAAGGACAAAACCCACATCTCCCCGCACCACTTTGGTGACAAGAGATTCGGAGAATGTGAGAGAGCGCCGCTGTTGTGTGTTCCCTGTATTCTCCAGACCCGCTCCCAGCCATCCAGGAGACAGAAGGATCATGATTTTAAGGGACCACCACGTCACAGGGTGCAGCTGTTAAAGCATCGACTTAGGGGGCTGGGGGATGGAGTGGGGGGGGGGGGGGGGGGGGGAGGGTGTTGAGGTGTGGTGTTCATTACGAAACCTGACAAAACTGAAGGATTGGACGCTTTACTGTTTAAATATTTCTGATAACCCTATTGTCGACAGCAGTACGTTCTGAATACTGATTCATTTGTGTTGGTAGCTCGTTTGTTGTGTTTTTTGCACTTCCCAGGTAAAAGGTTATAATTATACCGAACCGCTATACTACACGAGACCCCTTAAAAAAAGGTTGTAACTACACAAAGTGCTACATTACAGGAGAACCCTTTCTTGATGAGAGTAAAACAAGATTGAATGACACAAAGGATTACATGACAGGAGACCCCTTTCCCTGATGTGCGTGAGGAAAGATTCTAATGACACAAAGGGCTGCATTCCAGGAGAACCCTTTCCTGATGAGGATCAAGCACACGGACACAGACGGCACGCCCCTGACGGGGAACAATCGTTACGAGGGCTACTGCGCTGACCTCATTGCTAAGATCGCCCAGAACATCCAGATCGACTACTATCTGAAGGAGGTGAAGGACACAACTCCTATGGCAGCGAGCTTCCTGACAAGACCTGGAATGGCATGATTGGAGAACTCATTAATGAGGTCTGTGCTGGTCTGGAGGTGTTGATTGATTAGAAACTCATTAATGAGGTCTGTGCTGGTGTGGAGTGTGTTGAATGGAGAAACTCAAGAAGGTCTGTGCTGGTGTGGATGTGTTGATTGGAGAACTCATTAATGAGGTCTGTGCTGGTGTGGAGTGTGTTGATTAGAGAACTCATTAAGAAGGTCTGTGCTGGCGTGAAGTGTGTTGATTGGAGAACTCATTAATGAGGTCTGTGCTGGTGTGGAGTGTGTTGACTGGAGAACTCATTAATGAGGTCTGTGCTGGTTTAGGGTGTGTTGAAAGCTACGTTCAATTCTGTTGAAAATTATGTTCATTTGACATAAGAGATAATGATGAAAACTAACAAGGGTAAATCTGCTAAAGACTGAGCCATGAGAAACTCGGATTCTTAATTTCAAATTTGCTGTTTTATCTCTCTCTCTCTCTCTCTCTCTCTCTCTCTCTCTCTCTCTCTCTCTCTCTCTCTCTCTCTCTCTCTCTCTCTCCTCCGTGTGTGTGTGTGTGTGTGTGTGTGTGTGTGTGTGTGTGTGTGTGTGTGTGTGTGTGTGTGTGTGTGTGTGTGTGTGTGTGTGTGCGCGCGCGTGCGTGTGCGTGCGTGCGTGCGTGCGTGCGTGCGTGCGTGTGTGTATGTGTGTGTGTGTGTGTGTGTGTGTGTGTGTGTGTGTGTGTGTGTGTGTGTGTGTGTGTATGCGCGCGCGCGTGAGTGTGTGCGTGCGTGCGTGCGTGTGTGTGTGCGTGCGTGCATGTGTGTGTGTGTGTGTGTGTGTGTGTGTGTGTGTGTGTGTGTGTGTGTGTGTGTGTGTGTGTTAACTGCCAGAGTCTTACACCCCCCCCCCCCCCCCGTCCTTGATGTTGTATGTAGGCAGATGCACAGTAAAGTCAAAGAAGGCGAAGGTGTGAGGGATGC
>JADBJO010001385.1:98678-101178 GCA_016801955.1 Conus betulinus | reverse complement strand
GCGCGTGCGTGTGCAACACACAAACATACGCGCGCGCGCGCACAGACATGAGCACACACACACACACACACACACACACACACACACACACACACACACACACACACACACACACACACACACAGAGAGAGACTCAGAGGAGAGATGGAGAGAGAGAGAGAGAGAGAGAGAGAGAGAGAGAGAGAGAGAGAGAGAGAGAGAGAGTCAGACAGACAGACAGACAGGCAGACAGACAGACAGAGACAGACGGACAGAGAAAAAGGGAGAGAGAGAGATGTCAATCATAAACTGCTGGGTTATGGTTTCATCGCTCAACCACTCATTAACAGAGAGGTGATGGGGATGAATGGATGGAGAGAGAGAGAGAGAGAGAGAGAGGAGAGAGAGAGAGAGAGAGAGAGAGAGAGAGAGAGAGAGAGAGAGAGACAGACAGACACAGACAGACAGACAGACAGACAGACAAGACTTGTAGACAGACAGACAGAGAAAGAGACAGACACACACAAAGAGACACACAATGAGAGAATATTCTTGCCTGTTTGAAGTAATGACACGATACTGCGCCGCCATTTCGCTGACATTAACAAACAAACAAACAAACAAAAAAAAACCCACAACAACACAATCCTGCAAATAGTGCGTTCTTTTTGTTTTCACGTCCTTTTGTTCCAAACCGTACTATTTCCATGTTTTTTTTTTTTTTTTTTTTTTTTTTTTTTTATCACTGATTTCATACTTAGTCATGCATCTGATGATAAACTGAAACTGAACTCACTTTTTTTTTTTTTTTTTTTTTTTTAGACACTGTGTTCTCATGATTTAGCCGATGCAGTACAGGGTATTTTAAACTAGTTTGACCCCAACTGCTCCACCCATCCAACCCCTCCCTCCCCCCCCCCCCCCCCCCCATCCTTCCATAAGAATGTCATGAAGACATGGACAGTGACCGGGTTTCTGTCGGTTCCAGGTCCATATCGGGGCGGGTGGTGGGGGCGGCGTGGTGGTTCTTCACGCTGATCATCATCTCCTCCTACACGGCCAACCTGGCCGCCTTCCTCACCATCGAGCGCATGGACATGCCCATCAACTCGGCAGACGACCTGGTCAAGCAGAGGGAGATCCGCTACGGCACGGTGGAGAACGGGTCCACGCAGCAGTTCTTCAAGGTCGGTCTGTGGCTTCCTCCTGCCGAACTGACAATTGTGGGGTTTTTCTTAAACACCGGATTCTATTTGTGTGTGTGTGTGTGTGTGTGTGTGTGTGTGTGTGTGTGTGTGTGTGTGTGTGTGTGTGTGTGTGTGTGTGTGTGTGTGTGGGGGGGGGGGGCTGTGTTATTTTCGTTGCTCCCTAATTAGTACGGTTACTTACCGTAATTATTCCAGCTCCACCATCATCGTTCCGGCTCCAGCAGACCAATCTCATTTTCAAATCTGATCGGTTCCTGTTACCTTGTGGACACGCAATGTAGGGTGAACGTGGATCCGTTTCCCTTCCACAAGTCGTGGGGTACACTGGCGCTGATGAGTCACTCTGACAGAGATTTAGAGCGGAAGTCTTTGCGAGGTCTGGTGCCTCCACAGGCATACTGCTGGCGAGTCTTGGAAGTTGTCATGACTCCAGACAGTTGGGATTAACCGACTGTTTGAAAATTAGAAGACAGAGATTTACCTACTCTTTGAAAATTAGAAGACAGAGATTTACTGACTGTTTGAAAATCAGAAGAGAGTTTTACGGACTGTTTAACAATTAGAAGACAGAGATTTACTGACTGTGTAAAAATTAGAAGACCGAGATCTACCGATTGTGTTAAAATTAGAAGACAGAAACCAATAGCGATATTGCTGCAGGACGGCTATTACAGAGCAACTGCCCATGCCTGCCACTTTAGATTTCCTTCACAACACAGAGAACAGAGCGACAGGTCGGCTTTTTGTAGACGATCAAGTCATTTTCTACTGTGGGCCAAAACGTAGCCAAGTTTCATTTGGCAATGGGAGAGAATATCCAATTCTTGCAGAGCGATTATTGCCTCAGGCCGAGCACACCTCATGGCGTGCACTATCCTGGCATAGTTCACCAGCCTCTTGATATGCCAGAACAATAAGCAGAGATGCTAGTCGCAATTTTAAAGCTGTCGTGATGGAATGCTTGATCAATAGCAGTTCTATCCTGTGATATGCTTGTGACGAACGATGTGAGCAAAAACAACAAAAAAGAAGTAATCAACAACGACTTCGAGGAATAATGTTGATGTGTGCTCAACAAAACCTTCAGCACGACACTTTTTTCAAAGTGACTTTTCTCTAGACAGATGCACCAATACCAAAAGACAGAGAAAATCTAAAAACTGCATTGAGGAGAGAAAAAATCAGCTAGAAACATTTTAAAATAGCATAATAAACAAATATCAAATACCTGTTCCACTCTTCTAACCACACTATAACCATTATGCACGCATTAGCAGCGGAAATTCTTTGACAATCGTATGAATGCGTCTCAC
>JADBJO010001385.1:86178-93678 GCA_016801955.1 Conus betulinus | reverse complement strand
CTCATCTCCTTCCATTCTCCTCCTCTCCCTCTATTCTCCTCCTCCTCTTCCATTTCCCTCATCTCCCTCCATTTCTCTCATCTCCTTCCATTCTCCTCCTCTCCTCTATTCTCCTCCTCCCTCTTCTATTTCCCTCATCTCCCTCCATTTCTCTGATCTCCTTCCATTCTCCTCCTCTTCTTCCATTTTCCTCATCTCCTTCCATTCACCTTATTTCCTTCCATTCCCCTCATCTCCTTCCATATCTCCTCATCTTCTTCCATTGCGCTCGCCTGCTTGCATATCTCCTCATCTCTCTGACATTCTCCTCATCTCCAAGACAACACCCACATGTCCTTTCAGTTTCTCTTTCCTCCAGTCTCCTCGTCTCCTCCCTTTCCCCCCTCATCACCTTTCATTCTCCTCTGTTCCCGCCCTCCCCTCTCATTTCCTTTTACATTTTACTCATCGTTTTCAATTCCCCTCCCCTTTTCCATTATCACGAAGTCCCATTCCCTTCATCTGACCCTTCAGTTCTCCTCATCTCCCTTTCAGTCTCCTCCCCCCTCCCCCCCTCCCCCATCCACCATTCACCATCTGTTCCCCCCACCCACCCACCCACACCTCCGTACCCTGCCCCCGCGTTTCAACCCCCCCCCCCCCACCCCCTGTCCCCAAAACCTAATCTTCTCTGTCTCCTTCCCCCTATGTCTGTCCCTGGACACAAAAAGCCGTCTGGAAATTGGAGACAACGGCCAATAGCAGTTTGCTACGAGACATAATGCCCAACCTTTCAGACGCTCAGTTTTCGACTACTTCCATCTGAGACTTTATAATTAACAGGCACGTGGACGGAGACGACTTCAAAGGAAGCTTCCCGCAGGAAGGTGGAGCACTTCGTCATTGGTAACAGGAAGGGGTCGGTGGTGGTAAAAAGTTTGGAGCGGAACAAGGGAGATGGGATTCGTTAGGAGAACGTTTGCGCGCGCGCGAGCGCGCGCGCGCGTGCGTTCGTGCGTGTGTGTGTGTGTGTGTGTGTGTGTGTGTGTGTGTGTGTGTGTGTGTTGTGCTGTGTTGTGTTGTGTTGTGGTGTGTGTGTGTGTGTGTGTGTGTGTGTGTGTGTGTGTGTGTGTGTGTAATATTTTCATTTCTTATGAAAATGCTGATTATTGTATGTATGTACACACACACACACACACACACACACACACACACACACACACCACACACATATATATATATATATATATATATATATATATATATATATATATATATATATATATATATATATATATATGTATATATATATATATATATATATATATATATATATATATATATATATATATATATATATAAGAGAGAGAGAGAGAGAGAGAGAGAGAGAGAGAGAGAGAGAGAGAGAGAGAGAGAGAGATATTTATATATAAAGTGTGTGGTGTGTGTGTGTGTGTGTGCGTGCGTGTGTGTGTGTGTGTGTGTGTGTGTGTGTGTGTGTGTGTGTGTGTGTGTGTGTGTGTGTGTGTGTGTGTGTGTGTGAATGGCTGTCTTGGAAACTACACATGAATCTGTAAGATGGCTCCAGATTGTTTATAGTTGTTCTGTTGCTCTTCTTTCCTGACAATTAAAGTGTTTGTCCACTAAGACTGTTGTAGATTCACGGTCGTGTTTGTTCGTGTTGTTTTTGTTGGTGCTGCTGCAGTCACTTGAGAGCGGAATGGACCAAGGGATACATACCTATCTTACATTGTCAGTGTTTTCCATAAATACGTAACAACCGACCGCAGCGTCACCCCACTTGAAAAATACAACTACTACATGGAGTCCAAAGACAAGATAATAACGGCCAACACCTGAGATCAGTGTGTCAATAATGCCCACGTCATGTCACACATCACAGCATTGAATCCAGAGACATGACAATAACGGCTAGGATTAGTTGAGGTCTTAGTGGCAATTTTGGGGGATGAGGTCAAAGTCGATCCCACGTAGCCTCCACTTAACCCACGATAAACCTTCCCATGCTAACCAGACGCCAAAGTGTAAACAACGCACAGGGGATTGACGCAAACACCTATCGGCAGACGCAGTGGAGAATGGTATTGTGCAAACCAGACGACGCGCTCTCCAAGAACCGTAGCTAGCCATAGAGGGAAAGTGAGGTAACAAGACAGCTCTAGTCAGGTCAGTCGTAGCCCAGCCCATCCACAGGATCACAGTGTGGCAGGTGTACACAATACTTTACTGTAATCACGTTCAAAACAACAGAAAACAAACTACCTACCACCACCTTCAAACGCGATGACGTTCCTGGTATGGAGCTTTGCGGTCGGCTGGGCTTCAAGCAACATTACCTCACCTTACATACCACCAGCATCAACTACAGCAGCCACACCAACAACAGCAATGTGTATCTGTGTGTTTGTGTGTAAAAGCAGGAATCCGAGGTGACGGTGTACAAGCAGATGTGGAACTTCATGAAGGAGGCGGAGCCCAGCGTGTTCACCAAGTCGGTGTCGGAGGGCGTCAAGAGAGTGCGCGAGAGCAAGGGCAAGTACGCCTTCCTGCTGGACGCCGCTATGAACGAGTACCACAACCAGCGCAAGCCCTGCAACACGCTCAAGGCGGGCCGCAACCTGGACGACAAGGGCTACGGGGTGGCCACCCCCCTGGGCTCCGACCTGAGGTGGGTGGGGATGTGTGTGAGTGTTGTGGGTGTTGTGCGGTGTGTGTGTGTGTGTGTGTGTGTGTGTGTGTGTGGGGGGGGGTGTTGCTGACATGGAGGTAGGGACAGAGTAGAGTGGTGATGATGCTGATGGGGGTGGAGTGCGGCGGGGGAGGGGGGGGGGGGGGGTGGTGGTGTCAATGAGAAGACTTGAGTGCCGTGAAAAACTGCTAGAAGCTAGAGAAAGATGAACACACACACACACACACACACACACACACACACACACACACACACACACACACACACATAGATACATACATACATACATACATACATACATACATACATACATACATACATACATACATACATACATATCAATTACTTTAATGCATCAACTTGTCAAATCAACGACAATGCACAGTAGTCCAGATTGCAGGCGCATCGATAAAAACGACATACATGTATACATAAATACATACATACATACATACATACATACATACATACATACATACATACATACATACATCTACAGAGGCGGAATAGGAGATATCGAGATTCTGTATTATACACCCCCACCCCCCACTCCCCACCCCCCCTCCTCTCGGTCTCTTCCTCACGCGGCAAAAAAACCCTGGTCTAATGGAGAACTCTGTAAGGCTGTGTCTTTGAGAGATGCCTGCGGGAGAAATAAGAGATCGGTGGTGGTTGTAATGACGGTTGGTTCTGGTTCTGCGCGATCAGTATAAGCCCTGCAACATTGTGCATACTGCTGGAAGCTGGTGCTGTGTCGTCTATGTAACACCTGCAACAAGAACACAGTGTATACTGGTTGTGTACTGATACAGTGTAGCCGGTGCCGGCCATGTTACATGCAAACATTGCTTGCTGCTGCGAGTTTGTGCTGTGCAGTCAGTGTGAGCCCTGAGACATGACTACATTGCATACAGGTGGTGGCACTTGGTTTGTGAGCCCTGAGACATGAATACATTGCATACAGGTGCTGGCACTTGGTTTGTGAGCCCTGAAACATGAATACATTGCATACAGGCGGTGGCACTTGGTTTGTGAGCCCTGAGACATGACTACATTGCATACAGGTGCTGGCACTTGGTTTGTGAGCCCTGAGACATGCCTACATTGCATACAGGTGCTGGCACTTGGTTTGTGAGCCCTGAGAAATGAATACATTGCATACAGGTGGTGGCACTTGGTTTGTGAGCCCTGAGACATGCCTACATTGCATACAGGTGCTGGTACTTGGTCTGTGTGAGCTCTGCAGCGTGAACTAATTGCATAGTCGTAACGTGTGGTCAATGCAAGCTTTGCAGTAGGAACTAACTGTATAATAATGGTGTGTGGGCCATTGCAAACCTGCAACACGAACAAACTGCAGGCAGAGTTGTGGCCATTGCAAACCTGCAACATGAACAAACTGCAGGCAGAGTTGTGGCCATTGCAAACCTGCAACATGAACAAACTGCAGTTAGAATTGTGGCCATTGCAAACCTGCAACATGAACAAAACTGCAGTTAGAGTTGTGGCCATTGCAAAACTGCAACATGAACAAATTGCAGTCAGAGTTGTGGCCATTGCAAACCTGCAACATGAACAAACTGCAGTCAGAGTTGTGGCCATTGCAAACCTGCAACATGAACAAACTGCAGTCAGAGTTGTGGCCATTGCAAACCTGCAACATGAACAAATTGCAGTCAGAGTTGTGGCCATTGCAAACCCGCAACATGAACAAACTGCAGGCAGAGTTGTGGCCATTGCAAACCTGCAACATGAACAAACTGCAGGCAGAGTTGTGGCCATTGCAAACCTGCAACATGAACAAACTGCAGATAGTTGTGGCCATTGCAAACCTGCAACATGATAAAAGTGCAGTCAGAGTTGTGGCCATGCAAACCTGCAACATGAACAAAACTGCAGGCAGAGTTGTGGCCATTGCAAATCTGCAACATGAACAAACTGCAGGCAGAGTTGTGGCCATTGCAAACCTGCAACATGAACAAACTGCAGTTAGAGTTGTGGCCATCGCAAAACTGCAACATGAACAAACTGCAGGCAGAGTTGTGGGCCATTGCAAACCTGCATCATGAACGAACTGCAGATAGTTGTGGCCATTGCAAACCTGCAACATGAACAAACTGCAGGCAGAGTTGTGGCCATTGCAAACCTGCAACATGATCAAATTGCAGTTAGAGTTGTGGCCATTGCAAACCTGCAACACAAACAAACTGCAGCCAGAGTTGTGGCCATTGCAAACCTGCAACATGAACAAATTGCAATTAGAGTTGTGGCCATTGCAAACCTGCAACATGAAGAAACTGCAGTTAGAGTTGTGGCCATTGCAAACCTGCAACATGAACAAACTGCAGGCAGAGTTGTGGCCATTGCAAACCTGCAACATGAACAAACTGCAGTCAGAGTTGTGGTCATTGCAAACCTGCAACATGAACAAACTGCAGTCAGAGTTGTGGCCATTGCAAACCTGCAACATGAACAAACTGCAGTCAGAGTTGTGGCCATTGCAAACCCGCAACATGAACACACTGCAGTTAGAGTTGTAGCCATTGCAATCCCGCAACATGAGCAAACTGTAGTTAGCGTTGTGGCCATTGCAAATCTGCAACATAAACAAACTGCAGATAGTTGTGGCCATTGCAAAAGTGCAACATGAACAAACTGCAGGCAGAGTTGTGGCCGTTGCAAACCTGCAACATGAACAATCTGCAGTTAGAGTTGTGGCCGCTGCAAACCTGCCATATGAACAAACTGCAGATCGTTGTGGCCATCGCAAACCTGCAACATGAACAAACTGCAGATAGCTGTGGCCATTGCAAACCTGCAACATGAACAAACTGCAGGCAGAGTTGTGGCCGTTGCAAACCTGCAACATGAACAAACTGCAGTCAGAGTTGTGGCCGTTGCAAAACTGCAACATGAACAAACTGCAGTTAGAGTTGTGGCCGTTGCAAACCTGCAATATGAACAAACTGCAGATAGTTGTGGCCATTGCAAACCTGCAACATGAACAAACTGCAGTTAGAGTTGTGGCCATTGCAAACCTGCAACATGAACAAACTGCAGTTAGAGTTGTGGCCATTGCAAACCTGCAACATGAACAAACTGCAGTTAGAGTTGTGGCCATTGCAAACCTGCAACATGAACAAACAGCATAATCATAGTGTGTGGCCAGTGCATACCCTGCAACATGAACAGACTGCAATCATTGATGTGGCCATTGCAAACCCTGCAATACGAACACATTGCATTCTCATGATGTGTGGTCAGTACTTGCAAGCCCAATACTAATTATGAAGACAAATGTGCTGATGCATTCCGTCCTGAATCCTCGGGCACCAGGCTCCTCTGCTACTCCTTTTTTTTTTTTTTTTCACCGCAGACACGTAGGTCTTCTGGCATTTCCCTCTAGGTGCTTTTCCTCTCTCGTTCCATTTGGGCCATTTCTGGAGACGGCTCGCTCCTTAAAGCAAGAAGCCCTGTTAACATAGGAAAAAAGACAGCTGTGGTGATGAATGCTTGAACCACTGTTCTGGATGTTAGCCCTGAGCTGTTAGCCCTGCAAATGTCAAATACTGGACATATTTAAAACCAAACGTGGAATTTTATGTTCAAACGATAGCACAATCATATATATTTAATTTAACACCTTTAGTTCTTTTGAAATTACGCTTATGTTTAGAAGCATATATAATTAGTAAAATCTACAAAGACTGCTTGGTTTCCATATAGTTCGCACGCGTACGCAATTTCAATTCAGATACCATTACATTAGACTCTACAATTTCAGTAATAATACATGTATCGCTTTAACATTCGTTTATGCAATTTTACCACAACAAAATTGACGTCTGTCAGCAAAGTGTCAAAAACTCCCATACGTCATTATTTTCATATATTCAACAAACATCGTATATTCATTAGGTGTGAAGTTTCTTTTTTTTCTTTAAAGACTACTCCTGCAAGGACACCACAGCAACACCTTGCCTTGTTGCTGCCTTTCTGCACCAACTCCAGCGATGCTCCTTTGACAATGATATATTTATGGGATAAAACAAACTGCATGGCTGGCTGAAACCAAAACAGGTTGTTTGGTTTAAAGCAAAGATATCAGAGAATTCCTCGACAAATGAGATCATGACAGTTGTGGCACGATCTAACTCGCATTTTCACTTGACACACCAAAATCCACAATCTGACGTAAACGATTGTGAAGAGACATTTGCACTGAATCCCCGATATTCATAATCTGATGTAAACACTTCTGCAGAGAAATCAAAATACATTCAACTAAGTGGGGAACTGAGACATACATAACATAATATGTGGCAAAATATCCCCGTTAATTAGTGACCCCAATCCCATTTGTCATACTGTTTCTGTTATAGCTGTTGCTGCTGCGACTGCTGCTGTTACTACTACTACTTCTACTTCTACTACTACTGCTACTACTACTACTGTTACTACTACTACTACTACTACTGCTGCTGCTGCTGACGCTGCTGCTGCTGCTGCTGCTGCTGCTGCTGCTGCTGCTATTTTTGAACCATGTGCCCATTGATTCTAACGTCAAAACCATATGATCACTGATTCTGAAGTTAAGACCATTGTGATCACCATTTTTCATTAAATCCATGTGATCACCAGCACTAAGGTTAATCCCACGGGATCATCGATTCCGACATGAAGCCCGTACTGGATTGTGCTATAATGACGATGTGATTCCAGGGCCTCTATCAACATTGCTGTTCTGGAACTGCGAGAGGTGGGGAAACTGCACAAGCTGGAACGAAAGTGGTGGTACGACAAGGGAGAGT
>JADBJO010001385.1:68678-78678 GCA_016801955.1 Conus betulinus | reverse complement strand
TGTGTGTGTGTGTATATAAATTAAAATACTGCTAAAACGCCTAATAAAAATCTTAAGGTGCTCAACCCCTTGGGAGCAACATCTGTTAAAATATTATGATAAAAGGAAGTTTTTTAAAACTTCCTTTTATCATACTATTTTTAACAAATATATTATATATATATATATATATATACACATATATATATATTATATATATATATATATATATATATATATATATATATATGTGTTGTGTGTGTGTTTGTGTTTGTGTGTGTGTGTGTGTGTGTGTGTGTGGTGACTGAGGGACGCTATTCTACTGAACTGATTTTCACTTATCTTGGTTTATCGTTATCGCTCTGTCTTGAATGGTAAAATTCTGTACTAAAACAGCACTTGTTGCTAGTGTAGAGTTGATGTTGTGTGGAAAAACAATGGAGAAAGATGAAGCACTTTTCTCAGGTTTGCTATGAACTCTAAGAATAGTGAAATAGCGAAAACTACATGGAAAAAAAAATCTGAGCTTATGTCTGGACAAATACGATAGCATTCTTCGTTGTGTTGAAAAGCATGAAGAACAGGAAATGCATCATGAAGACAGTTTGGCAGGTCCATGTAGTAGGTGAACACCCCTCTTAAAGAAAACCAAGCCATGTTCATGCATGGATAAACAACTCTATAGCACTAATCCTATTTTTCCCTGTGCAGGACCAGTCTTCGTTTGTTGCGAGCAGTCCGAGCCGCACTAGACCAGTAAATGCCACCACAAAACCAGGATGCATTCACACAGGATTCTGTTGTGCTGCTGTAAGATGATATTTCATTGGTGCAGAGGCAGCTGAACACTAAGACAGACAAGACCAGTCGCCGATGGTACCAGACAAATCATGCAGTTCTGCCTGGCGCGGCAGTGTTACACTCTACTGCAATCCCAGGCTCATTCAGTGTGGAGCCAGTCTGCTTCGCCACAGGAGCATCGCGTTAGGTACATCAGGACTTGCATGTGTGTCGTCGTACTAGAGCAGCCTAATTTATCGCTACAAACCAGGCGACGTCATCTATATAACACAATTGTTTATTCAATGCAAGATCTGTTTCTGACGAGCCCAATCTTTATTCCTTATTTTCAGATATTATTCATGTTTAGTGGAAATCTTTGAACCGAATTTCCTTTTGGAATTTAACCAGGCGGTATCCACATCCAGATACGAGCTATTTTTCACCTTGTACAGTATGCGGAAAAATGTCTGTGTTCGTTACATGACGCACATGCACATGCGTGTGCGTGCGCGTCGCGCGTGCGTGTGTTTATGTGTGCGTGCGTGCAATACGTGTGTCCGTTGCGTGGCGTAGCATGTGTTGTGTATGTGTTGTGTGTGTGTGTGTGTGTTCTGTGCGCGCGCAGCGCGCGTGGTGTGTGTGTGTGTGTGTGTGTGTGTGTTAGTTTATTATTCTACTTCAGTTCTGTTTTTGTTTAATCTGTTCGAACACTTCCTCTTTTCATATGTTCAATGTTGCGTGAGTGCGCGCGCGCGTGCGTGTGTATGTGTGGGGGGGTGGGGGTGGGGGGGGGGGGGGGTGGGGGGGGGGGGGGTGGGGGTGGGTGGTGGGAGGTGGGGGGGGGGGGGGGGGGGGGGGGGGGGCGGGGGGGGGGGGGGGGGGGGGGGGGGGGGGGGGGGGGGGGGGGGGGGGGGGGGGGGGGGGGGGGGGGGGGGGCGGGGGGGGGGGGGGGGTGGGGGGGGGGGTGGGGGGGGGGGTGGGGCGGGGGGGGGGGGGGGGGGGTGGGGGGGTGGGGGGGGGGGGGTGGGGGGGGGGGGGGGGGGGGGGGGGGGGGGGGGGGGGGGGGGGGGGGGGGGGGGGGGGGGGGGGCGGGGGGGGGGGGGGGGGGGTGGGGGGGGGGGGGGGGGGTGGTGGTGGGGGGGTGGGCCAGAGGGGGGGGGGGGGGGGGGGGGGGGGGGCGGGGGGGGGGGGGGGGGGGGGGGGGGGGGGGAAGGGAAGAAAGACAATGGGAGTAAGGGGCGCGGTGTTGAAACGGGGGGGGGGTGGGGGAGTGTGGGGGGGGGGGGGGGGGGGGGGGGGGGGGGGGGGGGGGGGAAAAGGGGGGGGGGGGGGTGGGGGGGGGTGGGGGGGGGGGGGGGGGGGGTGGGGGGGGGGGGGGGGGAGGGGGGGGGGGGGGGGCGCACAGGGGGGGGGTTTTCCCTGGGTGGGGGGGGGGGGGGGGGGGGGGGGGGGGGGGGGGGGGGGGGGGGGGGGGGGGGGGGGTGGGGGAGGGGGGGGGGGGGGGGGGGGGGGGGGGGGAGGGGAGGGTGGCGCACGTTCCAACGGCTTGCGTATTTCATTAAAATTCATTTCTAGTTTACAAGTATTTCATTTAAGTGTTTCGTCGTTACACATTAATAACAAAACCGTTTGCAATTTTTTTTAATGGGTGCTTGCGTGCGTGCGTGCGTGCGTGTGTGTGTGTGTGTGGTGTGTTTGTGTTGTGTGTGTGTGTGTGTGTTGTGTTGTGTGTTCGATGATTAATATGTTGATGTGTTTTTGTTGATGTGATGTGATGTGATGTGATGTGATGTGATGTGATGTGATGTGTGTGTGCGCGTTGTGCGTGTGTGTGTGTGTGGGTGGGGGAGGCCGCGCGCGTGCAATGCGTGACGTACGTGCGTAGCGTGCGTGCGTGTGTGTGTGTTTGTGTGGTGTGTGTGTGTGGGTGTGTGTGTGTGTGTGTGTGTGTGGTGCACGCGCGTGAGCGCGTCCCGCGTGCGCATTCACGATCCTGAGTGAGCAAAGCATTGTTATTCTAGTCAAAGTCCCAGATCGGGTTTGTTCAGCGTGCCAAGGGAAGCAACTCAATGTTGAGTGGTATGCTCACCTACTGTTTTGGCCACGTTCGTATGCCTATTGTATGTTCATGTCGGCCTTCTGATAGGGGCACAGGCACAGTCATGTCAGTACACTGAAATAAACACCATCTACAGGCAACCAGACATCAGTTGTTGGGTTTTCCCTTGTCATTTTACGTGTGTGTGTGTGTTGTGTGTGTGGTGTGTGTGTGTGTGTGTGTTGTGTGTGTGTGTGTGTGTGTGTGTTTCATTTTTTTTTTTTATTCTTTGTTCGCAAAAACCTGTGGTGGTTGTGTTTCAGAGTGAATTTTTTTTTTTTCTTTTTTGTTTCTTGTTCCCCTTGTTTACATTTCTCTGGAAATACTTGACTTAAACTGTAATGAGAGAGAGAGAGAGAGAGAGAGAGAGAGAGAGAGAGAGAGAGAGAGAGAGAGAGAGAGAAGAGAGAGGAGCATTTTATTAGTGGTTTCACTTAACGGACATAGTACCTGTAAATACTGATACATTTTTTTTTGGTTCGGTGATTTGTGTGGACATGTTATGTATCAGCCATATCCTCATTCTATGTGGAATTGTGCTCTAGACCACTGCGATTCGTGTAGATATGCCATGCTATCTTATGCTTGCAATGTTATTTTACGATTTTGATTTTGTTAAGAAAGGCAGTTGATTTCGACGTTGTTTCGACTGTGTGTAGAACTACTAAGGTCTTTCTACTTCTCCCCTTTCCCCCGAAGAGCTGGAATCTGTCTCTCACGATGTTCACCACACGATGTATGTTTTCTGTGGAACTGCTGACAAACACTCTTAAAGTTTGAGTCTTGAGGGGGGGGGGGAGCTTGGGTCTGTTGAAGTGGACTCACTTTGCTAAAGAACAAACACTTTTAAAGGGGAAGGGAGGGGGGGGGGTGAGAGGGGAGGAAGGGGGAATTTTTTTCTATTGTGTTTGTTTTCATTTCTTTACTGAATGGGTAGGTACTCAAGGTCTGACCCCCCGCGTTGGGCTAAAGATAAAGCGTAGGTCACACACATCTGCCAAGTCGTAGCCACGAGACCCTCTTCTTAAATTCTCTCATCTTAGTAAATTAAGTCTGTGTATCCATCAGATTTAAAGCATGTGGCAGTGTGGTCTCAAAAACCTTAGCGGATGTGGATGTTGTAGCGTATATGGACGAGTCCGCACGCAATGAACCACCTCCCTGGTGAAACGGAAACGGAAACTCTTTACCTGAACGATAAACACTTTGCTGCTTCCTGTTGGCCCACCACGCTTTAATGCTAAACTGTAAGCTTTTAGTTTTCAAAAACGAGGCGTACTGAAGGCGGAAAACTGAAGCAAATTTTGAAATGAGAGGATAGCATTTCCGCAAGGCAATACAGACAAATGTCCCTGTAATCTGTTTGTCTGTATTGTATTGGGGAAATAATATCCTCCCTTTTTAAAATTTATAAAACTGTTTTAAACTTGTTGAGTATTTTTTCGACTTGGAGTGCTGAGGTGAACTTTCTAATATGACCGACCATTGGTTGTGGTGGTCCTGGCTATAACATGAGAAAATGAACAGCTCAAAAAGCAGTGGTTTACCATGGGGAACAGGAGTTTTCGACTCTGTATACTGTGTTTTCTCTGTATACTGTGTTGTCTCATTATCCGTTCGCTGTGGCATTTTTTCCTTCCTCCACATTTCTCGACCAGTTTTGAGAAGATGGACTGAAGGATGTACAGTGTTTGAAATGCCATGTCAAAGCGGTATTGTTCCTTTCTAATTCACTGCAGGTTTCTTTCTGTTATGACTGATTATTGATTCTCTCACGGGGGAGGAAGGGAGGACAATGTATAATTTTGTTTTGTAGTTTCGAACGAACGTTGATTATCGGGTTTGCGCTGCTTGAACAGCCATTACTTTTGTTTATTGATTTTTGCTAATGATATGTTCCTTTACATACTCAGGGTTTCGTGTAGGTCGCTCTATACATGTGTTATTATTATTTTTTTTCTGTTTTGTTTTGTTTTTGCTAATTTCTTTGATGTCATGCAGATACGATGGTTTGCGTTTTCCCCATTGATTTTCTCCCCCCTTACACTGAGCCTTATCAAGCACGAATGATGTCTGTAGAATGATCGTCATTCAGTTGTGAATTTTGTTGTGTTTGTTTACATTTTTTAATAAACGTTTCCCTGAACAGTTTGTTTTTCTTTTTAATGATTATTGTTTTTCGGTTGTTCGTTTCAATTTTGCCTCATGGTAAATACAGTTAGTGTCTGTCCCTCAGTCTGTGTCCATCTGTTTGAATGACCACATGATTCTCTTCCATCAATGTGCTCCTTACGCGCGTGTGGGGTGTTTTGCTTTGTCTGACCTATGAGGAGGTTGGGGCATATGGACATGAACGTAGAACACTTCATTTTTGCACGTGAGGCGTCGCACTTTGTCCTGTAATCACTCATGTGCCTGTGCTCAGTCAGTCTCATAGCAGGTACAAGTCAAGCAACCTAGGCTACTTCAAGGTGTACATAATCAAACTTGCAATGTGTGCAAGCACCTATGTATGCACTCCTACGATATGTCACACACATGTATGTCAATATGTTTACTGTATATTTCTGTCTCTTATTCACAATTTCAGTTCTGTGTGTACAGTCTACCGTGTGTGATTACACATCGTTTGTCACAAACATGTATGTCAATAACTGCCTTGTTCACTGTACATGCCCATTCATTTTATTCATGATTTCAGTTCTGTGTGTAAAGTGTACAGTGTGTTAACCACACACCATATTCGTTGGATATACTTTCATGGTACTGTTGTGTACAGGATCATCTTGTGTGCACTGTGTCTGATGTTGTGAACAACCCGAGCACCACGTGGCCCATACTCACCCGTGTGATCACCCCTCATGAGTCAAGGTTGTGCTGCTTCTTCTGAGTTGTGACTGCTTCGTTCGCTTCAGGCGCTGAATGTCAATAAAGAACAAACTGAACAGAGCCCAGAGTTGGAAATCAATGTATCAAGAGATTGTCAGTTCACTGAATGATTGTCAGTTCACTGAATGATTTTTGCCCATTTGGTGCGAATGGTCCACTTTAAGATTGAGCGTATGGTTTTGAAACTTTGTTCTAAAATATAGCGTGCGGTTTTCAAGCGTTATTCTGCTAAACCACTGTGGCGTTGATGCTTGTTTTAAAGTACAGCTTATGTTAGGAGTAATCTCCCTTAAGTCTTTGAAGTGAATGGTTGTTCTAAAATATAGCTTGCCGTGTTAACATGTTTTCCAGTGAGCCTATGGCGTAGACGTTTGTCTCTTATATATGGCATGTGTTGAGAATGGCTTACATATATTGCATGTGGTGTGAATGACTTTCATGCATAGGATGTCGTATGAATGACTTTAAATAAAGCGTGTAGTGTGAATGATTTTCATACATAGCGTATGGTGGGAATGACTTTCATGTATAGCGTGTTGTGTGAATGATTCTCATACAAAGCATGTGGTTTGAACAGCTTCCGGATACAGCAAGTGGTGTGAATGGCTTCCAGATATAGCACGTGGTGTGAATGGCTTCCAGATACAGCACGTGGTGTGAATGGCTTCCACATACAGCACGTGGTGTGAATGGCTTCCACATACAGCACGTGGTGTGAATGGCTTCCACATATAGCACGTGGTGTGAATGGCTTCCAGATATAGCACGTGGTGTGAATGGCTTCCACATATACACGTGGTGTGAATGGCTTCCAGATATAGCACGTGGTGTGAATGGCTTCCAGATATAGCACTCGGTGTGAATGGCTTCCAGATATAGCACGTGGTGTGAATGGCTTCCACATACAGCACGTGGTGTGAATGGCTTCCACATATAGCACGTGGTGTGAATGGCTTCTAGATACAGCAAGTGGTGTGAATGGCTTCCACATACGCACGTGGTGTGAATGGCTTCCAGATACCGCACGTGGTGTGAATGGCTTCCACATATAGCACGTGGTGTGAATGGCTTCCAGATATAGCACGTGGTGTGAATGGCTTCCAGATATAGCACGTGGTGTGAATGGCTTCCAGATATAGCACGTGGTGTGAATGGCTTCCACATACAGCACGTGGTGTGAATGGCTTCTACATACAGCACGTGGTGTGACTGGCTTTCACATACAGCACGTGGTGTGAATGGCTTCCAGATATAGCACGTGGTGTGAATGGCTTCCACATACAGCACGTGGTGTGAATGGCTTCTACATACAGCACGTGGTGTGAATGGCTTCCACATACAGCACGTGGTGTGAATGGCTTCCACATACAGCACGTGGTGTGAATGGCTTCCACATACAGCACGTGGTGTGAATGGCTTCTACATACAGCACGTGGTGTGAATGGCTTCTAGATATAGCACGTGGTGTGAATGGCTTCCACATACAGCACGTGGTGTGAATGGCTTCCACATACAGCACGTGGTGTGAATGGCTTCCACATACAGCACGTGGTGTGAATGGCTTCCAGATATAGCACGTGGTGGTGAATGGCTTCCACATACAGCACGTGGTGTGAATGGCTTCCAGATATAGCATGTGTGAATGGTTTCCAGATATAGCACGTGGTGTGAATGGCTTCCAGCTATAGCGTGTGTGAATGGTCTAAGATATAGCATGTACGAATGGCTTCCACATACAGCACGTGGTGTGAATGGCTTCCAGATATAGCATGTGTGAATGGTTTCCAGATATAGCACGTGGTGTGAATGGCTTCCAGCTATAGCATGTGTGAATGGTCTAAGATATAGCATGTACGAATGGCTTCCACATACAGCACGTGGTGTGAATGGCTTCCAGATATAGCACGTGGTGTGAATGACTTCCAGATATAGCACTCGGTGTGAATGACTTCCAGATATACCATGCGGTGTGGATGGCTTTCAGATATAGCACTCGGTGTGGATGGCTTCCAGATATAGCACTCGGTGTGAATGACTTCCAGATATACCATGCGGTGTGGGTGGCTTTCAGATATAGCATGTGTCAATGGCTTTTCAGATATAGAATGTACGAATGGCTTCCATATATAGTACGTGTAAATGGCTTTCAGAAATAGTATGTGGTGTGAATGGCTTCCAGATATACCATGTGGTGTGAATGGCTTCCAGAATTAGCATGTGTGAATGGCTTCCAGAAATAGCATGTGTGAATGGCTTCCAGAAATAACGTGTGTGAATGGCTTCTAGGTGTAATATCAGCGAGTGACTACTAGATACAGCTTGTGTGGAGGGCTTCCTGACATAACATATGTGAATGGCTGCCAGATACAGCATGTGGTGTTCATGGCTCCCAGATATAGTATGTCTGAACGGCTTTCAGACATACCTATGATGTGAACGGATTTTCTGAGACTTAGCATGTGGTTTGAAAGGATTTTCTCCAGCATACGATGTGGAAAGAATTATTGTTCTCAATTTGTTTCTGTCCAGTCAAGGTAGAAAAATGATCGGTCTTATGTACACTAAAATACCAAATGTTATGTTATGTCGTACTAAGTTGCTGTACAAACATACAGCACCGTGTAAACACTGCATTACGTGGCACACGATGCTTTCTGCAAACGGATGCTGATCCATACAGGCATAGACGTAACACTCAAGTGTTCAGAGACAAATCTCATGCTGACAAACAAATCTTCTACAGCACCCCACAGGCTCACCGCTACCGATTCCTTCGCACACGGTTACGTACAACTTTAGCATTCACTTCGCATATCGTGAGGCGCGGCTGTGCTACTGTTACTAGAAGACCAACGCCTTGAGATATCCACCCATCCAAAAGGTGCCGGCTGTAATCTGAAAAATGATTCTGACCTTAGAAGATCGTCTAGTGTTCATGACCTGAATGGACGACCCCCCCCCCCCCCCCCCCCCCCCCCACACCTTCCGTAGAGTGCAAGGAATTCAGGACTGCAACATTTGTCGGGAGAGGGAGGGTGGGGGGGGGGGGGGGGGGGGGGAGTGGGGTCGGGAGTTTTCTGAAGTTTTTTTTTGCTGTCAAGCTGTCCCTAGAGTATCTTAGAGTATCTTGGCACCGTCTGCACCCAGAGAATCTTCACACACACACACACACACACACACACACACACACACACACACACACACACACACACACACACACACACACACACACACACACACACGCACACAGACACACACACACACACGCACACATGCGCGCACGTACACACTCACGCACGCATGCCCCCCCCCCCCCCCCCCCAATATATATATATATATATATATATATATATATATATATATATATATATATAGATAGATAGATAGATAGATAGATAGAGAGAGAGAGAGAGAGAGAGAGAGAGAGAGAGAGAGAGAGAGAGAGAGAGAGAGAGAGACAGACAGACAGACAGACAGACAGACGAGACTGACGGAGACTGGTGGTGACGATGACGGGGTCATGCGATGCCAGAGCCAGGCAGACAGCAAGACAGTATTCACACGATCGCTTCCCTTGAATAATCCAGTTTCATGTGATATGAATCCAGCAATTCCTTTCGCCGCTCAGACAGTGACGACTCGATAGATCGCTTTGCCCGAGTCACGCTTCAGTTGCCATGTTGCTGCGCTTCACTGAGTTCTAGCCATCGTTGCCTCCTTTTCTTGTCCGGATTTTTACGGCCTTTCCTGAGGCACAAAGTCGTCATCTGCCTGCAGTGGTGATCTTTCTCTCTCTCTCTCTCTCCTCTCTCTCTCTCTCTTCTCTCTCTCTCTCTCTCTCTCTCTCTCTCTGTGGTTTTTTCGGTCGTCCGTTTTTTTTTTTCCTTTTTTTTTTTTTCCGTTTCGCTCCTGTGTGGGATTCCCGCTTTCTCCATCACTACCTCATTCTAACACGCCTCTCTCTCTCTCTCGTCCTCTCTCCTTCTCCTCTCTCTCCGCTCCTCCTCCCAACTCTCCTCCGTCCTCACCCTCTCTCTCCTCTCTCTCTCTCTCTCTCTCTTAATCAGATATGTCCCGATCGCAGTGCTGAGGGGGGGATAAGGGAATGTGTATTGTTTTTTAAACAATTAGATATATATAATATATATATATATACTATATATATATATATATATATATATATATATATCATCTCATATATATAGATATAATGGAACAAGTAGATAAATGTATGTATTATGCATGTATGTC
>JADBJO010001385.1:56486-67162 GCA_016801955.1 Conus betulinus | reverse complement strand
TTCATTTTTAATGGCAAAATATTCAATACCTTATAATCAACGCCGCTAACAGAGTCGACGGCTTTAAAAGAACCAATTTCAAGGCCCTTCTATGCAGACTTATTAGAGGTTTCATGATATTATTGCTTGCTGAATCCCAAACAGTTGAAACATAATTTATGTAAGATTCAATGTAAGCACAGAAGAACATTTTTCGACTGTGTAGATTCAAGAATTTTTTCACTTTAGAGAGTTGATAGATCTTTTTAGAAATAATGTTACATATCCAAGAGGAGAGAGAGAGAGAGAGAGAGAGAGAGAGAGAGAGATAATGGAGCAGTCTCTCACCACTGCAGGGAGATGACGACTTTGTGCCTCAGGAAAGGCCGTAAATATCAGTAAATGAATGAATAATAAACATATAGATGAACAAGTATATTGATATATCAATGAATAGATACAAATAAACACATGAATAAGCAAACAAACAAATAGATATGTAAGTAGAATCAATAAACGAATCAATAAATGAATAAATAACTGTAAATCTTCATTCAACTCTACCCGCTACAGGCTGCATGTGTTTTGTATGTGATACTTCAATGAACACAAAGTGACAATAAAGATGTCTGAATAAGCAATGATGCAGCATTCGAAGAGGATAGATTCGTAATGCGTTAAAATGAGGCCGCGTGTATCAGTGTATCAGATAACAGATTGTTAGACTATATATACCAGTTTGTATTTCGTCTCTTACATTTTGTCGTGAGAATTTTCAATATGAATTTAAGACTAAGCGCTTTACAATCAACACACGTTTACACAACGGGCTGCCTACCTGGGTAGTGCCGACTGAAGAGCTGCCAGCTGGCGCTTCATTCAGTCGTTTCCCGCGTCATCCAGTCAATATCGTTCAATATCGTTCACTCAGTTTTCCTTACTTCCTCCATTCTTTCAATCTCTCACGCAGGGTGCATGCTATGTGTAACGTGTCATCCATACCAACGGCCGAACTGGCCTTCTCTCTTTCCGAAAGTTGGTGATGGGATTTTTACGTGTGTGCAAGATGTTGTGCGTGCGTTCACACACGGAACCTCTGTTTTAGTCTCTCATTCGAAGGACTGTATAGGGAATGGAGTCAGAACCAATGTTACCTCCGAGGGGAAAAATCCCCCTGTACCGAAATTCGAACCCGTAACCCCTCAGATCACGAGTCCGGCGCTCTACCAACTGAGCTATTCCGGCCCCATCATATTACATCTAATAAATGAACTCATCTTTGTGTTCAACATGTACACTTCCTCCTGGCCTCTTGCAGTTTTTCAAATGGTCTTCACCGCCATGATCAATATGAATTTTCTTCACATTCATATTTTGAATGATCATTGGATGAGCGTGCGCACTGTAGTCATTGTTTGCGGGTGAACTGTGTGGGCTGTTCCTCATCATGATTCGTCCATACATGGTTCCTTCCAGACTTTACCTACCACAGTTCCATAGAAAGTAGTTGCCTGGAACCTGGAAAAAAATGCAAAATTTAGAAAGAGAGGGGGTAAGTTACAGCCAAGGACGCAGACAAACAAAGTACAGGACAAGACACAATGCATTTCGACCACTTGGGTCGTCTTCAGGAAAAAACAAATAACATTTTAGGACAATGAAAACAAAGAACGAGAAACCACTTATCTTCTCATATTCGGCGCAAAATCAAATGGCTGTTGGATGAAAACGAGGCCGTAAAGGAGGGGATCATGGGAGTTGAGAAAGTAATGATAACCGTGAATAGTAATGATAACCATGAGATAGTAATGAGAACCGTGAAATAGTAATGATAACCATGAGATAGTAATGATAACCATGAAATAGTAATGATAACCTTGAATAGTAATGATAACCATGAAATAGTAATGATAACTGTGAAATAGTAATGAAAACCATGACATAGTATGATAACCATGAATAGTAATGATAACCATGAAATAGTAATGATAACCGTGAAATAGTAATGATAACCGTGAAATAGTAATGATAACCATGAGATAGTAATGACAACCGTGAAATAGTATTAATGATAACCATGAAATAGTAATTATAACCGTGACATAGTAATGATAACCATGAAATAGTAATGATAACCATGAAATAGTAATGATAACCGTGAAATAGTAATGATAACCGTGAAATAGTAATAGTAATGATAACCATGAAATAGTAATGATAACCATGAAATAGTAATGATAACCATGAAATAGTAATGATAACCGTGAAATAGTAATGATAACCGTGAAATAGTAATAGTAATGATAACCATGAAATAGTAATGATAACCGTGAAATAGTAATGATAACCGTGAAATAGTAATTGATAACCATGCGATAGTAATGATAACCGTGAAATAGTAATGATAACCATGAGATAGTAATGATAACCGTGAAATAGTAATGATAACCATGAAATAGTAATGATAACCATGAAATAGTAATGATGACCTAGTAATGATAACCATGAAATAGTAATGATAACCGTGAAATAGTAATGATAACCATGAACTAGTAAATGAACTATAACCTAGTAATGATAACCATGAACTAGTAATGATAACCATGAAATAATAATGATAACCGTGAAATAGTAATGATAACCATGAACTAGTAATGATAACCTAGTAATGATAACCATGAACTAGTAATGATAACCATGAACTAGTAATGATAACCATGAAATAGTAATGATAACCGTGAAATAGTAATGATAACCATGAAATAGTAATGATAACCGTGAAATAGTAATGATAACCATAAAATAGTAATGATAACCATGAAATAGTAATGATAACCATGAAATATGAAATAGTAATGAACCATGAAATAGTAATGATAACCATGAAATATGAAATAGTAATGATAACCATGAAATAGTAATGATAGCCATGAAATAGTAATGATAACCGTGAAATAGTAATGATAACCATGAAATAGTAATGATAACCGTGAAATAGTAATGATAACCGTGAAATAGTAATGATAACCGTGAAATAGTAATGATAACGATAACCATGATATAGTAATGATACCATGAATAGTAATGATAACCATGAAATAGTAATGATAACCATGAAATAGTAATGATAACCATGAAATAGTAATGATAACCATGACCTGAAATAGTAATGATAACCATGAAATAGTAATGATAACCATGAAATAATAGTAATGATAACCGTGAAATAGTAATGATAGCCATGAAATAGTAATGATAACCGTGAAATAGTAATGATAACCGTGAAATAGTGATGATATAACCATGAAATAGTAATGATAACGATAACCATGAAATAGTAATGATAACCGTGAAATAGTAATGATAACCGTGAAATAGTAATGATAACCATGAAATAGTAGTAATGATAACCGTGAATAGTAATGATAACCGTGAAACAGTACTGATAACCGTGAAATAGTACTGATAACCGTGATAATAAATTTCATTTTAAACCCTCCCACGATCCCCCCCCCCCCCCCCCCCCCCCCCGTAACAGCCTCCTTTTCATCCAACAGCCATTTTGATATGAGAAGATAAATGGTTTATCGTTCTTCGTTTTCAGTGTCCTAAATGTTATTTGTTTTTTTTGCCTGAAGACGACCCATGAGGTCGAAATGCATTGTGATTTGTCGTTTACTTTGTCTGTGTCCTTGGCGGTAACTAACCCCCATCTGTTTCTAAATTTTGCTTCGTTTTCCGCCCTCAGTCACTCTGTTTTGAAACTGGGAAAAAAAATGGATCAACATGAATCTGTCAAGATTGACGTATCCAAGGCAACCAAATTAGTTCACGTGGCAATGACAAAAAGGAGCGCATCAGTGTGATCTTGGAACTAATTGTGATGTTCCCGTTATCGCTGCTGTCGTTTTGCGCAACTCTGGAGAGCACTTCAAGTTTTGATCCCTCATTTGAAACAATTGCCCCGAGGTACTTGAAGCTTTGAACTGTCTTTAGTTTTTCTCCCTTGGTAGCGATGTTAGCGCCGATGCCGTTGGTGTTTTTGGTCATGAGTTTAGTCTTTTCGGCGCTGATCCCATGTTGAATGCTGCAGAACATTTGTCAAGACGCTCTGCTAGGTTGACTAGTTCAATCTCTTCTTCTGCAAGTCTGTCGATGTCATCGGCAAAGCGTAGGTTTGTTACTATCCTGCCATGGTCGCTTACTGAGCCTTGATGTCACTGTCACAGATTTGCAGTTAGTAAATTTGTGTAACACTCTCAATAACGAAGAGGACTGGATTCAAGACTGCACTTCTTGTCTTCTCACTGGATCTGCAGCCCACACACCCGTTCTGTGAGCACAATGTGTTGATCATCTTCCTGTTTGTTAGACCCCCACCCAGAAGATCCAGCACCACTAAGAACATTTTTGATGTCAGTGTAATACTAAATTTTGGCCTTCCCTTAAAATGATACACATATACCCACGACAGCTTATGTAGGCCAAAGCACTCACGTGTCCGCAAGCTGTATAGACACAGAGATGAAATTAACGTCTTCACGTGAAGGATGGTGATTATCAGTAAACTCTGTTCCTGCAGCCAGACATTAACATTCATCCCAGCAGACCTCGGTAGATCTGTGTTATCTCCTGAGGCAAATTATATCCCCAATAACTGTGCACCACAGGACATCAGTAATGAATCTCAGCAGCAGTGCAATATCTCCAGGCGATCGAGCACGGACTGCTGGCTGTACGACTGCCCTCTCCCCTGTCCTTACGCCTCCCTTCCCTGTCCACCCCAACACCCTCTCTCTCTCTCTCTCTCTCTCTCTCTCTCTCTCTCTCTCTCTCTCTCTCTCTCTCTCTCTCAAGATTTTGCTATTTTGGCCGTCTACATTCCATTACCGTGGTAACTTAAATCTCCCTCTGAGGGTCCCTCCATTTAGACACTGATATATTTCTTTAAGTACAGATGCTGCCACATCTCCACAGAAAGCAATGTGGAGTGGCAGTGACTGATAACCTGACTAATCACTAATCATCACCCTCCCCCAACCCCCATCCCCCCCCCCCCCCCCCCACCCCCAACAAAAACAAACAACAATTCAAAATTCCTCAGCACTGCCAAAATCACCGTGATCTCAAGTTGATCGATCAAAAGCATGAACAATTATTGCTGAAGAACAGGAAGTAGAAGTACCATTGAACAGGTTCTAATCCTGCGTATCTTTTGACGTGAACACTTCCGAAACAACAAAAAGTTCCGCTATGTCTTCATGCACTTCACAAAGGCGTTCTACAGAGTCTTACTGGAGGTGCCATGGGCCGAAACGAAGAGGTTTAATACAGGGCAAGAGCTTGCCAACATCGTCAGCAGCAACTATACTCCAAAAAGACCAGCTCAATCCTCATACAGGATGCTGTAGAACATTGGTCCTATTCTGAAGCTGGAGTTCGTCAAGGCTGACGCCCATCTCCCACACTTTCCAACATATTTCTCTATCACATAATACTTGATGCACTGAAAGCTCATGTCACTAGAGTCAACACTGGAGGAAGAACAGTCTCAAGCCTTTTTTTTTTTTAATGGATGACACTAATAGCTTGGCAGGCGGTGAACAAGAAGTCTCAGAGATCGTTGAAAAGGCTGAATGAAATGTCAAGTTATAGCATAAAAGTCAGCGCTGAGAAGACCAGATTGACGGCCCAGACACAACATGACCACCACTATTGACATAACAATATTCATGGAGAGAAGCTATGAACTGTTCAACAGCTCACTTTCCGGGGATCCGTCAGAACCATTGAGGGATTCAATCCAGATTTCCTTTCAAGGGCAGCAAGTACAACGATGACACTGTCCACACTAAGCCTGTATGGAAGAAGAATGACATCTCCTCGAAACACAGATCTTCTCCTGCATGCATTGTATTGTATCTCCGTGCATGCATGCCGGACATGGATCATCGTAACGCGGATCTGGAAAGAACAGTCCGAGCGGTATGAATGAGGTATCAGCGCAGGATACCTAAGACGTGTTGTACCGAGCATATCTCTAATGAACAGGTGCGTCAAACAATTAAGCAGCACACCAGAACTTTAAAAGATGTGTGGACATCACACAGGAAAAAAAAAAAAAACAACAGCACCGCATAGCCATGTAAGAAGATACAATGGCTTTGCAAACATAGTCATCCTGGGAACTGTTGAAAGGGGAAGACAGAGGGGGAGACGAAACATTCAAACAAACAAAACACAAATTATGGACGAACAACATTGTGGAATTGACAGGGAAATCCTCCACAAGGACCCAGAGTTGGACACATATGTGACAGAGCTGAAAGAAGTGGTGAAAAAGTTGTCCCACTGACTCGTTGTTCGTTGCCCAATGAAGAGACAAGATCAGACATTGTTTATATCTATGTCCTACAAACTGCCTTCCATCCGTGTTGTAAACGTTTTACACGCACATGCATGCATGCATGCATCTATCTATCTATCTATCTATCTATCTATCTATCTATCTATCTATCTATCTATCTATATGTGTGCGTGCGTGTGTGTGTGTGTGTGTGCGTGCGTGCGTGCGTGCGTGCGTGCGCGTGTGTGTGTGCGTGCGTGCGTGCGTGCGTGCGTGTATGAGAGAGAGAGAGAGACAGAGACAGAGACAGAGAGATATACATAGAAACAGAGACAGAGACAGACGGAGAAAGAGAGAGGATTTTTTTTTGGTTTTGTTTGTTTTTTTTTTTCTATTCCCGCCATTCATCGGGGATAAAGACTCTCTCCGCTGAGCAACGCGCTGTCAGGCAGAAAGGATAGCGTGGTAGCGTTGTGTAGGCGTCTCCTGTTAATTATTTGGCCGGCAATTTTCAGCTTTGCCAAATTTTCCCCCCCTAGTATTCCGTGCGTCTCTCTGAGCGTGCTCCCATGCACGGGATACTGATGCTGTAGCGCCAGTGTGTAGGCGAGGGATGAGTGACTGAGCGGCCAGCCTCAGAGCAGACTGAGCCCTCTTCCTTCCTTCCCATGTCAATTTCACACCTCCTTCACCATCCTCAGGCTTCCTCACAACAGGCACTCAGCAGAGCTTTGTTTTACTTAAAAAACAAACAAACAAAACAACAAAACAAAAACAAACAAAAAAAAAACAGCGTTTTGATATGTTATATTATCATCATTATCATTCTTATTACTAACATTACTGTCATTTTTTTTCTTATGATCATGATCATTAACTCCCGTTGTCCCTGTCCTAAAGGTAATTGTTTTTCATTCAACGCCTATCTTGCGCCAAATTTGAGAAGTGATTGCTCGTTCTTCGTTTTTTCACTGTCGTGAATGTTCTTGACCTTGCCTGAAGAAGACCTATGAGGTCGAAACGCGTCGTCTTTTGTCGTGTGTATTTGTTTGTTTCTGTTGTTTGGTGGACTTACTAGGAATTACTTTTTATAAAAAAATCAATTTCCGCCTCACTTTGAAACACAGAAAAGCGTGTTCTATGTATGCACGAAAGGTGTCGGCACCAGAAACGATAAATATACTTTCTTTTTTTTTTTCTTTTTCAGGCAAGCATCACACGTGTGCGGAGCATACCATCATTCATTTATGGCTGCTGACTTCTACCTACACTGTCTGTATTATTTTGATTCAGCATCTCTTAAGTTGCTGAGGTCAAGTATAAATTGAGGGAGGTGAAGCTGATGTTTCTAATCTTCCTTTCCTCAGAGCAGGTATAAACTTTTTCGGAATTTGCTAGACCCAGACTGATCAAAATGGAAACAAGCCATGGTCGCTTCGAAGTCCATGAAGTGCCTGAAAATATGACATGAAACAATTTCAGAGTCCCAGGAGCAGGAGAGTCACGGCATGGTCATGTGATTGGCTTGATGGCACTGCCCGCAGGTGGAGCAATGAAAGGGGATGGTCACTCACGTTAGCACCGCGCTCAAGCAGTGTGGTCAGTATGAGCTTTGGCAGGACTGACCTGTGGATGTTAGAACAAACAATACTGAACACTTTCAAAAAGGTCTGTGGCGATGCAGATTCTCTTTCAGTGGGTGGCCTGATGACGACGACTTTTGATAGCTCATTGTAGACTACTGGTGCAAGGACTACCCACGTTGATAGCTCATTGTGGACTACTGATGCAAGGACTACCCACGTTGATAGCTCATTGTGGACTACTGGTGCAAGGACTACCCATGTTGATAGCTCATTGTGGACTACTGGCGCAAGGACTACCCACGTTGATAGCTCATTGTGGACTACTGGTGCAAGGACTACCCATGTTGATAGCTCATTGTGGACTACTGGCGCAAGGACTACCCACGTTGATAGCTCATTGTGGACTACTGGTGCAAGGACTACCCATGTTGATAGCTCATTGGGGACTACTGGTGCAAGGACTACCCACGTTGATAGCTCATTGTGGACTACTGGTGCAAGGACTACCCACGTTGATAGCTCATTGTGGACTACTGGTGCAAGGACTACCCACGTGGCGAGTTACGGTTGGCTGTGAAGGGGGAAGTTAGGAAGACCAGCATGACAGTAATAACATTAGATGACATGGAAAATGAGAAAAATAGCAAAGGACACAAAATGACAAAAAAAGAGTAGCTAGTGTGATATTGTTGCTGGACTTTCAAAAACCCTTGCATTTGAAAAACTGTTAATAAAAGTCTGCAATTGCAAAAACCTTCTGATGTAGCACGTGCGCCGAAACTTAAACAACAGAATATGCTTCGCTTCTCTGAGTAGCTTTTAATCTTCCGAAAATTAGTGTTAAGCAGTATTAGTTTGAGCATTTGCCTTTGAGTAATAGCTTGAAATTTTACGGAAGTGGAATTTAAACGTAGGTGGATTTAATCTATTTCTTCTCAGTCGTTTAGTGCTACTGCGGAATGTTTAGAAGGACATCTTTAGGGAGAGATTCCATGAGGAACGTTAACAGTTTTAGTTGAAAAAAGTTGCATTTGGGAACAGTCGTATTTGAGGGAAATTCTATTTGTGAAGAGCTGCGTTTTAGTACAATCATATTTTGGTGTTCAGCTTAATGTAAGAATCAAAACGTTTTTTTTTTTTTTTTTTTTTCCCCGCACCAGATACTTCTTACTGATACACACAGCCAGGCTTGCCCCAGGCAGGGAATGCACTCCGACTGTTTTGACATGCAGTATTCTGGAAAATGATTAGGCCTAATCTGCAGTCTGTTCTAGGCACATTTTTAGAGTTTAAGCTTCTCTTCTGCGGCTGGCCCACTGCAGTCCTGTGGAATGTCGACATGTACGTGTCTGTTGAGACCCAACAATTAAATCAGCCATTAGAAGATCTCTGGAAATATACCGTTTCAACAGAGTTCTGTTTGATGTTCCCTTAGTGCCATCGTTGACCAGTGACATGCTACAGGACAATAGAAAGTTGGATCTGTTATCTCGTTTAGAGTTTTGAAACTGCTTGCGGATCTAAAAAGAGAACACAGGAAGAAAGGTGTCAAAGTTAATTTGTTGAAGTGGTCAGATTCACCAGATCTCCAATGTTAGTGTGTCAGTTGAGGAACTACTCTGAATTAGGCAACTCTGGGGTATTTTTCGGTAGACTCGTTGATACTGTTCTCTTTTGCGTACTTGTTCAAAGACCAGTAAAAACGTTTGTTATAAGTCTCTTTTTCGTCCACTGTTTTGAGTCAGACCATGACTAATAATGCTAGCGAAAACGGGCTTGGCATTTCCTTAGATTTTTCAAAACGATGGCACTCCTGTTGACAGACATTTTAAAGTAGTTTATCATGCTCTTTAATTTATCATTGTTTTGCGAAAAGTTTGCCGGCATGTATTTGTTCATGCACATACTTCATAGCATACACATCAGGAGAAAAAGATCGAGAGAGCAAAGATTCAATGGTCTTTTAGTGCTGCCGCTATGTAACGATCTTTCATTTCAAAAATAGACACCATCTGTCCACAGAATTGACAGGGTTTGTCATTTCAACCAGTCAAAAGACCGAACCAAACTGTAGATCATTCTAAGTATAACATGAACAGAGGTAACTGGATAAAGGTATACGTGATCGTTGATTGATTCATTCTAAATGCTAGAAATGCTAATACACCATAATACCACATGTCGTTCCAGGGCTATTTCTGTCTTCCATGTACTGATCGACTGATCGCCTGGTCGACGTTGCCCTCTTCGGAGATTCTCAAATTAGATTTAAATGCAAGATACTATCACGTTCAACATTCAAGTTGTGTGATTCGCCATGCGATGAAACAAATAAAACATTAATCAGTAGAGTAATTTCAATACTGATCCATGATAAATAATTCAAGATAACTCATGTACATGTAGATAATGAGAGAAGTGGAAGGTAAAAAGAAAACCAGACCTGAAAATCTGGCTCTACTCTCTCTCTCTCTCTCTCTCTCTCTCTCTCTCTCTCCTCTCTCTCTCTCTCTCTCTCTCTCTCCACACACACACACACACACACACACACACACACACACACACACACACACACACACACACACACACACACACACACGTATATATATATATACACACACATATATATATATATATATATATATATATATATATATATATATATATATATATATATATATATATTTTAACCTGCACTTGTTTTCCCCCCACTTACTTAATTGTTCAGCATTATATATATATATATATATATATATATTATATAT
>JADBJO010001385.1:43986-46486 GCA_016801955.1 Conus betulinus | reverse complement strand
TAGAAAGATGCGTCTGTCTAGGATACTTTTTTTACTGAACAGGGGCGCCAGCGAAGAGAACACCATGACCAGTTACACAGTCAAAACATGGAGTGAAATAAGAGGTGCACATGGTATTTTCGGCCCTTTTTGAATGTCTACTAACTGGACAGATGGGAGGAGCCAGCCATATGAGCGCTATGTGATCATGCAGAGGAAATGCAAATGCACCGACCAGAAATTCGAATCGTCCTCAGAAAGGAGGCGGATGCAAGCAATGCCCAAAGTTCAGGACAAGAAATTCGACAGTTCTTAGTAACGTGCTGTTGAAAGGAAATGGTCTGATTGAAAGTTACAGCCAGTAACTACTACATTGGCGCTACTGATACTACAAAGGAATTATGATAGTAGTTATATCGATATCTTCCACAGGCGTGCCATGGCCAGATCTTCGAGGCATGTGTTGGCAATCCTCTCACTACAAATAACACTGTGTGCAGCTTGAAATAAGTGGTTTATTCTCTTTTTTTTTCCTGAGCAAAACTTTTTTTTTTTCTGTTCAAACCCACGGCAACTGCCAGTTGCACAAGATCATCGTCTGTAAGGTGTCATACACTCAACACACACACACACACACCACACACACACACACACTGATGAAGCAGCCGGTAGGGAGAGGACTGGAGAACAACTTGGTTCATAGAAAATCAAAACCCTTGGCCACTAGTTTCAGACTGCACTCACCAGTCATCAACATATTCAACTGGTCAGACTGTGGCAGAAGTGGACCTGTTCGAGTACCTTTGGTCCATTCTGAGTCTAATGACATTTCAGTGCAGGAGGTGAAGAAAACAGCTCTCCCTGGCCACGTCTGCCGTGTCAAGTCCCTGGGTCATCTGGAAAAGCAGGGTCCAATAAATGCAGCTCTCTACTTGGCATCGGTGATGTACATCCGCTGTAGATGTCAGAGTTATACACTAACAGCTGATCCACATAAAAAAAAAACTCCAGGCATGTGACAATGCCATAAGTCGCACAATGAACTTTAAACACAAGTGGCTGTGTGAAGCAGCGAGACGACACGAAAGCCGGTTAAAAAACAAATGAACTCCTGAGAGAGAGAGAGAGAGAGAGAGAGAGAGAGAGAGAGAGAGAGAGAGAGAGAGAGCTTTCTATTGTTCATGCGCTGTTGAATGCTGGTGTCCAACAGTCACGTACGTTCATCCCCACCCACCCTTTTTTTTTACGACAGTGTGTCAAGCTGTGTTTATATGTATAATGCCAAGATGTGTCTGCTATGTTTGTGAAAGTGTCTGCGCACTGTTCTCTTTTTGCGCGTGTGTAAACTCCCAAATGACCCGATGAAAACAAGCCGGGGGAAGCGCCACCAAGCTTCATGGGAACGGGCGAGTAGGTCACCTGAACACCCTAGGCCAGACCAGTCCACATGCTGAAGACACAGCCCACAGACCTCCGTCATCCCTGATGGGTGAGCTTCACGTTCTAATAGCCGGAGGCCCTGAAGGACAGGGTACACTCGCAGAATGAGGTCTGCACACTAGGTGGCCGCTGTTGACGCTGGCAATAGCGGACCGTCGTCTGTCGCTCTCTGAGCTCTGCTTCCTTGGGAACTATTGTTCACATTTGACGTCGCTCGGCCGATGATTGACGTCAGCGTACTTGATTTTTTTTTTCGCCGTCTCAGGGCCCCCAGGCAGGCTTCTTCGTGCTCGGCTGGCGATGGTCCTGTGCCGCACGAGGCCGCCTCAAAGAGGGAGCAGGACGGAAATCTCTGGAGCGCGCTGCACGAGTCCCTTGTATTCTGTGGTCCACGCAGACTGCGGCTGAGAGGGCCCACTTTTCAGCCCAAGCCGGTGAGGCGCGCCCCCCATGCTGAGCCCTCAAAAGCGTGGTGTCCCAGGCCACGGTGCATGGCGTTTGAGCGGGACCAAATAAAACACTGGGGACTGCGCCACTGTGCTGTCGAGGCTTCGCCGTGTCTGTGAAAGCTCTATGTGTGTTGGCAATACAGTCCCGGAGGACAATGCGTGATGCGCCAAGTGAGGTTTCTCCTAGGATTGTGAACAGCGCCTGGTGTGGCTGTGCAAACCCAATTCCGGAGTGACAGTCTCTGTTGCAGTTGGTGCAGACGAAGCAGGACGACTGGGAAGAAGCAGAAGCTGCTCTCTTTGAAAGCTCTATGACGGCCCAACAATACGTCTCCTCACTAACATGACTCGCCGCCATGGCACGACGTGAGGAGCAGTAACGCTATCATTATTACACAACGTGTCACTGCTGCAAGGTGTCTTCATCCTCTCGGTATGCCCCCTGCTCTGCCACCGTGCCGTCCCTGCCGGATGAAACAACAGCAGACGATAAAATTCACCATCACTGTGATGTCTGTGATGTCTAATACGCTCATTTCTCACATCAGAGCGGAGTAATAGTTTGTGGCTGAAAATACTCAGGGCAGGCCCGGGACAGCCGAGCGAGAGGGAAAAAAAAAAAAGGACGAAGG
>JADBJO010001385.1:32500-34118 GCA_016801955.1 Conus betulinus | reverse complement strand
ATTCGAGTGCAACGTGTTTGGATCTGGTTCTCACACAATGCCCCAACCTTGTAACATCCACTGACGTTTTGCCAGCTATTTGCAGTGATCATAGTGTTCCTTGCGCCATGATTAGACATACTGTGGTCAAGAACCAGCCATTCAAAAGGACCATACTTAATTATAGAAAGCTAAATGCTGATCGCTTTTGTGACCTGTTAGGCACTGTAAACTGGGACGACATTACTCGCAACAGATCAGTAGATCAAAGTGCTGAAATGTTTTCAAAAATATTAATGGAAAAAAAAGCGAAACTATGCATGCCGTCTAAAGTTATTACTGTACGTCCCTGACGACGTCCCCTGGATGACTGATGAAATAAGACTGTTAATAGAAGAACGTAAAACAATACACAGTATAGCTAAACATACCAATGATCCAGAAGATTGCTGCAGGTTTCGTCGATTTCGGAATTATGTGACATCAAGAGAAAGACAAAGACAAACTTGACTATGTTGCTGAATTAGACAATAAGGTTTCTAACTCCACAAATTTTGGTAAAAAAGAATGGTGGCACCTGGTAAAATCTTTTTTAAAAAAAGAAGGTATTGACTCGAACGAAATACCTCCAATTGTTTGTAATGGCATTGTAAACTATAGCAATACAGACAAAGCGAACGCTTTCAATAAATATTTCATTGCTCAGTCCACTTTGGAAAATGATGATGATGAAGTGCCAGATGTACCATTCATAGTTCCAGAAATTACAGACATTTCTTGACAGCTACTCATGTTAAGGATGTTATCTTGAATCTGAACAAGAATAAAGCAGTAGGGCCTGATTTGGTTCACAACAGGTTGTTGATTGCATCTCTTCCAGTTATATTGGATCCCTTGACTACCATATTTAACAGAAGTATGATTGAAGCAAAGTTCCAAACGTCTGGAAAACAGCCCATGTAAGTCCACTACATAAAAAAGAATCGAAAGATCTTTGTAACAACTATCGTCCAGTCTCTTTGCTCTCAGCTGCGTTGGAAAGGTTCTGGAAAGATGTATCCACAAGCAAGTTTTCGATTTTTTTATTGACAAATGATATCATTTTCACCTTCCCAATCCGGGTTTATCCCTGGTGATTCCACAGTCAATCAGTTATTATGTATCTATAACGATTTATGTTCCTCATTTGATAGTGGAATCACAACGCAAGCTGTGTACTTTGACATTTCTAAAGCTTTTGACCGTGTCTGGCATAGAGGCCTCATCCGTAAACTTGAAGGCAATGGCATACGAGGGACGTTGTTAGCATGGTTCACCGATTATCTCTCCGATCGTATGCAGGCAGTTGTAATCAGGGGTGACCAATCAGACTATGTCAGAATCCCTGCAGGAGTTCCCCAAGGCTCAGTTCTTGGACCTCTCTTATTTCTTATTTACATTAATGACATTACAGACGGTATAAGATCTAAAGTTAAACTTTTTGCGGACGATACCAGCATGTCCCTCTCACTTAATGATCCTACTATTCGCACAGAAATAATCAATTCTGATCTACAAAAGATACATCTTTGGGCGCAGCGCTGGAAAATAAAATTCAGTGAAGAGAAAACAGAATTACTTAACTTTTTACGGGGCAATC
>JADBJO010001385.1:17500-25000 GCA_016801955.1 Conus betulinus | reverse complement strand
GTTGCAAACACTGGCTGCATACATCATGTTTCATCGATTGCTCATGTGTCCGTCCATGGAGGATGTATCTCGTGTGATGAGCAAACAGCCCACAGAGTGGTTGGTGGACCGTGTGAGTTGCGTGTTGAGTGTTGTTCGTGCAACCTCAAAGAGGCCGTTGTCCCTGTTGTGACCCTGATGTATTGTGAAGTGTATTAGTCAGAAGTTGGCACATCCTACCATAGCTGTCCGACTGTCTGCCAGCTCCACTACGTCTTACCACAGTGTTGGTTTAAATGACTTGGTTTCAAATTGAGGTGACTGCAGGTGGAAACTGGAACAAACTTTAAAAAAAGGATTTACTATTCCGCCCAACGAGAGACGAACAGTTACAAGACAAAAGCACGACGCGTTTCGACCTCGTTGGTCTTCTTCAGGTTAGACAAAGAACACAATTGAAGACCATGAAAACGAGGCATGAACGGTCACTTATCCCCTAAAATTAGGCTCAGAATTGATGTGGTATGAAAACTGCTCCAGACCCATTTTAGTATTTTCCATTCACATCCATGTTGTGCCCAATTTAAGGAGAAAACAAGACCGTTCTTTGTTTTCAATGTCTTGAATGTTGTTTGTCTTGGCTGGAAAAGGCCATAGAGGTCAAAACGCGTCGCGTTTTCTCATGTAACCTGTTTGTCACTTTCGTTCGGCGGAACAGTAAATATTCTTTTAAATTTGTTTAAAGTTATTTGAGCAAAAATTGTTTAAAAACGCCCGGATTTGATTTTCATATATCGAAGACCGAGAGGTGACGAGATCAAGAATGTAATATAAAAGTCTACGTGATAATAATGTCAAAACTATTAACGTTTTTACATGCAAAAGTCCCCACGCGTACAAGATATTACCCATCAAACACCTGAAGCCAATTTACAGAAATATAAAATCATTGTGTATTGCTTCTTTTTCATGTTAGAGTGGTCTCAGTTTGTCTTGCTGCCGAGGTTTCGACGTTTCTCAGAAAAACTCATTTGTTTGGGGGAGGGGGAGGGGTTCCAAAGGAAATCTTTTCCATTTAGCGCAACAGCTGAATCTATTTGACAAACGTGTGGAAGAGTTTTATCTCCAGACGAAGTTTAGTATTGGACCAATTAATCAAAAACAACGATTTGCATCTTCTGAAAACAATTCAATTAAATTGATTAGTTTGAGCAGGCAAAAGGCTATTCATTCATTGATTTATTGAAGTGTTTGATATGCCATTTGCGTATATGATTGTAGTGCATTGTGTAACTTCATGACAGATTTGTATGTGCGTGATTCAAACTTATTGACTGTAAATTTTAGTTCATCTATCAGAGTGGGTTTTATGCCATATTTTCCCATCAGAGACATGTCCTTTTCTGAGGTGTGATCTTTTACATGTGTAAAGTGCATGCTGCGTATAGAACCTCAGTTTATGATCTCGTCCAAAAGACCAGCTCCTAGATCACTGTAAATGGTCTCGTTAAACGTAAAGGTTGGGAAGTAGACGTTGGTGAGAGGGTGGGGAAGGAAGGGGAGGGGGAAGGGATGTCGCATGCAAGATAAGAATCTTCATAGACGCGGGTTTCTCTCGCATCTTGCTCAACAAGAAGATAGGAGAAGCTTGTCTCAACTGGCACATCGTTTAAAAAAGAAAAAAAGAAAAACCTGAAGACCCGACTTCAGAAATTGGTGGATAAATGGAATGTGACCAAAGGACGATATCGCGAAATTATTTGTGCGGATCGGGCCTGAATCTGGATCAAATGGCTGATCCAGAATCCGAACGCCGATAATACACTTTGGTTAGGGTGAACACGCAGAGCTTTCTTCTGGACAATAAGGCGCCCTAAATGTCAATAAAAGGTTGATGAAAATGTTGATGACAACGATGATGATAGTAGTAATAGAGGCAATAACATTACTTATCACAATACAATAATGACTTGTAGACAGCTCTTGACAGAACGTAGTCCTCCATCAAAGTCGAACAGATCTTGGGTCCACTCTTTGATCGGGATTCACTCAACGGATCCCTCTACCAAACTAAAACGATGCGTTCATCTTAGGGCCTCATATGTTGTATCCTTTCGCCTAATTTAGCGAAAATGGTGTAGCAGATTTGCTCCCCCCCCTCTGTTTTTTTTTTTTTCTTTCCCCATATACCTATCTTTTGATCCGGTTTCGTAATCCACACCCAAATTTGATGGCTTCGTTCTTGGGCCAGATTGCATCATTTTTGCCAAGCTTGGTTAACTTTGGTTTTGCAGTTTTTGAATAATCTTGCAAACAGGCAGACAAATGAACAGACTCGAATGAAAATGTAACGCTGGCGGAGGTCAGAGTAAAAACCAAGACCCATCTCAGGTGATCTGTATCATGCTTGAAATGGGGACAGGATGTGGAAAAGGTATCCATGTAATCTAATCTGAGAATTCCGAAATAAAACGATCGTGTTAAATTCTGTGTGGTGAACAGTTTTTGAAAAAAGTTTCTCGTGGACCAATCGTTTTGATGATTGGCTTCGTTCATACTAAACCTGGCCAGCTGCCGACAGATAACACAACCCACGCACATCAAAACACAGCCATCTGCGAGTTAGGCCTGGATACAAGCAGAGATTTGATTATCTGATAGGCCTACAACATGACAGTCTTTCAAAGGGGTTTATAGATCTAAATGTAGATTTAGGACCGGGACAGTTCTCGTGCAGCGAGAGCAAGAAGCAACGTAGGGATGACCCCAGTTAAAGTTGGGCAACTGACGGACCAACTTAAGCTATACGTTCCCATGTAGCGCTTCTAGTGTCTCTGTTGTGGTGAGTTTTACCCCCATCGTGAAAAATTGCGGATTTCTTTTTGAATAGCGTCTTCCCCTGTGGAACAAAAGAATTCATTAGGCTAAGACTTAAGTCCCATGGGTCAGCCTGCCATCTGGTGTGTGTGTGTGTGTGTGTGTGTGTAAAAGTAGAGAGAGAGAGAGAGAGAGGAGGAGAGAGAGAGCAAATTTGCCGACTGGTCCTGGCTGACACTGGCTGTGGTCTGTGCATGAAAATCGTCAAAAGCCATGGAGGGAGAGAAGAAAGTCACGTGTGCGCCATATGCAGACTTTTTCAGCTGACGGCAACTGGCAGCGTGTAGTAAGAATGCACCCCGACACGAACAAAATGCCGGACTGCTGGCACTTAAAAACATTCAATTTAGACCAAATCAACTTTCAGTTCCAGGCGCTCCAAAACAAACAAACAAAAAAGCTGTTTTAAAATGATGTAACCCATTTTATATTACTGGCAGAGTCACATGTTGGGACCCCCCCTTTTTTTTTTTTTTTTTTTTTAGTTATACTTTTTCTTGTGGAGAAGTTAGAAAATATAGGATTTGCAACGAAGCAGGATCCATCATGTGATCTGGATCAGTTCCACGAATCTGCCCCCTAATACAACGGGCTTGTTCCTGAGCCACTACCCATCTTTTGACGAAGTTTGGTGAAAAGAGATTAGGCCATAGGCCCCGGTCGTTTTTGTGTGGTCATGCCTGCAAATCGGCTAAACAACATACACAGGGGAAAACGTAACCTCCTAGCGGAAGTAATGATAATGATATTGATAATAACATAGCGACAAGAAAAAACAACAACAGTAACAGTAGTAATAGTAATGATAGGAATAATAGTAATGATGATAGCATCACTTTGTACCTCTGTTCCCCAATGAAAGCATTCCACCAGTTAACTTTTAAGCTGATCCGATGCAGTCTAACAAGATGCGCGTGCCCTCGAGTTTTATCGATATATCTATCTGCCTTTAACTTCATCTTTGATATACAGCAGAGTAGGCTTACACGTATTTTACGATCTACAAAGTATCCGAGTAGGGAGACGAATCATCACTTCACTTGGCTCTTGCGCGTTTCTCCGATCGGCATTAGAAGGAATTATCTGAAGGTCGATCTTCAGGTCAATGGAGGCCTGTTGTACACTGTGTCTGTCTCACGACTGTATGTTTCAAGGCACCACGAGGAGGAACGCATGGATCGTCGAAGACATGTTTGACCGCATACATTTCCATGGTTTGTTTCAAAGACTTGATGAAAGCAGTCTTTATACCCTCTTATGATACGTTTAAAAAAAAAAAAATTCTGAAATGGACACAGTCTTGGTGCTGTCCGATGATTTGCACTGAAGACATTTTTTAGATGGAGGCAGGCTCGGTCCATTACCGTGGTTTTGTTCTGAAAACGTTTCTGAGATTATGTACGCGAACTGCGCTGCTGGTGTCTGTGGTGAGAGATGCTGAGATGTAGGTGTGATTGTTGTGAAACTCAAGTCATAATTCCCACACCAGTCAGCCACGAAGAGGCATGGCAGATTTACGATCAACTACCTTCTTGAGATTGATAAAGCTGTGTAACACATCATGTAGGCATTAAAGGTGTTTTGCAGGCAGTTAGGGTAAAAACAAGCCACATCAGTGTGTTGTTTGTTGTTCTCGATTTAACGTCTTTTCACTTTAAAGTGATATTAGACAGGAAGTGAGTGTTTACTTGTATATGTGTATGAGTGTGTAGTATGCATGCGTGTGTGTGTGTATGTGTGTGTGTGTGTGTGTGTGTGTGTGTGTGTGTGTGTGTGTGTGTGTGTGCGCGCGCGCGCGCGCTTGCGTGTGTGCGCCTGTGTTTTTGTGTTAGATATTAGCGGAATTACTACATACGCACAATCCTTAGCAAAAATCAACATTAACAAATCAAACTGCAATAGTCAAAACAAAACAGTCTAAATTATGCAGAAATCATAAAAAACGAGCCGACTGGACTTATCATTAAGTTCTGAACAAAGTTCAAAAGAAATACAGGTTCTTGGAAAATGCATTTAGATTCATCTTTTCTGAATTTTGATAGAGCTGATTCAAAATAAGGACAAAAGTACAAAATATGTGTTGTTGTACAACTATCAACAGCCCCGCATACACATTGGATGTTTTTTATGAACTTGTTTTTTGAAAGCGTTTAACCTAAGTCTGTAAAACAGTGAAACAATTTTTTTGCGGTGTTTTGGGTGTTTGTTGACATTTTTTTGATAAAAATGTATAATTCATTAATGAATTCTGTTTTGAAAAAAAAATGTGATCGAGCATTTAAACAACACTTTATTGAAGAATTAGGCTTATGTACTTTGGGAAGCATGTACTCTTTATATATCTTTTCAAAATTTTCAAAAGAAGCTTTTTGTAATAGAGAGTAACCTTCTTGTAAACTTAAAAGAATGGGAATATCCTTGGATTTAAAGGATTTTTTTTTTTGCACCTGCCCGAGCTGTACGATCAGCCCATTCATTTCCAGATATTGAACAATGAGATGGGATCCAGCAAAAATCAACTGCGATACCCCTTGATATAAGAACATGAATAAGTACTTTAATTTCTGTGATGATTTCAGCCCGGTTTTTCGGATTTGTTGATTCTAAAGCTTGGAGAACTGATTTAGAGTCTACACAAAAGAGTGCACCATAGAAATTGAATGGTGTATCAATGACATATTGAATAGCCATTAAAATTGCTATTAATTCAGCTGTGAAAATGGAGAAGTCCTTACCTAGGGTAAAACGATTTCTCAGTTTTTAAAGTGGGGATGACAAAACCACAGCCTGCCTGATTGTCTAATAAAGAACCATCAGTGAAGATTTTTAGATGATTGGGATAAAAATCGTTCATATGGGATCTAGCTTCATATGCAAGAACATTGATGTTATCAAGCTTGGACAATTGTGTATAGTTATAATCAAACTTTGCCTTAAAAAGCTCCCAGTTTGGGATGGGACTTACTGGAAAACGCACAGCTAATTTTCTTTTGATTAGTGTTTATTTTGCCAATAGTTTAGAAGAAATGTAAGAATAGTTTTATTAGATCGGATACGTTTTGCACGCTTAGGAAAATGAATATCGGACCTAATTTCAAGTTCCATTGGTTTGAATTTTGAATGGTAGAGCATCTTAAAATGTATTTAGCACAGGCTAATTTTCGCTGATTTTCGCTGATCATCAAGAGGCAAAACACCTGCTTCATGATAAGATCCTATGATGGAACCATGAAATGGAACGCCCAGGGCTATTCTATATGCTTTACAATCTATGCTCTGCAGTTTTTTCAGTAGATATTTTGGAGCACTAAAGAATACCTCTTGTGCATACGACAATTTAGATCTAACTAAAGCAGAAGACAAATGATTAATGTATTTGTGTCTTGACCCCAGCTTTGTTTGCTTATGACTTTTAGAAGGTTCAATGACTTTCTTGCTTGATTTACAGCATGTTCTAAATGCAGGTTCCAAGAGAACTTAGACGTTATGTAAAAAACACCAAGAAATTTAATATTTGAAGCGTATTTAAGTGTGGTGTTGTTAACTTTGAATTCTGGAGCATTGTGAACATATCCACTTGCATCGAATAGCATCATTTGAGATTTTTGAGGTGATAAGCTTAAACCATTTTCAGACATATACATAGCAATATTATCTATCATATTGATATGCTCTTTTACAAAATTTATAGACCTTTTGGATGTTTCTTTTTTAAAGTAACATTCATCCACAAACAGATATCATCAGCATACTGAATGAAGTTACTTTTTTTGGAGATAGATATGGTAAATCGTAAGTTAGGATATTAAATAGAATAGGAGCAATAACAGAGCCTTGAGGGATACCCATATCAAGAAATCTCTTAGAGGAATAAATGTGACCAATTCTTGTTTGGATACTTGTTGGCCAAGAATGTTTTAACATAGTCATAGATATGGCCAGAAAGCCCTACCGTTTTTAACTTGTATAGTAATCGTTCATGCCAAACCTGATCGTATGCCTTATTTATATCAAAGAATGTGGCAAGAACATTTTGTCTTTTGGCAAATTGCTGTTTGATTTGAGTTGTTAATTTCACTAAATGATCAATGGTTGATCTGCCTTTTCTAAACCCTCCTTGGTTTACAGGGATAATCCCATGTTTTTCGCAATGATAAGACAATCGATTTAAAACAATTTGCTCCATTAATTTGCATACATGAGACATCAGAGAGATAGGTCTATAACTATTTACATCGTGTACTGGTTTGCCCTGCTTTAAAATAGGGACTACAATTGAATCTCTCCATATGGATGGGATGTTGCCTTCAATCCAGCATTTACTAATAATTCCGTGTAAAAACAACAAAAAGTTTTCTGGAAGATGTTTTATCAACTCATTGGAAATGGCATCCAGACCAACAGAAGTTTTCTTGGTCTTAGGTAATGAACTGATAGCAGATAGTAATTCTTGGAAAGTAATTTCAGCATTCAAGTAGTGATAATTATTTTTCTCATGGTCATTGTATATGTCATTTTGTGATTGATTTTGCCTCAAAGTTCTGCATTTGTCTGATAGACTATTGTAAGAGCTATTCTTTACAAAGGTGTCAGCAAATGCCTCAGCTTTTTGATATTTGTGTGTGTGTGTGTGTGTGTGTGTGT
>JADBJO010001385.1:0-15000 GCA_016801955.1 Conus betulinus | reverse complement strand
TGTTCGGCGGAGTTGCTATGAGTACTTAAAAACAAATGTTTAGATTTCAGCCTGCAGTCGCCTCACTTTGCAACTAAAATTGGTATTGTTGAAGCCTTTCTGAGTGTGTTGTCGTCCTGGTGAGTTCATCTGGCAGTGTGCGTGGGGTCCTCTCGGCCCACTCTCCCGACAAGTTCATCGCCATCTGCCGTATTGACTCATCTTTGGTGAAAAGTTGACATGAAATGTAGATGTCATTCATTATTGGAATATATGTTGGACGATTCAGCGGGGTGCCCAGGTTGGGTCGATGGGAACTAGATAAGTGCTTGGGAGAGCGAAGACATCTGCCGAAGTTGAGCCATAGGGTTTAGACATTTCTGGATTCGCGCTGTTTGCTCTCTCTCTCTCTCTCTCTCTCTCTCTCTCTCTCTCTCTCTTTTCCCTTGTCTGGCTCCCGGCAAGACGTGTTTTGAGCGGCTCTGATAAATTTGAACCACTATCACCTGTATGCCCGTCGAAGGTCTTCCCCCTGTTTTAGAAACTATACGCTCAGTGCTGCTCTGCAGGAAATGACGCTGTCCTCGTTTTAAAATTGAGGGGCAGAGGCAAACAAACGGTCGTCATTCTGCGGGTTAACGACTACCGACCAGCCCCCTGCCAGTCGAAACGAAAAATCACCTTGCTGTTTACCGACGAAAATGTCCGTCGCGGGGGTGAACAGAAACAGAGCGAACAGCCAGAGAAAGAGACAGCAGTGTGAGCTTCTATCTTCTCCGACGAATTTATTTTTTTTTGCCGACGCCACCAAGCCTGTTTTATAACGACAGTGCTGGCAACAGCTAAGCTGTGACATGTTGCTGTGTGATAACCACCCCTCTCCCTCGCTAGGCCTATACCATTCAGCAGGATATTGACATAGGCAAGTGTTGACACTCTGCGACAGTCGCTTTCAATGAAGCCCCAATGCTGTATTTGGTGTCGGTCAAACCAAGTGTTGTTGTTACTCAAGGCTGTGCTGACGAGTCGAGTACAGTTATCTCTGAAGAGGACAGACCACACACTGACTGAAAAGGCCAGTACACAGTGCAGGACCGAAGATGAAGCAAGTAGAGCTATTCATGAATTACAAGGAAGAAATGATCCGGAGGATGTTTTCTAGAGAATGATCCATAGAGTAATCCTTCAGTAACGTGACAAATAGCGACACACTGGCATATTTACTGGACATGAGAAAAAACATGGACAGTCTTTCCTATACTGATAGGGGTGACGTGAAACTTGACTTCCAAGAGCACAGCTGTCAACAACGGAAATGTTGATGACTGTGGATAAATTTGCTGGTGATCATGTTGATCGTAACATCAGTGTTCAGTTGGACAACTCATTCCGTGATGTGGTTTTTATCAAAAAGAACTCAGAAGGTAAGGATTGGTAGTTCCTTCTCTCAAAATGCTGGTTTTATTAGTGGGATACCACAAGACAGTATTTTGGGACCAATATTATTTATGGTGTTTATAAATGATCTCCATGTAGAATTAAAGAGTACATGTAAAATCTATGCTGATAACACAAAACTTTATAACTCTTCAGAATTGCATAAGGAATTACAAAACGATATTGAAACAGTACAGTGGTCTGATACTTGCAACCTATATTTTAATGCAGAAAAAATGTAAAGTACTTCATATTGGTAAAAAACAAACCCACAAAAGGAGTATATAATGAAAATTGGAGACAAGGAAATAAAAGTATCAGAATGTGAGGAACAGAAAGACCTAAGTGTGACTTTTGACAAAAATTTGCTATTTGACAATCATATTGTAAATAGTATTAATAAGGCTAACAGAATTATTGGAATAATAAAAAAAGAACCTCTGCATTTATAGAAAATGACACTTTTTTACAATTATATAAGGCACTAGTTAGACCTGTTCTTGAATATGAAAACACTGTATGGTATTCAATGCTAAAGAGACGATCAGAAGCTCTAGAACAGGTACAAAGAAGAGCAACCAAGATGATTCATAATATAAAAGATTACTCATATAAGGAAAGATTAAAATATCTGCAACATCCAACACTTGAGGCAAGAAGAATAAGTGGAGACTTGATTCAAGCATACATGATATCTAATGGAATTGATGATGTTGATAAAGCATGCTTTTTTTGTACTGCGCAGAAGAATATTACAGTGAAGATAAGATATTTAAACAATATTCCAGAACTAATTTTAGAAAAATTTCCTTTTACTAATAGAGTAACCAGTTTTTGGAAAGAACTAACAGTTAACATCAAACGTGCACCTAGTATTAATGTTTTTAAGAACCTCATAGATGAGCAGGAATTATTAACTAAGATTAAATATGAATTTGATGGAGAATAGGACTGAGCTAGCCTATGACTGGACCTACGGTCACGAACAAAAAAATATATATACATACAGAAGGGGCGTACAAAGCCTAAATAGGCTAAGTTGTTTTTGATACAACGCCCCTGATCCTGATCCTGATCCTGGTTTCCTCATCGCGATGTTATTTTTATGCCATGTATTGGATGTTTTTTTTTTTTGACATTTATTTTTTGAACAGCCCGAGTCCCCACCGCGCTCCCCCCATGAGAGTGGACTTTGCAAGCTGATCTCAGTAAAACCATTCATTCATTCATTAATTCTCTCTGTCTCTCGCGTTTGTGCTCAAAGTGGAGCCGTCGGCCGACGCGAGTTCTACCTTGCTCTTCTTACGCTCACCATAAAAATGGGCTTCTCCCTGTGCCCGTGTGAATGAATCTGTTAAGCTAGCCTAGCTGGCAGTCTTGTAACGTGTACAGTGAGATAGCCCCCCCCCCCCCCCCCCCCCCCATCCCCCCCCCACCCCCTCCCGTTACCTCCTCTCTCTCTCTCTCTCTCTGGAGATGGTTTCCCCCACAGTATAGGGGATCAGCAGTGGGTGTATATTAACATTGGTCTGCGATATTTCTGTGATGTGGTCCGTATTGTGAAGTTGAACGCTGAACCTGAATGGCAGGCAAAAAACTCGTATAATAAGTAGGTCTACTAGGTATGGGCGTTGTGCCAGCTCAGCTGCGTTAACGTAAGGGAAGGCGGGCTCGGTGCAAGCAGCAACCGTAGGCAGCGACAGCAGGTGGTGGTGGTTCTTTGGTTTTTGTTTGTGTTTTTTCTTTTTTAAAGTTGTTCTGCCGAGAGCAAGAGCCGTAAGTTTAAAAAAAAAAAAAAAAAAAAAAGCGTGAGAGAGGGCATGGGTGGAAGGGATGGGGGTAGGAGACGCGGAATAGTGTCTTGATTGAAAGACAGTGCCAGTACCATTCGATTGTGCAATAGGAATGGCCGTGTCAATGAAAATATGGAGAACTTTAGAGCTGCAGTGATACCGCGGAACAACTATCAATATGATATAGGCTACAATATGTCAATGGAAACGTCTGACCACGGACCCCCCCCCCCCCCCCCCACACACACACACACACACACCTCTCTCTCTCTCTCTCTCTCTGTCTCTGTGCGTGCGTGCAGGCGTGTGTCTGTGTGATAATAGTAAGTGTGTGCTCCTGAACAGACGCGTGTTGCAGTGGATGGTAATATATCAATGCGCACTAAAATATGCGCGCTCACTCACACAGACACATGCGCGCACGCGCGCGCGCACACACACACGCACGCACGCACACACACACACACACACACACACACACACACACACACACACACTGATGTCACCACGGTCCATGCGTCGTTCGTAAGGCTTGATTTATCGTGGAGTGGCAGTGGCACGTAAATGCAGCAAGCTCCAGTGCGAACGAAAACGAAGGCGCTTAAGTGGTCGTGCTCGATGTGCAGGTGCAAAGCACGGAGCGGAAGTCAGTCAGTGCTGAATGGAAATCGTAGCATTTTCAGCGCTTCGTTGCACACGTCTAACCGATGATGGGGGGAGGCGGGAGGAGGGGTGGGGGGGGGGGGGGGGGGGGGGGGTTTATGGTCAGCAGGAAGTAGGCGTCTGACTTGTGTGTGGGCTGTGCGTATTGATTATCATATCGATTTATATTTGTTTTTTGTCTCGTGTTGATAATTTTTACCGATACGTGGACGATTACCAATGATGATGAATGACAGTGCATACACACTCAGAAAATGCATGTCCAGTAACACACGCACGCGCACGCACGCACACACACACGCACACACACATACACACACACACACACACACACACACACACACACACACACTCGCTCTCACTCACTCACTCTCACACACACTCACTCACTCACTCGCACACACATGCGCACGCGCGTGCGCGCGCACACACACACACACACACACACACGCAGGCACGCACACACACACACACACACACACACACACATATACAGAGGGAGAGAGAGAAGAAAAGATCGCAGTAAACACTAACCAGGTTATGAAGTAAATCAGAATTAAAATTTGGCTATGATTAGGCAGAGATATGTCTCGAGAAAAGAAACAGTTGAAGTCAAATTACATCTGAATTAAATGTGATATGCATTCATCAGTCTGTAGAAGGAATCCTTTAATTGTTTTACGTGTGTTCACAACTTTGTGATTATATGAACTAACAAGCCAAATCAAAACAAGACAGAAAAAAAGGTTGGAAAAGGGTGGGAAGTATGTCAACAGAGTGGTGTACTCCCATCTTGGAAAAGGTAAAAAGGACAGCTTATTAGCAATTTTGTTTCGTTTATACTAGAATCTTTTAGGAGATTAGAGGCAAATGACTGGATTGATTTTGTAGATTGCATTCTTCTGGCCCGTTTCACGAAATCTATTTCTGAATTTAAGGATACTTCTTTTGCACAGAAGTTATCCTGTGAAAGACTCTTTAATATGAATTTTGAAGCACATGCTTCTCGTAATGCATTCAGAGGTAATATTCCGATTTCACTGTATGTTCCTATGTTAGATGTATGTGTGGGAACTCCAAGGGCAAGTTTGTAAGCCTTGCAGTCAATACTCTGTAGTTTATTTAATAGATATTGCGGAGCGCTGAAAAAGACTTCTTGAGCATAGATTAATCGTGAGCGCACAAGAGCAGTGGATAATAAAGTTAAAGTATGCGTGTCTTGCCCCCATGGTTGTTTGTTTATAATTTTCAAAAAGTTTAAACTTTTCCTTGCTTTGTTTAAGATGTATTCAATATGAACATTCCAAGAAAGTTTGGAGGTTAAGTATACACCTAGGAATTTAACAGCACACACTCTGACTCACAAAAAACACACACACACACACACACACACAACACACACACACACACACACATACACACACTCTCTCTCTCTCTCTCTCTCTCTCTCTCTCTCTCTCTCTGACTCGCAAACACATACACACACACTCTGACTCACAAAACACACACACACACACACACACACACACAAATAACACACACACACACCTCCAAACTAACACAAGCATTTGTCCACACAGAGATAAATATGAAAAGCAGAAATAGGAAATCGATTTTGAAGTTATCTAAAAGCTTGCCAGTGTGTCATTACATCAACAGCCACCAACATCTACTACTCTCTCTCTCTCTCTCTCTCTCTCTTTTCTCTCTCTCTGTGTCTCTCTCTCTCTCTCTCTCTCTCTCTCTCTCTCTGTGTTTCTCCCAATATCATATGGGTGTATGTTTGAATCAGTTTTTGAATACATATCAATTGTATAGGTAGATAGATGTAGATATCCAAGGCCTCCAAGGGTGTACAGGACTGCTCAAAGGGCAGGTGAAGGCAGTGCTTCTCTTGGGTCCTCCCAGCACCTTCGGGTGTTTCTTTTTCTTCAGATATCTAGATGTAGATACATATGTATATATGTGTGTGTGTGTGTGTGTGCGTGTGCATGTGCGTGTGTGTATGTGATCCCATGATGAGAGATCTCAAGCTTTTAAAGCCCACGGCTCAAGAAAACAAAAGTTCATGATGAGAACAGTGAGGCGGGCCTTTTTTGTGTGTGTCATGAGACCGATAATTGTGTTGCATTTTTGTCCCTATAGTTTTGCTTTTACGTTAATTAGACAGAAAGTAATTAGATGTGTGAAAACAGTTACCAATCAGTTTTGTGCCAGTGCATGCTTTGAAAAATGGCACTGTACCTAGGATGGTGTACAGCTGAATGCCAGAAATAAATTTTATGATTTCAGAGCTCACTGTATCTGATAGCGCTTTAATGGTGTCTAAATCCGTGAAAATTATAATGTCATGATAACTGTTTCCTTCAAGTTCACAAGAAACAGTTAATCATCATTACTCTTTAAGAAACAAATCTGTCATTTTGACCTTTTGAGGGTAGCAATTTCCCATACTACTTGGAGGTGCAGACATGGCAAACACACTACAGGGTAGAAGCAGGGGCAGATGCTGTTTCTGTCCTAATACAATATAGATGTGGATACACAGTCGAACTGTACTTAGTAGTATGCATGCAGTGTTGTGCCTTTCCATGTCAATTTGGGCTGGTTACTACGGCAACACTTCAGAGATTTCGTTTGATCTCCTGACTTTGCTTTCAGTCTTTTTTTTTTTTTTTTTTATGTGCTAGTGATGTGCTAGTGAGCACAGCCAAAGAAAGGAAGAAGGAATTTTTTTTTCTAAGCAGACCAGACACAAGAATCACAATTTATAAGAGGAAAAAGGGAGAGAGGGAGCCATTGTGTGCCAGGAAAAGAAGAGATACTAACAACACCCTAATGCAAAGAGAGGCTGTGGACTTTTTATTCCTTAGATAAAGAATTTATAACACCTAAATAAAACATGTTTCCTTTGTAGAACATTGTTTCAACAACAGTTATTGTGAAACAAAAATTCTCTGTTTCAACATTTTTTGTTCCAATCAGTTAACCATACCATGCAAATGAGACATATTAAGAAAAAGAAATTCTTTCAGTCTTGGGGGCTGTAAGAGTTGTTTCTGAGAGATAAAAATGTTTTTATCATAGAATTCAGTTTCTGTCAACAAACCTCTGTATATAGAAGGAAAAAAAAAAAGATGAGCTACCCTCATGTTGTTGTGCCTTGGATCCCACCGTTGTGAGTTCTGCATTTTGGTCCTTTATCTTTTACATATGTACTTTTGGGGATTGGTCCAGCCATTTTCACTCACATAACAGATTAAAACATGGAAGTAAACTGTTTAACTGTATTTACAGAAAAGAAGAAAAGATGATCTTCCATCATGATTCAGGTAAGTATCTAGCTCCAGGGCTGCAAACAGGGTGGTAGCTGATCTGTCTCTCTGGCTCTGGATTACAAGTGCTGAACACACTGATTCTGCAGACTAGCTCATGGAAAACTTGCTGAGTGTGTAGCCTACAAAGTTGACGTTTCTGCCCAGGTTTTTTTTTAGTGCTTTCATTCTGTGAAGTGATTATATAGTTCAGTCTTTTTTGAGGGTTGGGACTTGGCTTGCTGTTCCTTTTTTTCCCCCTGAACTTTTGTAACACCCCCCCCCCCCGCCCCCGTCCCCCCCTCCCTTTTGTTTTTTACTAGTGGGCCTTTTGCCCCCCCCCCCCCCCCTTCCCCTCACTTTCCTCACTCCTTCTCTCTCTCTTTTTTTTTTTTTTTTTTTTTTTTTTTTTTGTAATGCAAAGCAAGAATTAAATCTGAAACACTTCTCTGTTGTTTTCATAACAAAATGAATTGTAGAAACAGCTACGTTTGTATGGGTTTATCATCGCTCTAAGTGTCTTTGTATTGATTAGATGCCACTGTTTATGTGTGTGTGTGTGTGTCTGTGTGTTTGATTCAAGTTCTAGTTCTGTATAAAAGAATGGAGTTTTATGTTCTTGTGTCAATGGGTTTTGTTAAAATTTGTATGCTCACTGGGGTTTTGACTACTCAAGAGTGTAGGGCTCATTGTTTGTGATCACGTGTCCTTGTTTATCCTGCATCATTTTGCAGGGGCAGACCTTTGTTTTGCTGGAACCAGGGCTCTGAATGAAGAAAAAAAACAGATGGTTTGACATTTACCATTGCGCCACCATCTTTTCGTTCCCTGACCCATATGCCTCGACAAATGGACGTTAATTTTGTATTATATAATGTATAACATGTGGTGACATTTGTCTGGGTTTCTCTTTGTGTGAGTTGGGGTCTGGTTTTCAGTTCCTTTCCATCTGCTTGTATGCCATGCTTGTAGTTCATAAAATGCATCAACAAAAATAAGTGTGTGTGTGTGTGTGTGTGTGTGTGTGTGTGTTTGTGTGTGTGTGTGTGTGCGCGCATGCCTTTGGTATATATGCATGGGTGGAGGGATGTAAGAGTGGTTTAGAGAGTGCATGTGAGTGTGTACTGGTATATGTGTATGTTTAATACTCATGGTAAATAATATAACGCTGTAATGCACACACGCAAACATGAAACAAATCCATAGATGTCACAATATTCATTCAAATAAATGTACATTGTTCAGAAAATACCATAGGAAAGACCACAAAATTAGACAGATGAGTTATTACAAAGTAAAAGGTGGTATGAAGTTACAGCGTCGATGACATTGGTAGCATTTGTCACAGAATGTAACACATCAGCATCTTTTGATTTTTGCTGCCACTTTTGGCAAGATACGTTATCATTCATAGTACTTTACCTCACGTTATTTATAATACAACTTTTTGTCACAGGAGATGTGTTGGCAGTGCATTTCTTTTGTGAAAAGACCATGTTGTTTGTTTGTTATCATTGAAGTCACAAAAACATTCACTGATGTTGGAAAAAAAAAGACGAACAGTATGAATCAATGATAGTGCTCGTTCAATGTTTCAGGAGTCTTGACGTTCTGCTGCAGCTATGGCTTGGCTGTGGACTGTGACGACAGAGCCTCCAGACTCCGTCAACAGCGTCAGTGTTTCGCCGACTATGGCCTGCCGCTGAGCTGGACACTGAACACATCCAGGATGCTATCCACAAGGACATAAGCCATGTCTGTCAGTGAGTGTGGCCCTGTTGAAGATGGTGTTATGTTGAATGAGACTTTTGAACCTGTGCAAGAGCAGTGCTCAGGGAAGCAGCTGAGCAGAAATGTGAACCTGCATGCCAGCATTGCTCAGGCGCAGGCCTGTTATACTCACGCTGGTATTACTCCAACCTCTGAAAATGATGGTTTTCAAATCCTCCACAGCAAAAAAACCCTTTTTATTCTTCTTCTCCATGAAGAGTTACTGGGGTGACGCACTGAAGAACTGTTCACCAGATTCCTCGGGCTCTGCTGCTTAAGTGCCAAAGTCTTGGTCTCTGCAAATGAATTTCCCAGTTTCATTCAATAATGTTGTCACTCTGTTGTGTTGTTGCTGTTGTTGTGTTGGTGTGTGTGTGTGTGTGTGTGTGTGTGTGTGTGTGTGTGTGTGTGTGTGTGTGTGTGTGTGTTCTTCCCCTCCATCTCCCTTCATCAACCGTAACCTGCAGAATTGTAATAGCAAGGCCATTATTTCTGACATTTTGTATTGTACATGCTCCCTGTAAGTGATTAGTACAAGCACTTTATACTCCACCTGGTCCCCTTTAACAGTGTGTTATTCAGCCAGTGTCAAGACATGGTATTTACATATTTACATATCAGATACTGTAGTGACCACACCATAATTAGAATCAGGCAAAGAAATAGAAAAAGAAAAGAACCTCTGGCAGCTTCTAGTTCAGATAACTGATTTGAACATTCACTTTACATACTGACTAGTAAATAGTAAAAACGTAGATACTCCACACAATCTCTTAAGTGATCGAGGAAGCATTTTGGATATATACATGTGCATGTAACACCAACATCTATATCTAATAGTTTCAGTTACACAGATAGCTGTAGTGTAGGTACTACTGAAAGCAAAGGTTGAGTTAAGATGAAATTTCCATTTAAATCAGGAAGCTTTGAAAAGAAAATCTAAAACTGAATTGTAACGTTGTTTTTATTTGTACAGAAAACAGGGCTCCTACGTGCTCGCCATAGAGTGTGCACTGGACGTGTCCCGGAAATGCATGGGTGGTGACCTTTTGCCCGACCTGCAGCAGATAGAGCAAGGCATCATGTACTTGTGTAACAACAAGGACAGTCAGTACATTTTATTTTTCTGTATTTGAATGTGATCTTTCTTGTGACGGCTTTTGGAAACATCTGGAAAGAAAAAAAAAAAAACATTCAGCATGAAAGTTTTTCTTCTGGCTGTTCATATTTTTGAGTCCAATTTTAGCTGAGGTAATGTTCTTAGGCAATTTGGTTCCTGAATGTGTCATACCAAGTAGTTGCCATGTTCAGTTTTATTTTGGCCCGTTTCAGTTTTACTTTTAGTTTCATTTAAGCCTGGCTGACCTCAACACACACAGTTTCCTAGAGCAGAAAGCACTGTTTACAAAGTGACTTGGAACCAGCTGGAGAAAAGAGGCCAGGACAGATGCCTGGAGGTCCTTGGTTGGCAGCTTGTACTTTAGGAGGGATAATAGGTGATGATGATGTTGATGAATGTTTACAAATGTAGACAGGAGCAGCTGGGAAGTTGTGGGTTTGATTCTTTGAAGGGACATACATTCAGCCACAGCCATCGTGTTTACAGAATGATTCTGTGAGCTCCAATTTTGTCAAACAGAAAGAGTAGAACCTTCTGAAATTCATCCATTTTTAGAATGTTGATCAGATTTTTGGACCAACACTACAGGTATCTGTATTTCACAGCATGGTTGGGTGCCGTGAAAAGGAAGCATGGCTACAGCCCTGTTATGTAGTCTCAGACCAGAATGGAGAAAGAATGTCTTCTTGATTTCTGTGGCCCTTCATGCTCTGCTGTCAGGGCAAGCTGTTCAGTTCCTCTTCACATCCACATCCTTGGTTGATCTGGTAAGGAAATACTTGGTGTTGGCAAGTTGATGGTTGGCCGTGGTGGGGGTCATCCAGAGGAGTACACTCAGTCATCGTCAAAGGGGGATCAGCTCTGGTGTCCTGGGTGTTTTCGATCAGTTCATGCTCTAGCACCTCCAAAGGGAAAGGGCAGTATTGTTATGTCCCCTTAGCCACATCGTCTCTGGATGACCTGATGTTGATTACCCTTACAGAAAAAGTGCAGAAGATGAGACCAAAGAGGAAAAAAAAAAAAAAAAAAAGGAAAGAAAAAAAAAAAAAAAAAAATCATGTGAAAGCATATTGTGAGTAGAATGATTACATGATGGTCAAGTGCATTGATGGTCAGTCTTCTGGTGTCAGATGCTGATACTTCGCATGTGTAAGACAATCCAGAATCAAAGTGAACTTGGCATGTGTACCGAATCTGCAGATTGTGCTGTTTTTTTTGTCGCTGTGACGAATATTGTGTCAGTTGCTGATACTTGGCATGTGTAAGATAATCCAGAATCTGTGTGATGTTGTGCTGTGAACTAAATATTGTGTCAGATGCTGATACTTGGCATGTGTAAAATAATCCAGAATCTCTGTGACATTGTGCAGTGAACTAAATGTTGTGGGTGGCCTGTTTCATAGATTGATGGACAATGTATCGAGGAACAGAAACGCACCCATGCAGCAGTGTATGCAGAACAAAGAAATTGCGTATTTTTCTGGAGGAGAGTATGACAAGGACTCCACCTTCGTTGTTTGCAGTAGGTGCCTGCAAGGGAAGCCACTCACTTTTGTGAAAGTTTTCCTCCCTGTACTTCCTATTATGTGTGGAATAAGAGTCAGATTCTTTTGGTTGAACCAAGATCAAGCCTCTGGCTGGACTGGAGCTGCTAAATGCATGCAAGGTCCACTAACTGTCAGGTCTCTCTGAACAGGTTGTTGTAAATGGTGAAATAGGCAAGGATTTTTTGTAACAGAAGGAAAATATGTGCACTTGCAATGTCAAAACCCATAGCAATGTTGTTGGGTTTTTTTTTAATTGTTTTTGCTCTGTTTTCATGAAAAAAGCCTTTTTATCAATAGAATAATATATAATTACTAATTATTTGTTCACACTGACCATTATATCTGGTAGTTGCCTGTTTTCAGCTTATCAACCTGAAATGGCGGTGTGAGAGGATGACATCATGTAAACAGTGATTTTTTACATTAATCTGTGAACAAAAGATTACCATGATTTGTTGGAAAGCAGGTAAACTTATGACTCATGAATGCCACACGAATGATGGGCAGGATTTCACGAAATGGCGTGAATGTGCTCGGGAGAGCTGAACGGCTTGTAGGGACGACGATGTTTGTTTGTTTAATACTCGACCCTCTGACACCCCGGCTGCAACCAGTCCACACGGGTCAGGTAGGCCCGTCGCCCTGTGGTGTGTCGGGGGCTGCGCCGCCCGGCCCCACGCGGCTTTCGTTTATGACAGAAACCGCAGGCGTTGCTGCTCTCTTGTTCCGACCGTTTCTTGGCCAGCGCCTCGGTCGCAAATTGTTTTCAGCACCCCCGTCACTCTTTCTCCGCTTACCGTCCGTATATGTCCCACACGCGACGGCAAAGTATGTGCGCCCTTTTGCGCACTGGTACTTGGCTGTCAATGTAACCGGTCGTGTTTTTCAGCCAACCACACGGACAAAATGTGTCACTCTTTGTTCTCTATGTGTATTGTGGTTCTCGAGATGCAGTGCCTGTATAGCTTCAGCCAAGCCCGCGATCTTCTGTATTGCCCATGGAACCGCAGCCCACTGTCACTGTCGTTCTGATTCCCGCACTGCACCCGTGTCCGTTTATGCCCCTGTTTTTTTTTTTCTATACTTAGTCTACGCCCGTGATAGTCCCACGCGACCCGCAATCTACGAATCCCACAAACCGCTCGCCCGGTTTCTTCCGTACGTCACCCGCTGGCGTTTTGCCCGTCCTTATTTTACCCTTTGTTAGCCGGCGCCTTTGCTTGTTATTCCGAGAAACTATACCTGTGTGAGTGTTCCCCTACGTGCTCTTTACTATGCAATGGTTTCATAGGGCACCACCCTGCGTTTCCAACTTTCGTTTTGCACACACCTAACCACTAATGGTGTGACTATTTTCTATTAGGGGTTCGATAAATCAAGTTAAATTTCAGGTAAGTGCAGAACCCACCTTGGGGTTTTAGTCTGCCGGCGTTGCTCATCTGTCTGTAAGGACTTTTACAGCATAATCACATCTATAGACAGTTCGTTTTTCATGAGGACAGCACGACTTTTTATTTTTGGAAATGAAAGCCACCCCCCCCCCCCCTGGAATATACTAGGTCAGATTTGGGACCTGCACGCAGCCCGTGTTGAAGCAAGGGAATGGATCCCCACACACCCCCCCCCCCAAGAGAGCGACCAACCTGACTATCCTTGTTGACCCAGTAGGGCGAATGAGTGGGGAGTGTGGCGCTAGGCCACTGTACCATTTGCTCTGATTGGCCCTGATACTCCATTTCGTTGCGCGTACTTCTTATGACTTCCGAATCACCACCCCGTTACCATATATTTCGCTTCTGGGTCTTTGGGCAAGCACTCCTTCACTGGTTTGTGTTTGTTACCTGTGCCCCATCCCACCAGACTAGTGTATGCCAGTTGCCACCACACGATCAAACGACGTGATTATAGCATTTGTGGTACTTAGATGAAGACCAACCACCTTCCTGGTTAGGTCGTGAAGCTAGTCGCGCCCGGGTCGTGTCCATTGATCCAATGCGGGGAGAGGGCTGAGAGTTTAGAGCAGTTTTTTGCCCCTGTCCGTTGGTGTTTAACTGAACGTGTGGCACCCCTGGTCGTTGTTTTTCCTTGCGGTGTATGTTTTTTGTTTGTTGTCCACCCCGAATGTGGGCATACGTCTCAGTCCCCGCCACTCGAAGTGTACACCCAAGTCAGATAGAAAAAAAACCTGCACAACCTAGCCAACCACGAATATATTATGCAGCATGCACCGACCATGTTTTTCGAAATCTATTTTCCACACACATTTTTTTGTACGGTCTCGGGCCCGCCCACGGGGGAGTGGGGGGAGGTGCCCCACCCCAGGCGCCCGGAAACAAAAATCATGCTGTGTTTGTCTTTTATTTTGAGTAACGTCGAAATATATGAACAAAATATTCGTTTTGCTAGAGCATGGAAAGGACAAAGGTGCGGGCTTTTCGGGCGTTCTCAAGTCCACTGACCCTTGGATTAAAATAGGCACCTTACACCTGAACGACTAGGCAGACGGCGTGTGTGAGGTAGGCATGTTAGTCGGAGTTATTCGAATGGCGATGATAATTTTGACTAGAATTAACTGTTGATAAATGGGTGACTGTGGGCTATCTAAAGTGATAAACGGTTAATGTCTAGTAGAGTTGTGGTTCCATTTCAGGGTAAAGAGTTGAACAAAACGTGGCGCCCATGGTGGCGCTGGAGCTAGTTGAGGGTCGTGCCAAGTGTGGCACCAGAGGGTTCCTGCTACGCCAGAGCAGAATCAGGATGGACAGCAGAAGTGTTTTGCACCAGCAGGGCATCGTTGTGGGCTGAACCATATGACCTGACAGGGGGCCGGAGGCCGCCAGGGAAAATAGATACCGGGATGCAATCTGTAAAAACGTTAAGAGACTTAAATGATGTATGAAGGTAAGGAGGCGGAAAGGTGGGTGGTGGTGTGGGTGTGTGTTTGTGGATGGTGTGGAGTGTAGTGTGTGTGTGTGTGTTTGTGTCTGGTGTGGCGTTTTGTATTGGTGGTCTGTGGTATGGCCCGTGTGTTGCGGCGTAGTGTTGCGTAATGCGTGAGTGCATGTCTGTGGTGTGTGTGTGTGTGTGTGTGTGTGTGTTTGTGGAATGGGCGGAGTGTTGTGTCGTGGTATGGTATGGTGTGGTGTGTTGTGGTGTGGAGAAAAACACTTCGTAGGAGTGAAGAGAGGGCGGGAGAGAGAGGAGAAGGGGAGGGAAAGGGAAGATACTTTAGGGTGATAAAAGGACTGGATTTAAGGGGAGAGTGCACTTTTCGTGTGTGTTCTTTTTCTTTAACTACTGTCAGTTTTGTTTGTGTTTTGTTTTGTTTTGTGTGTGTAACGTAGTTGTTGTGGGTGTGTTGTGCGCTGCGCGCGCTG
>JADBJO010001384.1:432500-437057 GCA_016801955.1 Conus betulinus | reverse complement strand
TATATATAATACTTTATATATGTATGTATGAGATATCTACATGGTTAGTGTTTGGTGGTGTGGGGTCGTTGTGTGGTGTGCAGTGTGAAGGTTTCTATTTTCATGGAGTGTACCACAAACCCACAGAAGGCAACCCAACCCAATGTGGTCGGTCAGCTGCGCGTGTGAACAACATGAACTTAATATTGGTCAAAACCTCCTAAAATCTGATTTGCTCAAGGACTGCTTCCCGTTCCAACAGTGTATTGGACAAAAAAGTCCAATTTTCGTCAGCCGCCTGTTTGGCCAAAAGCGTTAGCCGTTGTTGTTTTGTTGGGCTTTTGCAGGAAAAGAGAGTAGGTTTTGGGTCAGGTTTTGGTGTGTGTAGTTGTTTTAAACATAATAATTGTGAATTCAAAAACCCATTTAAAAACCAAAAAAAGTACTTTAAGTTAATAATGCAAAAAGAATGGTCAACGACCCACCAAAGTGCCGCCACCAATGGTGAGAAGAAGCCCCTGACCCCCCGCCCCCACACACCACTAGTGGCAAACACACCCCCCACCCCAACCGAGTAACGGGGGTGTACACAAGTTACTTCAACTACGTTACCATACAAGATCACTAATAATACGGTTGTGGATGCGGCTGCCGCTAATACTGCCTTACTATCCTCACACTAGATAGAAAAATATTACGGACATTTTGATGGGAGGAAAACTAGGCCTCTTAGGCCTATTCCGCTTGTTACATTTATACTGCCCAGCACGACCCAGTTTGGCACATTGTCACATGTGGCAAGATCTGTATCCCGTCTAAATAATCACCCAACACACAACACACAGCGAGGAGAAGAGGAGGAAGGATGGAGCGACTGAGAGAGAGGGACGCTGAGGAATGAGAGAGGGGAGGGGAGGAGTGGAGAGAGAGAGAGAGGGAGGAGGAGGAGGAGAGGTGGAGCCCCCACGAGGGAGAGAGAGTCTGCAATCTCTCTCTCGATTGTGGGGGGTATTGAAGGGAGGTCAAAGGGAGAAGTTAGTTTAGATTGCCTCTCTCTCTCTATCCTTTCTCTCTCTCTCTCCTCTCTCTCTCTCTCACCCACACACACACACACACACACAACAACAACAACACCACACAAGACGCAAACCCAACTCAAACGACCGCTGCAAACAGAAGCTATGGAACGATACGGTTGAGCTGTGAATTTGACCACAGACCACAACAGTCTCGTTTCCTGATCGCCGTCAAGATTGCAAGGAGAGCATAATATTATGCGATGTAAGTTGTGAGACCCGTTCAATCTCACAACACTCTTGGGGCTATAGCGATTCTATGTGTATAGAGGTAAGGACCGTTTTTAAGTCAACACACCACCACACCAACACGCACACACACGCTACGCGCACCAACCGCAACCACACACACAACACACAACACAAACCTTTCTGTGGAACTCACCCACTCTGGCCCTGCTTCTCACATGATGCGGAGTCCTCAACCGTTGTAGTTTCGACGATGAAGAAAATCGACTCGTGGTAGAACTTGGAAGTTATCACAGCAGAATACCAAACCAAATAAGCCCAGTCCTCGTGGACAAAACCATCCCTCCTACAAAACACCTGATCGACAAACAACAAGCACAGTCAACAACCGGCCGCCGTCGTCGTGTGAATCTTTCAAACCATCGCAGCTTCCGCGGCGAAGAGATTGCCACTATAGCCACTTGACTGACTCCCATACAAAACCCACACCGCAACCCCCAGACACTCGACACAGTAGGCGTGCGTGGTGCGTGCGTGGTGGTCTGTAGCGGAGCAAAAGCAAGCTCACCTCATCTGAACCCAGCGAGCAAATTGCTTCGCGCTTTTTCAAGACGCGATTGGCAACCGTATGCTCAGTCGCACGCGCGCAACTCCAGGGTCGCTTCAATTTTCGGGCCTCTCCTCTAGCTTGCTGTCAGCTGTCTCGCTTGTCAAAGTCACGTTCCGCGAAGAAGACCGAGAGGAGAGATGAGAGCAGAGAGCGAGAGAGGTGGAGAGAGAGATGCGTGAAGAGGCGGAAGAGACGAGAGGGAGCGAGACTTAAGGGGGAGAGAGGATGAGAGCGAAGCGGAAAGGAGGCGGGGGGTTTTAAACGGCGGCCAGTCACTATCACCCAGGGGGAAGACTTGGTTTCAGCAATAGACATCGAGGGGTGAACTCGGCTGGAAGGGGTGTGAAAAAGTGGGCGTGGGTTTACTTTGACGGGGGGGGGGGGGGGGGGGGCGAAGAGTCTCCCACGAGGGGAAAGGGCCAACCCAGGGGAGGGAAATTTGACCTGTGGAAAGAGGCCGACAGAGACAGAGGAGAGAGAGGAGAGAAGTGTTTGAGAGAGAGAGAGAGAGAGAGGGAGGGGGTTGGGGGGAGGGGGGATGGGTTAGGTGGAGGGGAGGGGGGTGTTCGCTGTGTTTACGTTACTGAGGCACTTGTTCTTTCTTCGTTGAAGGACTCCGCCGTGCGAACTGAAGGGATTGAAGGTGGAATGAGGGGAGTGTGGGCATGAGGGGGGAGGGGGAGGGGGGTTTGGCAGTATGAAGGGGAGAGAGGAGAGAGGGGAGAGGGTTGGGAGTGAGAGGAGATCAGCAAGCAGCAAAGAAAGGGAAAGAGGAAAAAAAAATCACACACACACCACGCGGAGAAGAGAGAGAGGAGATGGAGAGGAGAGAGAGGGAGAGAGAGAGAGAGAAGATGCATCTAGTGCAGAGTGGAAAGTTAGTGCATAATATAATAAGCGGTAGTTCTCTGTGGCAAAGTCCGAACCATAGAAGAGAAATAGATAGCCATACAGATGTGTAGCTAAGTAGCGCAAAAAATATTACGGAATAGATAACTGTGCTACGTTATCAGAACGCCAGGAAGCGGGCTAGGGGAGAGGTGAGAGGGGGGGGGGGGGGGGGGGGGGGGGGGGGAAGGGAAGAGAGGAAAGGACGACCAAAGAAAAAAAAAAGAAGAAAGAGAGAAACCGAAAGCCTTTCCCTATCTCTCTTCCATTCTCCTTTCTCGTAACGGGTTCCTTTACGTGTGTGAACACACACACACACACACACACACACACACACACACACCACTATGAACACGGAATTTGATTTGGACTTTGTCCCCTCCCCCTTATATACATCTATCTATTATCTATCTCTCTATCTATCTATTATATGGCTAATATGTGCGTGTGTGTGTGTTATAGGATATATATATCTTCTTCTTACTTTTTATGATATATATTATATATTAATATATACTGAAATCCATTGAGGATTAACGTACCGAGCACCATTTTCCGAGCAAAACTTACAGAGCAGCAGCTAGGTGTGTTTTCAATGACCTTGCAAGAAAATATTGAAACAAGATGGCTCTCTCGGTCTCAGATTATAGAAATAGGGGGTGATAAGCTTCATATCTGGGGACAAATAAAATGCTTCTCACACATGAACCTTCAGCAAGGCCTTTATAGTCTCCAAAGCGGGAGACCAGATCCAATGGGGAGAAAGCCTAACATAGGCATCTCTTCTAAAACCGAAAAGATAAGAGGAGATGTCAAATACTACTTTGCCGCGGTTCACTGAGGGATGAAACAATCAGGTTCGATAATACCGGTATCTGACAAGGAGTATATGTTAGTGAGCTTTTTTTTTTCTCTGAAAAGCTCACAACCACTAACCCTGGAGATACCTGTATTTCGAAACTGATTGTTTCATCTCAGTGACCGCGGAAATAGAAATTTGGATCCTCTGTCTTTTCATTTTTGAGAAGCATGCTTCATTTATTTATTCCCCAATTCACCCACTTAGAGCACATACTGTTGAGTTAGGACAGAGACTCTATCCACTGCAGATAGAAGGTTATCACCCCCTATTCTCTATCTGCAGAAATAGAGCAAAGACTTTGTTTATTATTCAATATATATATAATATATTATATATATGTCTGTTCTTTTTTGGGGTGGGGGGGTGGAAGGAGAGAGGACGTAGACAGGCATAAAGTACAAGTCATTATATACTATTACCTATATGAATAGAGGATATGCATTCGAGAAGGGGCATTGCGATAGGTTTCCGTCAGCAGCTAGTGGGGTTTTCATATTTAGATATAGTTTTCCACGTAATTCATCTCAAATTTTTCTCCCGCTCAATTTCAATCTTTGCCCAAGCATTACTATAATGATGGGAAGAATTGTTAACCTGCAATTGTTTCCCCCCATTTAATTTTTCATTTATTACAATAATATCATAATATATATATATATAATAGATATATTATAATAGTATCCTCTCTATATTATCATATATATGCACACACAGACCCACCACCTAACCACAATACATACATCTCCTCTCTCTATCTCTATAATACATACAACACACACATGCACCCACCCAGGGAGGACGGACACACACACAAACCCACACACACACACAACAAAACACATCGATTCACAGATACAAACATTATACCATCAAACACACAATACACACACAGACAGAAGACACAAATGTCAAAACTGCCCAACATCCACTCCATAACGAAGGAAGGGTCGCTC
>JADBJO010001384.1:422500-427500 GCA_016801955.1 Conus betulinus | reverse complement strand
GCTTCTGTCTTTGTCTGTCTGTCTGTTGTCTGTCTGTCTCTGCCTCTATCTCTATCTCTGCCTCTCTCTTCTGTCTCTGTCTCTCTCCCCCCTCTTGTTATTGTCTCTCTCTCATCCCGTCCGCCCTCTTTCCTCTTCTGTCTCTCTCTCACCTCCTTTCCCCCCTCCCCCCCTCTCAATGGACGGCGAGGAGAGATTGACAGACCAAATCCAGTGAGCGACATCCCACGCCTCCAAACAGACAGGAGTAAGCTACACCTTTATCGGGCCTGGCTGGACGGCAGGGGAGGAGGAGGTGGAAAGAAGGGTGGTGGTGGTGGTGGGGGGCGGACACACACAGTGGCTAGCTTAAACACCTGAGCTGCCCAAGCAACATCAGCTCAGCGTCATTCAACGGAGTCATCTACAACAACAACAATGAGGTCGGTGAAGAAAATTACGCTCTTGGCATGAAATTATCTCTAGAAGATCGCATCAAATCATTGGAAAATGCCGTTTTAGCTCAAACGAAGATCCTAGAGAAAATAGCCAAACCCCACGTTTCCATGACAACAACAGCTACACAAACAGAAATATGTCCCACAGACACAACATCGTATGCTGAAGTGGTCAAAACCCCACCTGCGAACACATCGATGGATAACAGAGAACTTTTTGCTCAAGAAAAAGTCGCAAATACAGGAGCAAAAACAGTTATTTGTGAAAAGAACATTAAAACAGAACATGACGTCAGACCTACTACTCGAAATGATGCAAAGATAAAACATGACGTCAAATCACGTCGTGACGATGCTTGTCAAAATAAGAAGAAAACGAAAGCAAAAGAAGAGAAACTAATCCTACCGAAGGTTCTGGTGATCCATGACTCGGTTGCCAACGGCGTGGACGACAGGAGACTTGGAAATTCGTACGATTTGAATGCGACACGTCAAAGAAGCTATAAGGTAAAGGGACTAGAGCAACGTCTTCAAGAACTTGACGATGCCGAGGAGAAACCTGATGCAGTGTGGTAATACACTGCTGCATTAACGATCTAAAGACTTCTGCTGCAGAAGATATCAGCACATCGTTTGTGCAGATCCTAAAAACCGCAGCTAAAAAGCACACTAAAGTTAAGTTCGCGGTCAGCAAACTGACTCCAGTCAGAGACAAGAAACTCGATATAAAACGTGTTCTGTTTAATGCAAAAGTCAATTCTGAGAGTTGTTTTTGAGGTGGAGAACATTTCATTTATTCAAAATAACAACATCAGAATGGAGCATCTTCGAGACGAGTGCATCTGACAAAGAGAGGCTCCAGTCTGCTGGCGGGGAACATTGGACGACACACGAGGGCCTTGCTGTGGGAGATCCCCAAGAGACCTGCCCGTCCTTCACGTCGCCATTGGTACCACGACCATCCTGGCCCACATCCTCCCAGCTGGCACAACCGGTTCTACACTCTGGAGGACTGGAACTTTTATTAGTCAACTCACACCTACTGCCGCCATGTTTTTTAATGTGACACTGCTGCTGGGTTACCTCTGTCCATTTTGTCTTTAGTCTTTAAAATATGTCACTAGGGAATGATTTTAACGTTTTTCAGTGGAACTGCAGATCAATTAACACAAACTATGAACATCTAGTACAACACTTAGCCCATCATCAATACCATGTTTTAGTCTTCAGTCATTGAATGTTAAGAAAGAAAAGCTGCCCCAACTGGACAATTACTATTTCCCCCCTATCATCCAAAAGATAGACACTAACGAGAAAATTAATACTGCCATTTATGTGCATGAAGGAGTAAATTACACTCTGTGCCCAAATCCAGTTCCATCAGTATTACTTAGTATACATTCTTGTGCAGTGACGGTAAAGTTTGATAACACTTTATTAACCGTCATATCTGTGTATTTACCAAAGGGTCCAGATGATAATAATACAGAATGGATTCGTACGATTCAAGCGACAAGGGAAAAAAGGTACTAATAACAGGAGATTTTAATGCGCATTCACCATTTTGGGAGAAGAACTGTGAAAACATTACTAGCAACCGTTTCATTGAGAATATTGTTGATTCATCATTGTATCTTCTGAATGACGGTAGAATAACGCGAATCCCTGAATCCTTATCATAGAGCAACAGCCATCGATCTAACTCTTGTTTCTCCAGATCTGGCGCCAATTTGTAAATGGGATTCTTTAAATGATAGCCTTAATAGTGATCATATTCCTGTTATTACTAGCTTTGAACTCTCTAGCACAAAAACAAGGATCTAACAGAGGATAAAATCCCGAAGTATAATTACAAACATGCTGACTGGGACAAGTTTTCAGAACTTTTATCAACATTTCATGTTGAAGACGTCAATGATAAAGACATCAATGAATTGTATTCTATATTTACTGATGCAGTCCTAAGTGCTGCTAATCAATCAATTCCCATGTCTAAAACAAAGAAATCATATAAACATTCTGGCAATATTTGGTGGAACGATGATTGTGAAAAGGCCAAAGCTGAAAATGGATAAAATTTGAAAATTACTTAAAGGATAATTCGATTCCTAATCACCAAGAATCCAAAAAAAAAAAGCAAAAAACAAAGCAAATAGAGTTAACGCACAAGCAAAAAGACAATATTGGTCATCATTTTGTACTAATGAAGTATATAACTATAAAGATATGCAAAAGGTATGGGAAAAAATGAAAACCATGAAGAATGGGATTAACTTACCCCAATGCCCAATCAAACTGGAGAGTTCAGATATACCCTCTAATCAAGAGAAAGCAGAAGCATTTGCTGATTTGTATGCAAATTGCAGTAGAATTACTGGACTATCAACTGAAAGTAGACAATACAGAAAAAGGAGGAGGAAAGTAATATTACATCATCATAGTTTTAATAAACCTCTATTTAAAAGCTATGTAAATTCAAATATAACACTCGATGAAGTAATTGAATGTATTTCACATATGGGCAAAATAAGACATCTGTAGGACTAGATGGGATATCTTATGAATTGTTAAAGCATTTACCACAAAATGTAGTTCAATTTTTACATTCTTTGATACAGAAATGCTGGTCTAACGGTGAAATGCCTCTTATCTGGAAACACTCAATCGTTATCCCTATACACAAGCAAGGAAAACCTCGGACTGATAAAAACAGCTATCGACCCATCTCCTTAACATCTCATGTATGCAAGTTAATGGAAAAAAATAGTGTCAAGTAGACTAGTTCATTTCTGTGAAAAACAAAACATTATTCCAAAAAATCAAGCCGCTTTTCGAAAAGGTCGCTCCACTACTGAACATTTAGTCAAACTTACGACACAAATTAACAGCAGTTTGGCAGACGGAAAAATATTCTAGCAACCTTTTTTGATGTGAAAAAAGCTTACGATCAAGTATGGCATTACCGATTACTCCAAAAACTTCAAAAACTACAATATAGATAGTAATATGTATAACTATATACACATTTTTTATCACAACGTTATATACAGGTAAGAGTTGGAAGCACATATTCTAAGTCCAGAGAACTTCAGATGGGTCTTCCACAAGGCTCGGTTATCTCACCTATTTTATTCAATATACTCATAGCAGATCTTCCAAATAATCTATCAAAAGATACAGTTTTAGCCCAGTATGCAGATGATATATGCATGTGGATGAAGGTGACAATGAAGCGTAAAACGCCAATCAGAGCACTTAACTATACCAAAAAAGTGTACCAACGCGAACTAAATAAAATCGATATATTTATGAAGGAAATGGACTTTCTTTATCATTAGAGAAAACACATATGGTACTTTTCAATTCGGGGCATAACCCAGAAAAACTGCCTGATTTCACTATGGGTGGCAGTGTCATTGATTATTCGCAAAGCGTAAGGTTTCTAGGTGTTTATTTATCATCCAAACTTACGTGGAATCAACATATAGACTATGTATTAAATAAAGCCAGAAAAGCTTTAAATTTTCTCAAAATTATTAGTAAACAGCGATGGGGTCAACACACAAAAAAGCACTTTTATGTCTTGCTAATTCCTTAGTTCGTTCGCGTTTAACCTACGGCCAGGAATCTTTTTTTAGTGCACCAAAACATTTATTAAACAAACTACAAAGTATAGATTGTAAAGCCTTTAAACTGGCACTAGGAGTGCCGACTCATGCTTGCAATCTTGGATCATATAAAGAAGCAGGAGTTCTTCCTCTTGATGAACATAGGAAAATCTGCAGCTAAGTTTGTATTAAAATCCTTTGCACATAACTCATTCTGCAATGAAGAAACAAAGTTAAATTCTAAGCATGACTTTGTTACAGGGCTAAGACAATACATTGTTTGCAACCAATTAATTCGTTTGTCTCCGACATGATTGATTCTACAGAATTAAAAAGTAAAAAAATATCAATTAAGCCATCTTTTTTACCTGTACCATCTTGGGAACAAATTAAACCTACTTTTGACATTGATCATACAGAATTGAGCAAAAGTCAATCTCCAAACGTTCTGAAAAATTTAGTTAATGATCACATGGAAAATTACTATAGTGATTACATTAAAATATTCACAGATGGATCTGTACTTGATAATGGCAATGCAGGTTCAGCATTTGTAATTCCTACTATGAAAACAGTCAAACGATATCATATAGGTAAACACTATTCAGTTTTTACTGCGGAGTTGTTAGCTATTTTGATGGCTTTACACCACCATATGAAGAGAGTTACGTATGAATAGTTGTAACATATTACTCTGTGTAGATTCCAAATCGGCATTACAAGCTATCAAAGATCAAAATGCCAAAAAACGTCTTGAAATGATACTAGAAATCAGAGACATGTAATTCATCAGTTGGCATGTAAAGACATTAGTGTAACTTTTTACTGGGTTCCTTCCCATTGCGGAATATATGCTAATGAACTGGTTGATAGAGCAGCTAAAAGTGCAGGACGTAATACTGAAGGGGCAACTCTAATTAACATAAATCTAGATCTGCACGAGTATTATAATCAC
>JADBJO010001384.1:390000-412500 GCA_016801955.1 Conus betulinus | reverse complement strand
TCTTTTGTCCTGTTTTTTTTTGCGACCCTTCCCCTCTCCACCCCACCTCCTCCCCCCCCCCCCCCCCCCCCGCCCCCTCCTCCTCCCCCTCTCGCTCTCTATTTGTGTTTTCGTTCACATGTCGCGTCCAATATTGCCTTGAGCTTTGTGTCGTTCGCTCCAACAGTGGAAGGAAATGTGCATCTTTGATGTTTATGGTGACAGAATTAACAACATCATGCTTTTCGTTGAAGCTGTTGCTTTACACGCATGGGCTGAGACGGCGGTCAGGAGGGTGCAGCATTTTCCACGGCTCATTGGGCAGAGTTGACACACGTGCACACACATTGTGTGTGTGTGTGTGTGTGTGTGTGTGTGTGTGTGTGTGTGTGGCTCATGTGCATCCATGAATTTGTATGGCGCGTTCTCTCTGTGTGCGAGTCCATGCGTGCGCGAGCACGTGTGTGTGTGTGTGTGTGTGTGTGTGTGTGTGTGTGTGTGTGTGTGAACATGAGGGAAGTGAAGTAGAGTGTGAAGGGGGAGGGAAGCAGCCAAGCGGACAATTATTATTTGCACTTGCCACCGACACAGTTGCTTAAATGATTCGTTAAAAAAAAAAAAAAAAAAAAAAAAAAAAAGACGCAACGACCCAGCTTCGGATGTTCACCCTGAATTAGAACGAAGAGCAAACGGCATATATTACGTGATCCCATTTTTTTTTCTTAAGCATTTTTTTCGTTTAATTGAACAGGTGTGTACATAAACAAATTGTTGAACTGAAGCAACAACAAGCAAATGCTTAAATGTGATCCCGATTCAAATCAAACCATCTTTGTGCAGTCGTACAAGCCAGCCTAGAAATGTTTTGAAAGACACATCACATCAGAGGCAAACTGGATCGAATACAGCACTATTGAACACCCACCAATATGATCGCCTGCAGGGCGGAGTCTCCTCTGGTAAGGTGCCAGTTGACGACGTGATATTGCTATCTTCCTGTGAATTCCCAGGGCTGGCATCATCGTGACAGAATCATCGTGGGGTATGGGTGATCAGGGTGGCATCATCGTGACAGAATCATCGTGGGGTATGGGTTGATCAGGTGGCATCATCGTGACAGAATCATCGTGGGGTATGGGTTGATCAGGGTGGCATCATCGTGACAGAATCATCGTGGGGTATGGGTTGATCAGGGTGGCATCATCGTGACAGAATCATCGTGGGGTATGGGTTGATCAGGCTGGCATCATCGTGACAGAATCATCGTGGGGTATGGGTTGATCAGGCTGGCATCATCGTGACAGAATCATCGTGGGGTATGGGTTGATCAGGGTGGCATCATCGTGACAGAATCATCGTGGGGTATGGGTTGATCAGGGTGGCATCATCGTGACAGAATCATCGTGGGTATGGGTTGATCAGGGTGGCCGGAATGAGTAGTACAGTGCAAGTGAAACAGGTAGGGGTGGGGGATGGGGGGTTGGGGTGTTTGGGGTGGGGATGACATGAGAGTCGGGCTTTGATTCAGCCCTGTGTGAATGACTACTACACAGCACACGATTTATTGAAAAGCATATACTGCACACACACACACACACACACACACACACACACACACACACACACACACACACACACACACACACACACACACACACACAGAGGACGCAGGGGAACAGGGAGGGGTGAAGAGAGAGGTCAGGGGGATCGAGAAGGGGGGGGGGGGGGGGGGGGTCAGTAGGACAGGGGAGGACGGTAGAGGGACGGTAGGGATGGGGATGGAGGGAGAAAGGTGGGCGGTGGGGGTGGATGGGGGTGCGAGGAGTTACAGGGTCATTTCTCACCGCCATTCTCCCCCCCCCCCCTCCCTCCCCTCTCCCTTCTGACACATCCCCATTCACCTGTCCGGGTACCTGATCCTCTGTCCCCTCCCCTTCTCCCCCCCCCCCTTCCTCTCTCTCGCCTACCCTCTCTGACCACAAGCTGTGTCCGCCGTCGGACTCAATGGGAAAACGGACAATACTGACCAGCAGTCAACAATTGGAGAAAGGAGTTTTCTGGGAGCATCCTCCGTCTCCCCTTCCCCTGTCCCCCCCATCCCTTCCTGAACACACACACACACACACACACACACACACACACACACACACACACACACACACACTTCGCCTACCCCCCCTACTACCCCCCCCCCCCCCCCCCCCCCCCCCCCCTTTTTTTTTTCTTTTCTTTTCTCCTATCAGTATGACCCGGAGCGCGAAGGAATAGCGACTGGATGAGCTTAAGATCGAGGGGACCCTGTAAGCTTGCTATCCTGCGCATGCAGTGCGAGGGCAGGGTTTTGTCGTCGGTCCCGATTGTCTCCCTGTATGTCCACCAAACAGCTCGTTTGTCGTCACATTCACACAGGGGGGGGTCCGCAGAATCCACATCGATGTGTGTCGTTGAATGTTGACGTCTCTAGAACCCACGTAGGTAGAAACTGACAGGGCTGTCTGTATCGTCTACTTCGACGTGCCGTTAAATGTTGGAGGTCTCTCAATGTCAGACTGATAAAAATCACGAAAAAAAAAAAGCTCGCAAGCGAGTAATTACGCTGCTAAGAGTAGGACACAGTTGTCATTTGCGCAGGAAATGTGTGAAGAGTGCAGGATTTGTGTCGACATACTGGCCGCTGTTTACATCGTTTTTTTTGTTGTTTTTTTTTGTTTATTATGGTTGAAAGAAAATTCATCGATGGAATACCAATATTTTGCCATAAGCTTGCTAGCATTATCGAGAGAGAGAGAGAGAGAGAGAGAGAGAGAGAGAGAGAGAGAGAGAGAGAGAGGAAGTTTTCAATTATGTTGTAAAGACCATTGCTCCTTGTAAAGAGGGAGAGAGAGAGAGAGAGAGAGAGAGAGAGAGGGGGGGGGAGGGGGGGCTAGACTTACTGACAGAGAACAGAGAGAGCCAAAGGAAGCAGACAAACATGGGGGAGGAGGAGAGGTGGGTGGGGGAGGAGGGGGGGGGGGGGGGGATGTCCGAACAACCCGGTACCCCGTGTAGAGACACAGAGCGGCTCGTAGTGGAACCCTCTCTTCCCCTCCCCACCCACCCCCCGTCTGTACGTCTCATCCGCCCACTTCTCCCCCTCCACCCCTGGCCTGTCTGTCGTAGGCAGGTATCCCCCTCCACCCAAGGGGACACGAAGTGAAGTCAAGTGCAGGGTGACACCGGACGTACCAATGCCTTGCGTCCTCCCCATCCCTGCCCCGCCTGCTCCCAGGATACCAGGGTCCCTACACGTGCAAGTTGTCCCTATCTGTCTTCAGCTGGTTAGCAGGCCCGCGGACGCACGAGTCAGTAGTGTTGGTCAGTAGTGTTGTACCAATATTGCAGAGACCGTGGTTCGTCCACGTGAATTGTCAACAACACAAAGGCCTCGTCATTTCCGCTTATGACCTTTCAACTCGCTTTAGGCCCGTTCACTCCAATGTACACATAGAAACAGTTATTGTAATAAAAATGCCTGCAATTCGGATCAAGAAATCTGTCTTTATAAAATTTGCGAGTTATTGATCATTTGTCGGCGCTTAAATTTAAGTAACAACCAATGAAGTTTTGGTACTGATTCAGATGACTGTCGCGTACGCACTAGTGTGTGCCCACTTGATAAGTTTTTCAGTCATCTGCTCACACGTAAGCATCACATTTATCGACCAACATCACCTGATTTACCACAAGTCCAACATCACCTGATTTATCACACGACCAACATCACCCGATTTACCACATAACTTCACAACCAACATTACCTGATTTACCATACGACCAACATCACCTGATTTACCACACGACCACGACCAAACATCACCTGATTTACCACACGACCAACATCACGACCACACGACCAACATCACCTGATTTACCACATTTACCCATACGACCAACATCACCTGATTTACCACACGACCAACATCACCTGATTTACCACACGACCAACATCACCTGAGTTTACCACACGACCAACATCACCTGATTTACCATACGACCAACATCACCTGAGTTACCACACGACCAACATCACCTGAGTTACCACACGACCAACATCACCTGATTTACCACACGACCAACATCACCTGAGTTACCACCACACGACCAACATCACCTGAGTTACCACATAACTTCACTACCAACATCACCTGATTTACCACACGACCAACATCACCTGATTTACCACACGACCAACATCACCTGATTTACCACATAACTTCACGACCAACATCACCTGAGTTACCACACGACCAACATCACCTGAGTTACCACATAACTTCACTACACATCACCTGATTTACCACACGACCAACATCACCTGATTTACCACACGACCAACATCACCTGATTTACCACACGACCAACATCATCTGAGTTACCACATAACTTCACTCGCCGTATGTTGTGCAGTTGGATGTTTTCCGGCTTAACTCGTATACATGTTTTCTTTTGGTAATCGCTCGGTGTATTTTTTAAAACTAATGAATGCTTTGCGTGATCATTGTTTGTTTGTTTTTTGTTCTCTACCTGAAAATGATGGCAACTTTGGTCTCAGCAGACAATGGAGTTGCGCCATGGTCAATTCGCTCTCGAGCTGCATGGCCTGCTGCGACTGTCCAAACCAATTCTGGAGCAGCAGACCTCGCTGTGACTGCGGCAGGCGAATGCCATCTCTCGTTGCGGCTGCGCTGGCACTGTCCCCCCCCCCCCCCCCCCCCCCCCCCCCCCCCCCCACCTTCCCCCCTCCTGTCTGCACTCTCTTCATTTCCTGTCACTGACGGTTCCTCTTCTGGTCGCTTGTGTCATTCCCAGCCTGACGGGTTGACGTCGCGCTTGTCTTTATTTCTTGTTCGCAGACAATATCAAAGCGTAGGAAGAGACTTCCAACCTGTCTGGTACCAGAGGCAGGCTGTCCATACAGCACACCCCCTGGGAATTCGGCCCTGATTCATTCAGGTGACACGGCTAAGCCACCGATGGCGATGCTGGCTGAGCAAGATGAACAGGCTCAGTATTCTCGCTCGTTTTGGAACGTCCGTGTTGGGACATGGTCTTTCCCTTCGATGCATAATTCATTTCTGTGACTGCAGAGATGGAACGTGTTGAAACAATGTCCACATGTAGAATATATCGCCCATCACTTGCTGCTGTAGAGGAGTGCGCGGAACGCGCGCAAGCCGGGTACAGTTTTATCATGGTGGTATGAGGTCAGCATGGCCTTTCTCCCACACTCTCATGTCAAGTCATGACATCGCTGTTGTCACTTTACCAATTTGCTTGTCCACTGCGGGTTTGAGAGTGTTGCTCGAGGCAAAGATAGAGAGAACTCTTCCACCACTTCAAGAATATGGCTGCCAGTGCAAATCCTAGTCCCGACGCATGATTTCCGTTTTCTTGGTGTTGATAGACAGAACAGACCGACGTCACTAAATGCAGGTGCGAAACGGCCAATGAGACTCGAGAATCCTCTCTATGTGTGATCCCAGCAAAGCATGGTTTGAAAATAATATCTGTGTCAACCAAACGTTAGTGTTTTTATGCGAACTTTATTATTACATTATATTGGGTATTTATGTAGCGCCTATCCTCGGTCACAGACCAAGCTCTAAGCGCTTTACAATAAACACACTACCTCACTCACTCACTCAAGGGGCTGCCTACCCAGGTAGAGCCGGCCGAAGAGCAGCAATGTTGAAAACTCGCTTCGAAACCGAGGAAATCATAATCATCTGCAGAGGTGCAGAGGGCGTGGACAAGAGCTGTGAACAAACAAACAAAAAAAAAAAAAAAAAAAAAAAAAAAAAAAAGATAGGCGCAAGAACAACACCGCCTTGTTCCACCCTGCTGCTGATTGAGAGAGTCTGACGTTGAGCCGTGGTACTTGACGGCTTGTTTATTCCCCATGACAACAAGACCTGATCGGCGTGAGAGGCTTTTGAGGGCAGCCATCTTCTGGAGAGGCATGAGAAAGTCCCCTCCTGCAGACCAAGTCAAAAGCCTTCATCAGGTCCATGAAGGATCTCTATGGCGGCCGCCGCTGTTCTCTGCACTTTGTCTGCAGCTGGCGTAGGCAGATCATGTCTATGGTCCGGCTCTGAACCCGCATCGAGACTAGACAGATGCGGGCAGAGAGGGAACCATGCGAAGAATACCTTTCGAATGATGCCTAGGAGGAAATGCCTTGTTTACTGTTGCAGTCGTTGCGACCACTTTTACCTTTTTTTTTTTTTTAAAGAGAGAGGTAAAGTGTTCACCGTGCTTTTTCTTTAAAAAAAAAAAAAAAAAAGCATATTGTTGAGACTAACGAAAGGCCTGGTTTTAAAGAAAAAAAAATTAATACTTATATTAAACAAAACCGTTCCCAGCTGTACTTAGGAAAAAGATGTCTTTTTCATTGTTCCGTTCGCTGTAACCACCCTTATTTTGTAGATGGTGATGATGAATTTCCCATCCTACATGCTTATCAGTTATCATCATGCACACAATATGCGACGAATTTCGACCTTGATAGTAGGTCTGATTAAAATTTCTTCATTTTTCATACCCTAATACTGACATTGTATCATCTAAACATTTTCTGACTCCATAGTGTACTGCTTCTGTGTTCCAAAATAATCCATATTAGGAATGGATCTTTCAGTTAGCATTTCATCTGCAATATTCATGTAATCAGTGTACTTAACAGATATAAACAGTCTTTGTTTGCCCAGTCAAACAGATATAAACAGTCTTTGTTTGCCCAATCAAACAGATATCAACAGTCTTTGTTTGCCCAATCAGGTATAAACAGGTCTTTGTTTGTGCAATCAAACGGATGTCAACAGTCTTTGTTTGCCCAATCAAACAGTTATAAACGTCTTTGTTTGCTCAATCAAGCAAATATAGAATCTTTGTTTGCCCAATCAAACAGATATAAACAGTCTTTGTTTGCCCAATCAAACAGATATAAACAGCCTTTGATTTGCCCAATCAAGTTAATCCGTTTTATCACCCGTCCTCACCGCGTGCACATTTTCTACACAACAATGAAACAAATGAGGCGATGCGTCCTTTCCCTGCCTGCATCCCCTTTCTATCATAGACCACCATGCAGACTGTTCATTTACTGTCATTGTTGATTCTATGTTGTTTTGAAATGGGTCTGTCTACTGAAAGACTATTGTCGCTGAAAACAAATGCTCATAATTCGCCTAGCGTAAGCTATCAAACAAGAGCATCAAACCACTTTTTTTTTTTCGAAGTCATCAAAGACCAACAACGTGGGCTGTGTTTGTGCTAAATATACTTTACGAAAACATAAATCAATCTCATGTTACCTATGTAGGCTAGTTATTAGCCATTCAGTCTGACCAGTCATCACTGAGTAAGGAACTGAAGATATCTCACATTGGAGAAAAATCCCATCAAAATTTACCACGGACGCGCAGATGCAGACAGACATGCAGAGGCGTTAGAAGTATGTTGATTACACGACCTTACTGTTTTTATCATATGGGTTTGACATGAAGTGCAAATGACTGCAAATAGCTGCCTTCAGTTTGTTCATTTTCAGATTCAAAATGTGCCTGATCCAGATGTCTAAGTACAACGCATACAGTCTGCATGATGGTCAGTTGCCGGGTGACGAATCAGTTAGACACAAACCCGAAACGCGAAATTTTGTACGAGTCTCTTGAAAGCCTTAACCCCCTCCATTTAGTCATGTTTTGCGAATTATCTTATAATTTCAAAACTGACAGAAATCTGGTCTCATCGTTTATTTTTCGTTTTGTTTGTTGCTTTGTTTGTTTTTGTTTGATTTTTTCCCCACCACAGTGACTGAGGCCACAAAGGACTTTCTCTGAAGATCGTGTTGAAGAGGCTAGAAGGCCTATATACTCCCAGCGTTTGGCTTTGAGATCATTTCTTCACTGACCCGAGTGTGGTGAAGGCTGTGACGCTGTTTCTGTTATTCAGGTGTTTGTAAATGTAAAGGTATGTTGATGGTTTTTGCGTTTGGTTTGGCTATGTTTTACCCAGAGTGAGGGCAGACAGAGTACTATCTTCGTGAAACAACACTAGTGAATGAAATTAAAAGTTCTATATTCTTATATTTTTATTGTACAAACTCCATTTTCTTATTAACTGGAAATGTGATATACCAAAATTTCCATCGTCAATTATTCAGGTAAAACTGCAACTAAGCAGGGGCTGGCGTTTAATGAGAATGAAATCAAAAACCAGTTTTTCAGTATTATCACAGATTTTATTGTTAGTAATCAACAAATCGATGCCAGAAAACATAGATTACAGACGTTGCTGTCTCTTTATTGTGATTAGTGGATAAAGTTTAACGCGCGCCCTGCAGGTTCCTTGTGTTCGAACACTAAACAAAACTGGCTTGTAAATGTCGCCCTTGTTTGCTGGCGAGACGGATATAGTGATAGACGGATAAGTCAAAGAGACGAAACCGCGCGGCGGCCTGTGCAAATGATGAAGATACAGCCAGTGAAAGTAGTTTGATTATTCCTCTGTGTGTCTGGGTTGCTACCTGTTTACAAACGCGTGCTTTATCTGTTTGTTTGATTGTTTCATTAATTGACGACTGAAGGGTTACGTGGTTACTTGGCTGAGTAATTAGGCTGTTAATTACGTGAGTGCTGGTCGATTGTTTGTGCGTTCATGTGACTATTTGGTGCGCGAATAGCCACTAGTCAGTCTATGCGTTTATTCGGTTGCTGCAACTGTTAGTCTTTGGTGTGTTCACTTGTTCAACATACTTACACCCGTGGGTCCATTGCAGGGCTGAAAAGCAACAGCTATTGTTGGGCCGGGGTGTAGGCCTTACGGGTGAAACGCGAGGAGTTATAGCGTGTAGCAGGCACTGTCCTGAGATGGGGGGTGTGTGTGTGTGTGTGTGTGTGTGTGTGTGTGTGTGTGTGTGTGTGTATTGAGAAAGAAAAATAGCTTTGGTAGGCTGGTTAATGTGCAAGATGTGTCCTTTCTGAGTTTGATCATATGTGTGGACACTACGCAGATGATTTTTTCATACAATTGTGTAACTGCTATACGGCCCAAGTGATGTCTTGCTGTTGAAAATTACATGTTAATTAATTTCATTCATTTTTCATTGCTCCTGCCGCTCGCAACGGGGTGTTCCATTTGTGTGTGTGTGTGTGTGTGTGTGTGTGTGTGTGTGTGTGTGTGTGTGTGTGTGTGTGTGTGTGTGTGTGTGTGTGTGTGTGTGTGTGTGTGCTTATATGTATGTTCATTTATAATACAGTTTTTCGCTATAAAATTATCTAACTCCTATGTTATATGTAACTCCTGCTGTTCGCAACGGGGGGGAGGGGGGGGGGGTGGGGGGTGGGGGTGGGTTTCAATGTTAGTGTTATGATACTCAAATAATTATGTTGCTGATCCTGCCTTTCGCTACGGGGATCCCCATTCTTAATGTTATGATAATTACAGTATTATGTTGTCGATCCTGCCGTTCGCAACGGGAATAACCTTTGGTTAATGATATGATTATGATATGATCATGTTATTGATTGCAAAGATATGTTTTACCTCATACCGTTCGCAACGGGGAGGCCTTTTGTGCTTTTTTTTTGCTATAAATCCTGCACCTTAATTTTGGATATGCATGTCTATGTGCTGCAGGGACAATATTAAGATATTTTTGTATGCTAAGACCTATTGTTTTAATATATATATATATTCACCATTCCATCATGAATGTTTGATACTTGTCTTGCCTTCATTTGAATGATTAAGTTTTTCTGTATGTGTTTTTGTATGATACCTCATGTTTATGATTAGTATTGCTTATGTCTTACTAGCACAACTCTCCCCAACCGACCCCGCATCCACTTCAAGACAACCCGACCTTTAAGGACCCCCGCCAAACACACCGTGCGACCGTGTTCCCGCAAAACACCCCACCCCACTCATTAGCCCCGGGGCCCGGTAGATAGATATCCTCCGGTCCGACGGGTAGATAGATTTCCGACCCCCTACCGGGTAGCGACCCCCCACCCCCCCCCCCCCCCCCCCGCCTCCTTACCCTCACTCACTCCCACCTCCCACCCGCTTCCTGCTGGGTGAGAGAGATCCCTTCCACCCCGCGGTTTGCGGGTAGTGGCCTGTAGTAAGACGGCAGTCGGGGCTGTCAGGGGGAAGTCAGTTGGCGGCTTCAAACTTCATACTTAACGACACCCGGCGCTCTCTGTCCGCCACTTAAACCGTCAGGGACTTGGGTTTCCGCTAGTCACGCCAGACAAGCGACAGGGGAGAAAAAAAAAAAGAAAAAAAGAAGAAGAAAAGAAATGACGGCCTGTCTCTTTATGGCAGGGGGAGAGGGCGGTGGAGGTGGGGTAGGGATGGGAGTGGGGTTGAGGGTGGAGGTGGGGGTGGGAGAGAGCGGATGGTGTGGAGGGTCTTGGAAGGGAGAGAGAGGGTGGGGGCGCGGGGGGGGGGGGGGGTAGAGAAAACTTGGATTATTGTCTTAAAAAAAAATCAATTTTTGAAAAAAAAAAAATAGAGCAGAGTTATGACGGACAGAGGGGGGGCGGGGGGAAGGGGGGGGAGGGGGGGGGGAACTAGAAAGAGGAGAGTAAAATTGAGAATTCGGGGTTGAGGTAGACTGGAGTAAGGGGAGGAGGGGGGGGGGGGGGGGGGGAGGACGAGGGCGGGTTGGATGGGTTGGTAGTACTAGCCGTGCTGTGTCGCGAAACAAAATGAATTGTTGATTTGTTTCTACCACCACAAGGAGCGACCACCACCACCACCACCACCACCACCACCACCACCACCACCACCACCAGCATCACCACCACCTCCACACCACCACCACCATCACCACCACCACCACCACCAGCATCACCACCACCATCATCAATAAACTTCACGGTGAGGTGTGTCATGATCAAAGCAGGTCGACACGACCTGAAGATGTATGACAAAGACCTGGCTATCCTGCGCCCAGCGGAAGCAGCTTTGGAGCAGGATTTTTTTTTTTCTTCAGTGTGGTTTGTCTGTGTGTCAGAAAACTGTTGACAAAACTGTTTCTGTGAGGAGACATAGCTGAAATTTTCGGATTAGAAGAATTCCTGAGCTACCAAGTCCACTTTCTTTTCAGGTCGGTGTTTTGTGAAAGAGCTCAGACATAGAGGGTAACTACATCAGACTTTTCGTCTTTTTTTTTTTTTTTTTTTTTTTTTTTTGCGTATGCAGGCTGATACTCCTGCGGATACTCCTTGTATAGAACGGGAAGGGAGGGAGGGGCGTTTTCTGTGTATGACCGTTTTTTTTTTTTTATCCCGCCATTAAGGCAGCCATACTCCATCTTCGGGAAGGTGAATGCTATGTGTAACGTGTCATCCATACCAACTGCCAAACTGGCCTTCTCTTCCGAAAGTTGGTGATGGGATTTTGCGTGTGTGCAAGATGTTATAATAATAATAATAATGAATACTTATATAGCGCCTATTCTCGGCTAGAAACCAAGCTCTAAGCGCTTTACAATCAACACTCGTTTACACAACGGGCTGCCTACCTAGGTAGTGCCGACTGAAGAGCTGCCAGCTGGCGCTTCATTCAGTCGTTTCCCGTGTCATCCAGTCAGTATCGTTCAATATCGATCACTCATTTTCCTTACTTCCTTCATTCTTTCCATTTCTCACTCAGGGTGCATGCTATGAGTAACGTGTCATCCATACCAACGGCCAAACTGGCCTACTCTTCCGATGTTGGTGATGGGATTTTACGTGTGTGCAAGATGTTATGCGTGCGTTCACACACGGAACCTTGGTTTATAGCCTCATTCGAAGGATTGTATGGGAAATGGAGTCAGAACCAATGTTAACTCCGAGGGAAAAATCCCCCTGTACCGAAAAGGCCTGGCGGAGATTCGATCCCGCAACCCCAAGATTACGAGTCCGGCGCTCTGCCACTGAGCTATTCCGGCCCCCAGACTTGTTGTCAATGTCTGTCAGCGGAGGAGCCTTCAAGTATACAGATCCCATGGGAAGGCAGGGAAGTATGGGAAGAGAAGGTGTGTGTGTGTGTGTGTGTGTGTGTGTGTGTGTGTGTGTGTGTGTGATCTTCCTTTACTAATTGTATCCCATCTTCTGGAAGTTTCAGTGCTGAGTAATAGTCTGTTTTCCTTCACTCTTTAAATCTGCCCTAGCTCCCCCCCCCCCCCCCCCCCTCCCAACCTCCTCTTTGAAGTCATCTAGTGTGGGTTTTTTACACCCCCTTTTTATCCCAATCTTTCGTATTTGTTCTCTCAAACGCATTTGAGACATGGTTCCTGTGGTAATAATTCAGAGCACGCCAGCTTCCCCCCCCCCCCCCCCCCCCCCCCCCGTCCCCTATATTTTGGCAAGTCAAGAAACAGTGAGACTGCGCTTATGGCTTAGAGTGGGCACCAGCTATCCCTAGAGTGGGCACCAGCTATCCCTTTAGTGGGCACCAGCTATACCTTTAGTGGGCACAAACTGTTCCTTGAGTAGGCACCAGCTATCCCTAGAGTGGGCACCAGCTATCCCTAGAGTGGGCACCAGCTATCCCTAGAGTGGGCGCCAGCTATCCCTAGAGTGGGCGCCAGCTATCCCTAGAGTAGGCACCAGCTATCCCTAGAGTGGGCACCAGCTATCCCTAGAGTAGGCACCAGCTATCCCTAGAGTGGGCACCAGCTATCCCTAGAGTAGGCACCAGCTATCCCTAGAGTGGGCACCAGCTATCCCTAGAGTAGGCACCAGCTATCCCTAGAGTGGGCACAAGCTATCCCTAGAGTGGGCACCAGCTATCCCTAGAGTGGGCACAAGCTATCCCTAGAGTGGGCACAAGCTCTCCGCTGTACATGCAGTGTCTGTTAGTCCAGGTGGGTTCTGTGTGTATGTTGTTTTTCATGGTTTTCATTTGTTTGTTTAACTTCACAGAGAAAAGGATGAGAGGAAAAGGTGATGAAAAATTAAAGTAAAAGGCTTGCACTTTCAGCACAGGTCTGCCTTAAAACCAGTCTATCTATCTATATCTATCTATCTATCTATCTATCTATCTATCTATCTACTCAAAAGCAGTCAAGCATATCTATCTATCTATCTATCTACTATCTACAAGCAGTCAAGCAATACAATTGAAAACCTTCATTGAATTGTAATGAAAAATCATCAACGAATTTCACGTTTTCCTCTTTCATTTCATTGTTCTTCTTGCCGTAAGGAAGAAATTCAAGTGCCTCGTAAGCTATAGTTTTGGACAATGAAAAGCCAACAAGAAAGGGCTTTAATGGTCATAACGAAAAGGGTTATTATCAAAAGTGTTCATTTGAAGACGAACACAACTTTACACATTTTCATTCTTTGGTGACTTGTGTGGCCTCCGTTGGCCTGAATACAAGCCTGAATTTGCCTCAGCATGGAAGCAATCAGCCACTAGAGCTGATACTGTGAGGTCACTCACTGAACGCGTTCTCAGCGGCTGCCAAGGTCTGGGGACTTGGGGGCCATGCCATGAAAAACTTGTCGCGGCACGTCCAGTACCTGGTCTACCGTGATTGAGATCCGGCCCAGACTGCGCTCCTGACGACAGCTGCTGTGTGAATCGGGATTACCATCTAGAGACATGAATCCTATCTCTTGCTGCCCAGCGAAAGAGATGATGTGACGTGTGATGACTTCGTTCATGTACCAGTGAGCGCTCAGAGTGCCCAGTGGAAAACCCCGACGTCAGTTCGACCACCAGCCCGGCTCCCGATCCACATCATTCAGCTCTCATCACCAGACCTGTTCAGTGACAGTACAGTCTGCTGGCCCGTCCTCTGCGTTGTCTCTACACTTGCTGACACAGTCATCGTTGACGTCCAGTACAGACCTGATCTCATCAGTGAAGAGCGAGCGACACCACTTCGGATGCAGGCGTTAGTAGCGATGCTGTTTAATCCAAAGTAAAAAAAAAAAATGTACAAGTTTATAATCTTCACTAATTGTTGTTATCAACTGTTTGTCGATTTTATTATTACTGTGTATGGGACCTTTAATAATTTTGTTGTGTGTCGTGTTCACTGTCCTATCCTTGGCCTGCATGGGCGCCAGCTGACTATTCTTGGCTGGCGCGCGCGCTGATACTCACGTGACTCCGTATGACTGAAGAGAGGCGATAAATAATCCGAAGTCAGGAGTTCTTTTTGCTTCGAGTTCTTTTTGTGATGAGTGTGTAGGGTTTTGTGTTGGGGGGTTTGTGGCTGGACGGGCTAATCATAAGACTAGATGGATTCAGCCGACTCTTCGGATGTATAGATGTTAAGGGCATGGGTTTACATGGATGCCTCCTTTAGTTATTGTTCACTTTTGCCACTGACTTTGCGGGGGTGATAAATACGTTCTCACCGTCCACCATCCATCTACACCTTCCACATTTCCTTCCCTACTCCACACTCGTTCTTCCCCCCTCCCACCCCCCCCCCCCCCCAACACAGACACAGGGGAGACAATCGTAACGATTGTGTAGAGCAATCAGCGGGCGTGACCGTTTATGGTGCGTGTCAAAACAAACTATGACAGCATGTAGTTAGGACAGTTTCCGTTCTGGCGTATAGTCATTGCCGACAACAGTTGTCTCGTTTGTATTCCAGATGAAGCAGATTGCTGAAATGACGCTGAAAAAAAGGGCTGAATCAGAGACCAGGTAATGTACACGTTTTATTTTTCTGTTCACGTGTCAGGATAACAATTGTTTGAAATCTGTAAACTGTTTGGCGATTTGAGCCTCGGAATAAAAACGCTTTACCTGTGTTTAGACACCATACGTAGCAATTCTTTTTACACCCTTTGTCAACAACTCGCCCAACATCTCCCCCACACCCCCTCTCCCCGCCTCTCCCCAACACCCCTTTCCCCCCCTAAACCCCTGTTCTCTTCCCATACCCTTATCCCCCTCTCCCCCTCCCCCCCCCCCCTCTCTCTCTCTCTCTCCCTTTTCCCGCAGAACCCGCCAGGCACGTGCAACACGACACCAGGGGGCGGCCCCAGTCGCACGACAGCATGCTGGGAAGGCAGCGCCATCTTGTCTTGCGGCAGGGGCGCCGGTTTGACAGCTGGCTTCTTGCCTTTCCGCCTTCCACCCGGGGTAGGTGGGCCCTCAACCTGGGGTAGGTGCGTACATAATCATTACCTTGCGCCTCGCCGCGCCCCAGGTTGTAAGAGCCCCGAGTGGAAGCCGAGAAGGTTTCCGACTGACTGACTGACTGGGATTCGTCTGTGGGAGAGGGTGAGATGGAGGAGGGGGCGGAGTGACAAAGGGGGTGGGGGGTGAGAGGGGGATAGGGGTGGAGGAGGCGATTGAGTTGAGGGTGGGAGGAGTTGTGGATGCAGGTGGAGTGGATTGTGAGGGTCAGTGTGTGTGTGTGTGTGTGTGTGTGTGTGTGTGTGTGTGTGTGTGTGTGTGTGTGTGTGTGTGTGTGTGTGTGTGTGTGTGTGTGTGAGTGAGAGAGAGAGAGAGAGAGACTCGGATCCACGTTTGATGCGCGCTCGTGCGAGCATGGTGCGTGCCTGTGTTGTGTGTGTGCGTGCGTTCATGCGTGCGTGCATGCGTGCGTGCGTGCGTACGTGCGTGTGTGTGTGTGTGTGTGTGCGTATGTGTGTGTGTGTGTGTGTGTGTGTGTGTGTGTGTGTGTGTGTGTGTGTGGATTGATGAACGTCTGTGAATTGGCTGTACTATCCACATGTTTCTGTCTCAGCTGAATTCAATACCTCCCACTACACTAATATTCCCCTCAAACTCCTGCCCCGTCCTCCAGTTTCTGAAGAGACTCTGGGGATGGGGGGTGGGGGGAGGGGGTCAATCATTCATTCTTGTAAAATAAAGATTAACGTCCTGTTGGCTGAGGGCTGTCAAGGACTTATCGGTCACGTGCCATAATCCAGACTGGTGTTGTAAACGTGTATTCTGACGGAATGATGAGATCAAGGTTCTGTCAATCAGACACTGTTGGGGACATACATATTTCAAAGCACAGTCTGTGTAGCATTCTGTAGAATGTACAGCTGCTTAATGGTAAGAGGGTGGTGAAGTAGAGGGTGGTGAAGTAGAGGGGGTGGTGGAGTAGAGGGTGGTGAAGTAGAGGTGGTGAAGTAGATGGTGGTGGAGTAGAGGGTGGTGGAGTAGAGAGGGTGGTGGAGTAGAGGTGGTGGAGTGAAGGGTGGTGAAGTAGAGGGTTGTGAAGTAGAAGGTTGTGAAGTAGAGGGTGGTGGAGTAGAGGGTGGTAATATAGAGGGTGGTGAAGTAGAGGGTGGTGAAGTAGAGGGTGGTGGAGTAGAGGGTGGTGAAGTAGAGGGGTGCTGGAGTGAAGGGTTGTGAAGCAGAGGGTGGTGGAATAGAGAGTGGTGGAGTAGAGTTTGGTAGAGTAGAGTTTGGTGGAGTAGAGGGTGGTGGAGTAGAGGGTGGTGAAGGAGAGGGTAATGTTATCCTCAAAGGAAGGGGATCGTGGGGTAGAGTGTAAAAACTGTCTTGGAGGAATGGGCCGTGGAGTGGATTTTAAAGTAGTTCGAAGAGGAAGGGATCGTGGAACAGAGTGTAAAGTTATTTTTAGAGGAAAGAGATCGTGAAATGGGGTGCAAAACTGTTCTGGGAAGCAGGAGTCATGAAAACAGAGTGCCAGGCTGTTCTGGGGGGAGGGGAGGGGGGGGGGGGGGGAGGAGGATGGAATAGATTGTGAAACTGTTTTAGGAGGGAGGATTCATAGAGCAGAATGTAAAGCTGTCCTTAGAAGGAGTGGTCAAAATGCAGATTGTAAAGCTGTTCTAAAACGTGAGGGATCATGGAGTAGAATGTAAAGCTCTTCTGAGAGGGAGGGATCATGGAGTAGAATGTAAAGCTCTTCTGACAGGGAGGGATCATGGAGTAGAATGTAAAGCTCTTCTGACAGGGAGGGATCATGGAGTAGAACGTAAAGCTCTTCTGAGAGGGAAGGATTGTGGAGTAGAGTGTAAAGCTCTTCTAAGAGGGAAGGATTGTGGAGTAGAGTGTAAAGCTCTTCTAAGAGGGAAGGATTGTGGAGTAGAATGTAAAGCTCTTCTGAGAGGGAGGGATCATGGAGTAGAGTGTAAAGCTCTTCTAAGAGGGAAGGATTGTGGAGCAGAATGTAAAGCTTTTCTAAGAGGGAAGGATTGTGGAGTAGAGTGTAAAGCTCTTCTAAGAGGAAGGGATCGTGGAGTAGAGTGTAAAGATGTTCTAGGAGGAAGGGATCGTGGAGTAGAGTGTAAAGCTCTTCTAAGAGGGAAGGATTGTGGAGTAGAGTGTAAAACTCTTCTAAGAGGGAAGGATTGTGGAGTAGAATGTAAAGCTCTTCTGAGAGGGAGGGATCATGGAGTAGAGTGTAAAAACTCTTCTAAGAGGGAAGGATTGTGGAGCAGAATGTAAAGCTTTTCTAAGAGGGAAGGATTGTGGAGTAGAGTGTAAAGCTCTTCTAAGAGGAAGGGATCGTGGAGTAGAGTGTAAAGATGTTCTAAGAGGAAGGGATCGTGGAGTAGAGTGTAAAGATGTTCTAGGAGGAAGGGATCGTGGAGTAGAGTGTAAAGATGTTCTAAGAGGAAGGGATCGTAGAGCTGAGCGTAAAACCCATCTGAGAGGTAGGGATCGTGGAGTAAAGCGTAAAGCTAGAGGAAGGGATTGTGAGTTGAGTGTAAAGATGTTCTTAGAGGGAGGCATCGTGGAGTAGTGTATAAATATATTCCAAGAAGGAGGGATCGTGGTGAAGAGACAATGTCTTAAGAAGGAGGGATCGTGGTGTAGAGTGTACAATGTCTTAAGAAGGAGGGATCGTGGTGTAGAGTGTACAATTGTCCTAAGAAGGAGGGATCGTAGTGTACAATTGTCTTAAGAAGGAGGGATCGTGGTGTAGAGTGTACAATTGTCCTAAGAAGGAGGGATCGTGGTGTAGAGTGTACAATGTGTCCTAAGAAGGAGGGATCGTGTTGTAGAGTGTACAATTGTCCTAAGAAGGAGGGATCTTGTGGGGTACAATTGTCATAGTGTACAAAGTATGTCCTAAAAAGAAGGGATCGTGGTGTAGAGTGTACAGTTGTCCTAAGAAGGAGGGATCGTGGTGTAGAGTGTACAATTGTCCTAAGAAGGAGGGGATCGTGATGTAGAGTGCACAATTGTCTTAAGAAGGAGGGATCGTGGTGTAGAGTGTACAATTGTCCTAAGAGGAAATCGTGGTGTAGAGTGTACAATTGCCTAAGAAGGAGGGATCGTGGAGTGAAGCGTAAAGTTGTTCTAAAAGGAAGGGGTGGTGGTGAAGTGGAGTTTATCAGGTGGTCTTGTTGGAGGGGGGGGGGGGGGGGGGGGGGGGGGCTGGTGGAGTGGAGCATAAACATTTTTCTTGGATGGAGGGGGTAGTGGTGGTGTGAGTTAGAAGCTGTTCTAAGAGGCTGGGGTCGGAGGTGGAGTTTCAAAGGCCTTCGGGGAGGGAGGAGTCCGGAGTTTAAAGTTGTGATGCACCCTACCCCCCACCCAACGAATGGAAACATGCTGTAGCATCGTCTGCTTTACGCGCGTTCAGTGAGAACCCGAGTCAGTGCCTCTGTCCGCACTCTCTCTGGTCAGTGTGTGTGTGTGTGTGTGTGTGTGTGTGTGTGTGTGTGTGTGTGTGTGTGTGTGTGTGAGTGTGAGAGAGAGAGAGAGAGAGAGAGAGAGAGAGAGAGAGAGAGAGAGAGAGAGCACACCGGTAAAGTACAATCAACAGCATCTTCCGGAAAGTGGGGATTTCACTGAACCGCGCGTGCTGGCTGGAACTGGCCCCGTGACGGACAGCACGTGCCATGATGCGCGCGGCTGTGAGAAAGAAGGAGCAGGCTGCATCCGCGGCTTACGGTCGGCTATTAGCCGTGGGGGGCCCCCAAGTTGATGTTTATGGTCTACACACTGATAAAGCTTTCTTTCTGATGAAGTGGTAACTCTCTTTTGCTGGCATCACCTTTAATTCATAACATGATGTGCAGTTCTTCCTTGGTGTGGGTGGTGGACCTGTCTCCCTTTCAGAACCACCTGCACCCTCCACGTGGCCTCGTCATGGAGGCCAGTTCGGACAGCATCTCATTCGCTGGTTGATGACGTCGTCTGCCCCCCCCCCCCCTCCCTTCCCCACCCCCTCACCTAGCCTTTCGGGCCTCCCACTTTCCCCTGTATCTGGTTTAATGACGTCATAGCTGGAAGACGTGACTGGATCAGGTGGGAGTTCTCTCTGGAATCCTTCCTGCATTTCTGGGATTTCTAAGAATTCTTTTCTCAGTCTGTGACATTCAGGTTTAACGTCCGAACGCTCGAAGGTGTGGGGGATGAGGGTAAGGAATGAAAATGGAGGGGAAGCGGAAGAGGAGGGAGGAGGGTAAGGGGGATTTGTTTAATACTACAGCAATACCATCATAATGATTACAGGTGTAGATGAGCAATGAACGTTCCTGTTTTCATGTATAGTGCCAGACAGATGCGAACATGCAGTTTCCGACGGCAGGCTCAATACTCTGGCACTGGGCATTCCTGGCACTCCGAAGGTTTATTCTGCTGTGCTGCGTCTTTTAGTCGCCCTTTCGTCTGCTTGGTTCAGCGGTAAAGCACCGACGTCGCAGTCACATGTTGTGAGGTCGAATCCCGCTTTCACTCAGTACTTGTGAAAAAAAAAAAAAATCCAACACCATTTGGTGTGTGTCCCGTCTGAACGTGCTGTGTGTATATATGCTGTGTGTGTGTGTGTGTGTGTGTGTGTGTGTGTGTGTGTGTGTGTGTGTGTGTGTGTGTGTGTGTGTGTGTGTGTGTGTCCCCTCTCTCTCTATTTGTCTGACTATGTGTTTGTGTGTATGTATGTACGTGTGCGCACGTGCGTGTGAGTGCGTACGTGCGTGCATTCGCGCACGCACTATGTGTGTATGTGCGCTTACTCGCGTGCGCGCCTCTCCCTCCCTCTTTCCTCTTTGTCTCTATGTCTGTCTGTCCGTCTGTCCCTCCACCACCACCACCTATCCCCACATCCTTTCTCTCTCTCTCTCTCTCTTTCTCTCTCTCTCTCTCTCTCTCTCTCTCTCTCTGTTCTCTTCTCTCTCTCCCCATCTTCTCTCTCTCTCTCTCTCTCTCTCTCTCTCTCTCTCTCTCTCTCTCTCTCTCTCTCTCTCTCTCTCTCTCTCTCTCTCTCTTCTCTCCAACGGACCATCCAGACCATCCACTCTCATTTTCACTCCCAGCATCTCGCGTCCGGCCAGCCCCGCCTCTTCCGCTCACCTCAAAAAACGCTTACGAAGAAGAAGAAGAACAGGAAGAAAAGACCCATACTCCACCCTCCCCCCCCCCCCCCCTTCACCTCTGGACAAGTCCGGAGATTTATCACGTCTCCCCCCCCCCCCCCCCTCTCTCTTTTTTCAGAGGTCTTGTACCCCGGACTTGAAAACAGATCAGTCCCGCACAGGCCCGCGATCATCGCCGGGGCTCGGAGGCTCAAGTGTGAAGCGATTGAATTAACCCTTCCACGGCCACACGACATTAACTCTCCGGGTGCTAGGGACCCTCGGCCATTACCTCCCTTGATGACCTCTGCTCGCGCGAGCTGCACGTGCCAAGCTTCAAAGCGCATGCGCGAGAAACGAGTCCTGCGCCGTCTGGTGGTGGCTAGGAAAGAGGAAGGATGGGGAGGATGGAGGGGAGCGGTTTGATTTTTTTTTTCTTTCCGGCCATTGATGATTGGCTGAGTCGGTCGTTTTGGTGCTACCCCCCTCCTCTCTCTCTCATTCCTCCCCCCCCCCCCCCCCCAGTTCCCTTTGGGAAGGAGATAAAGCTTGATGGGTCAGGGAGGGAGGCGGGGTGGTTAATTTGTGGAGGGGTGATCTGCCCGGCCTATTGGGATTGGGGTGGGGTGGGTGTGACTTATCTCTTTAGGTTAAACACTTTCTTCCCTGTTGTTCTCTTTCCCCATTCTTGTTTCTCACTTCATTTGCAGCCCCCCCCCCCCCCCCCCCCCCCACACCCATCATTCTGTCTTGTTTTTAACCATAAATTCTTTTATGTATATTCTTTCTCTCTCTCTTTCTTTCTTTCTTTTTTTTTTTTTTTTTCTTTCTTTCGTTCATTCTTTTCGTCTGTCTCTTAGGTCGTTGTCTCCATCCTTTTCTTTCTTTCTTTTCTTTCTTTTCTTTCTTTCTTCCTTCCTTTTCTGTGGTTTTGTTTTGAATCTTTCCCTCTTCATTTCTCCACCTCCCCATCCTTTTTTCCTCTGTTTTCTTTCTTCCGTTTTCCACCTTTATTTTTTTTTTTTTTTTTTACCCCCATAAACATGAATTCAATAAATCAAACCTTGGATGCTAACGTGATGTTGCTCGTGTGAAAGTGGTTCGCACGCAGTGACACCTTGACTTAACTCAAACCTTCTTTCGTTCTTAGAGATTGTATTCCTCCAAACCGTAAGACAATTGCAGATCGCTGAAAGATCTTCAACGACAAAAATTGATAACGACTGTCTGAAATTAATCACATGCCACCCATCCAGCCCCTTTCCCCTCCCCTTAGTCACACACACAAGAGTCTCTCTCTCTCTCTCTCTCTCTCTCTCTCTCTCTCTCTCTCACACACACACACACACACACACACACACACACACGCGCACACACACCACACACACGCGCGCGCGCACACACACGCGCACACATGCAAGTGCGCGTACACACCAGGAAAAAAAATGCTATGACTTTATATAAGATTAAGCATTTCTCTCCCCCCCCCCCCTTTCTCTGTCTCTGTGTGTCTGTGTGTCTGTGTGTGTCTGTGTGTGCGTGTGTGTGTGTGTGTGTGTGTGTGTGTGTGTGTGTGTGTGTGTGTGTGTGTGTGTGTGTGTGTGTGTGAGAAGAACATATTTCATTGCCATATTAAAGCCAGACGCTTTAGTGGACTGAGGTGATCAGAGTATTCAACAACGTGGTAATCATGACATAAGAATACATCGAGTGTGATTCTTATTTGTGTCTCCGGATAGAGAAACACGACAGCACGTGTTGGGCAACAATGGGGGTGGAGACACGGAGGAGTGTGGGTCCTGGATTTCTAGATGAAGAAAATCTGTTACAATAGCATGAAAAGAAAATCCCTGTTTCACAATAGGTGCATTACACGAAACACACACAACCACACCCTACACACCACAGTATTCAAGGCAGACGACCGGTGCATTACACACACACACACACACACACACACACACACACGCACACACACACACACACACACACACACACAAGAAAGGAAGGGTGGGGGTGTGGGGGTGATGGTAGATAGGATTGGGGGTGGATGAGGGCCGGTTTGCAGGTGTGTAGGAAACGAGGGGGAAGATGATTCATGTTAACTCTGTGTGTGTGTGTGTGTGTGTGTGTGTGTGTGTGTGTGTGTGTGTGTGTGTGTGCGCGCGCGCAAGCAGTCCACCCCCCCCCTCCCCGCTTCATCCATCGTCTCACTCTCTCTCTT
>JADBJO010001384.1:350000-377500 GCA_016801955.1 Conus betulinus | reverse complement strand
AAATGGTTGTCATTTAGAAAAAAAAGTCTCTGTCTTTCTCTCTGTCTGTCTGTCTGTCTGTCTGTCTGTCTGTCTGTCTGTCTCTCTCTCTCTCTCTCTCTCTCTCACACACACACACACACACACACACACACACACACACACAGAGAACAGAACAGAACAGAGACAGAGACAGAAGGCGGGCACAGGGTTGTCAAGGAAGAAAGTAAGGCAGAGATGTTAATCAGGGCTAACGATCGGCTACCAGCGAGGGGGGAAAAAGCGCCTCTCCCCATCAATCTCTGCTCCTCTCTGTACACTCCCAGACACTCCCCGATACTCCCCTTTCCGACACCCCCTTCCTTCCCCCCCCTCCCCCCTTTCCCCCCTCCCCCCGCCCATCCAACATCCGCCAGCCTATATTCCAGCGACACACGGTAACTGTTCCACCCCACTCTCTCCCATCCTCTTTTACTGGTCTCTTCTTCTCTCTCCCCCCCCCCCCCCCCCCCCCCCATCTCCCCCTCCCCTCCTCGTCTTCATCACACAACAACCCCCCTCCCAGTCCTCCACCCTTCAGAACCTCCCTTGCAGGCTGCTTGTCTCCCTTGGCTACATGTAGATGGCGCTTTCCTCCGTTAGACGCCAAAATACGAATGTACAAAGAACAGTGTGCGATTTAACGTTTACTGAATACAGAATACGACACATGTAAGAGAATTTTCAGAAGATATGCCTTCATGAGACATCACAATGATAGACGTAGAAAGTGCACAAGTAACAGACCTGAAAATGCACAAGTAACAGACCTGAACATGCACAAATAACTGACAAGAAATCCAACAAACAACAGACCTGAAAATACAGAAATAACAGACAATAAAATGCACAAAATAACAGACACGAAAATACACAAATAACAGACACAAAAATGCACAAATAACTGACATGAAAATGCACAAATAACAGACACGAAAATGCACAAGTAACAGACATGAAAATGCATAAATAACTGACATGAAAATGCACAAATAACATACATGAAATGAAAATACACAGATAACAGGCATGAAAATGAACAAATAACAGACATGAAAATGCACAAATAACAGACACGAAAATACACAAATAACAGACACGAAAATGCACGAATAATAACATGAAAATGCACAAATAACTGACAAGAAATCCAACAAATAACAGACCTGAAAATGCAGAAATAACAGACACTAAAATGCACAAATAACAGACATGAAAATACACAAATCACAGACATGAAAATGCACAAATCAAAGACGAAAATTCACAAATTACAGACACGAAATCTAACAAATGACATGAAAATGCTCAAACTGCAGACATGAAAATGCACAAACTGCAGACATGAAAATGCACAAACTGCACACACACGAAAATGCACATATCACATCCATGAAAATGTACAAATCGTTGTCGGCAGTAGTAATGAGAATGTTTCAAAAAAAAAGAAGTCTCATGTCTGTTATTCATGACGCCAAAAGGCATTTGACGAAATTCGGCTGTGTGGTGTGTGTGTGTGTGTGTGTGTGTGTGTGTGTGTGTGTGTGTGTGTGTGTGTGTGTGTAAGTGTGTGTGTGTGTGACGTGTACATAAGCGGTCCTTTTTTTAGAGTCCTGTTTACCAACACGGCCTTTCACGGTGTATTGGAAATGATTTAACTGATATATTTTTTTTTTTTAATCCTCATGGAACAAAAGAACAGCCAGAAATGTTGGGAATGCATTCAGGATGTCAATAGTTAAATTGATACGCTATAACCTGTTGCATACTCTGTACATGAATGTTGTTTTTAAAACTATGACAGGAACGATTTCTTTTGTAGAGAATGAACAAGAGAACACATCGCTCATCTTTGTGCAAGCTCTCGATTTATTGCAAATCTTTATCAAGCGGCTTATTTATTTATTTATTTTTTATTAATTATGTCGTGGCAGTCCTGGAAGAGTACTGTGTGGCCGACTGGGCAATAATGAAGGTGAAGCTGAAATAGCCCGAAGAAAATTGAAATCATACGAAAATTCGCACAGAGTCAACAATGGCACTCTTTCTTCAAAGATTAGTGATAATATAAACATAAGAGTACAGAGAAGTTTGCGGGTCTTTCCCAGTTTGAAAGTGAACGATCCATTTCTGGCTTCTAGTCATCAACCCAGGAGAACATAACTCGCGTTATTGAAAAGAGGACCTCTCAGCTATTTCATTTCTTAGTTCTTCGTTTCCAGATCTTTCTTTCTTTGGTTAGTTGGTTGTTTTTTTCTTTTGTCCCTTCATTCATTCATTCCGCCTTGGCTTAAGGCTGTGTCAGACCAATTGACACAGGCTAGAACACCAAGGCTACATCAAAATGTTGCTATGCTCTGCATAGTTATGTGGGGATTGTCTTCAGTTGTGACAAGCTCCTAGCGTAACATGGTCAGTCTCCAAAATCCCCCGAAGTCAGAGTGTGGGGTGTCCATGTGGCAGAGTAATCAGAAACGGTCACACACGTAATGTTCTCATCCCCAGCTGATGCATTTGTACCATATAGTGTTCAAGTGCTTCGGCTGTTCGGATGATCCCTGGAGTCTTTTAGCCAGGGTAAGACGACAAACAACAACAACAACAACAACAACATTCATCATTCGTCTTGCCTGAGGAAAATTAAGATGTCGAAACACCTTGTTTCTGTATTGCTGTTTGTTAAACTCCACTTTTTTTTCCCCCACTGACGTTCCCAGTTCACCAGTGTTTGCTTATTGCTTCATTTCCTGATTTTATCAGCGGCTCTTGCCAGTATTAAGCGGAGTTTCTCCGAGTGTCACAGAGGAATGCTGGGGTCATTAGGGTCGTGATGTCTACCGTTCCTCCCCCCAATAAAAGGTCAATAATGTTTTGACAGTTGACGTTCAGAGCCTTTCACCCTCCCCATAGCGGCGATTGACGGTGGCTGTTGAAACTGATCAAAGCGATACCACCGGAATCAGGCCCGAGTGACACCAAGCGGTGTCTTTCCACCGAAAAAGCGCGCAAACAGTAAGAGCCCGTCAATGATCTCAGCTCAACCCATCCGTCGTCTTAACCTGCTCCCATCAAATTAATGAACTCGCCCCCTCTCTTCTCCCTCCCTCTTCTCCCTTCCCTTCCCCGACACTCCCGGTCAAATTTTTGACAAGTCGGTTTCAACCCCCCCCCCCCCCCCCCCCCCCCCCCCCCCCCACGGACTTCGCTCCCGTGGCGCGTGTGCGTGGCGCGGCCCGTCAGGCCAGGGGAGCTCACCCCGGGCGACGAAAGGCAGATGTGTCCAGTGATTTCCCTTCAATGAAGCGTGGCCGAGTCCGGAAGGTGTCTGGGCGTCACGGCTCGCCGCACCGGTCATCCTGGCGAGTGTTGAGAAGGCGACGAAGCGGAACGATGGGAGATGATGAAGATAGAGGTGTCCGGGGGCCGGAGTGTGTGTATAGGGGTGAATGGGTGGGGGGAGGTGGGGGGGGTAGGGGGTTGGAGGGGGGGGGGGGGGGGGGGGGGAGGCAGAGACAGCTGTACAAGGTATCGGTGACATCAGAAATAATTCATTTGTCACTCTCCTACCCCCCCCCCCCCCCCCCCCCCCCCCCCCCCCCCCCCCCCCCCTCGTCACGGCACTACCCACGTTCGGACAGTTGGGACAGAGCCACCTCCTAGAGTAGCCAGAGGTCATCCGAACTGACCGGGTGAGAAAGGAAAACAAAAAGTGGACAGGGGCAGTGAACAGTAATAATGAAAGCTACACCCCCCCCCCCCACCCTCCCTCCCTCCAAACCCGCCCCCCTCCCCACGCCCCAGCCCCTCTCTCCCGTCGCCCATCCTTTTCATCTCCCCGTCCGTCCTCTCCTCATGCTGTCTTCCACGTCATTGACTGGTGTTCTGAGGGAGAGGGAGGGAAGGGGAGGGTTGGGGAGTTCATTAAGGAGTGGGAATAACATTTTCCGCACCCACCAGGTTGTACCGCATAATATTGAAAGAATGTTAAGTACACACACATACGCACATACACGCATACGCGCGCGCGCGCACACTCACACACACGCACGCACGCACGCACGCACACACACACACATGCACATGCACGCACGCACGCACGCACACGCACACACACACACACACACACACACACACACACACACAACGGCAGAACGCAATGCCGTTAGAAATGGCATGGCACGTTAGAAATGAAGCATGGTATAGGGAATGCTAGTGCGGTATAGTGAAACATAGCATGCTGTAGCTTGTCAAATACAGTATCGAGTAGCAGTGTGTTATATATTAGTATTATAAAGAATACTTATATAGCGCCTATTCTCGGCTAGAGACCAAGCTCTAAGCGCTTTACAAGCCACACTCGTTTTACACAACGGGTTGTCTACCTGGGTAGTGCCGACTGGAGAGCTGCCAGCTGGCACTTCATTCAGTCGTTTTCCCGTGTCATCCAGTCAATATCATAGTTTTCACTCAGTTTCCATACTTCCTTCATTCTTTCCATTTCTTACGCAGGGTGCATGCTATTTGTAACGTGTCATCCATACCAACGGCCAAACTGGCCTACTCTTCCGAAAGTTGGTGATGGGATTTTTACGTGTGTGCAAAATGTTATGCGTGCGTTCACACACGGAACCTCGGTTTATAGTCTCATTCGAAGGACTGTATGGGAAATGGAGTCAGAACCAATGTTAACTCCGAGGGAACAACCCCCCTGTACCGAAACGGCCCGGCGGAGATTCGAACCTGCGACCCCTGGATCACCAAGATTACAAGTCTGGCGCTCTACCACCTGAGCTTACTCTACTACACTTTGTTCTTTTCTCAATAATTGTGGCCGCTATTGTTATCAACTGGTCGCAATGTTTTAAGAACTCTCGTCTGGATTTTCATGTTTTGATGCATATGTTGTGTCATACAGTACTAGCTAGAATAATGATGGCAAGTATGAAAATGGCCAAGTAAGCCACCACTTTTACTGTTGTAAAATAAACAGCCATCGTCATTGTCATTTCACCAAATTTAAAAAGAGACTCATGATCTCATTGTCCTTTGAGTCCTGATCTGACCCCCGTGGTCGGCAGGGCTGCAAACAACAACTGCAACACACGACGTGAGCTGACCTATCACCGCTCTTCATCTGCGCTGAACTGGCTGACCACAGGAATCACAGAATCAACACGGTCACCGACCATTGTTCCCAGGCCACAGACATCCCACCAACCAGGATCTGCAATTTGGGGTGTCCAGCGACCGTCCTGTGCGGGAGACCTCGGTACAGATCGCCACATCTTCCTTCCACACGCTGCCCCGAGATACCATCACACCGACAGCTATATTGGACGTGGTCATGTCGACGGGGTTGGGCGGGCTGGGACAAGATGTTACCAGAAGCGACGGCTCGCAGACAACTCGGCAGTGGTCCCAGATGATCTCACCCAGCTGGAGACACTTGATCGCAGCGGCAGTATTGAGTTTAAATATGAATTTATTTCCAGTTTCCAATTGCATACTGCTTTACGGTCAACGCCGAAATTTGAACCGTAACAAGCAAGTTCTTGTGGTATGTTTAAATGTTTCTTGTTATGTCTGTGGCTAAGGCAATGGCAGGAGATTACTAAAGTGGCAATTCTAAATAGAAGGGGCAAAAATACACCCACCTACACCCCCCCCCCCCCCCCCCCCCCCCACACACACACACACACACACACATCAATCTTTTATAGCGTGGTTAAGCAATGGTGGCAAAGTCTGTTTCTGCTCGTCAAATTTAAGACATTTGTAATAGGGATTGAAACAAACTTCAACGTTACAGAGAGCTGGAAGAGACAGAGGTAGACACATAAAACAAAGTGCGAAGGGACGCGTAGTTTATACACAACAGATGAGAGAAATTTCAGCAGAGATATGTGGTTGAGACGTCACAAATAATACAGGATTTGACAGGCGAGTTGACAGCCCTCGTGGTCGACTGGGCTATTACCGACATGGGAGGGGGATAGTGGGGGAGTTCATTAAGGTGTGTGTGTGTGTGTGTGTGTGTGTGTGTGTGTAGAGCTGGACATTCTCAGAAGCCTGCCTGTTATGCAGATACCAAGGCAGTAAAGGTCTTGTTTGTTCTGGTTGTTCTAGGACCTTGTCACGGGCAATTTCGAGCATCTAACCCTAGAATTTTGGATTACCTAGACAAACTGAAGGAGACATGAACTGGCCCAAAGACATATAAAGTGGCCCAGGTCAGTTTATACCCCGGGGTTGTAAATCGGCTTGGGTCATTCTATACTTTACCCTTTCATGCCCCTCCCCCCACCCCTCCCCTGTCCGCTCTTACCTCCCTCCACTAAATCTTCCCCTCCCCTTGGCTGCACACAGTCGGCCACTGTATACCCGCATGTGTCCCTGCTGAGGACAACAATAATGGCTATTCTGGCCTGGTTGAGTGGGTAACAGTCTCTCTGTTGGTCCTCGTCTGTGTAGTCTGCACCGTCCGACTGTTTTGTGAATCGATTTCGAACCATTTGTCGGAAGTTTGTTAGTATTTCACAAAAAGGCATAAATGAGTAGCCAAGTATTGACACTGACCCTAGAAACAACCTCGAGGAATTTCATGACGATCCTCGGAATGATTTTCGATGCGTCTCGCTAGCGCGCGCGCGCGCGCGCGCACACACACACACACACACACACACACACACGCACACACGCGCACATGCACATACACACTGACCAACTGTAACCTATGCATTGTCGGATCAACCGTTGGTTGCACTGGCATTTAACAAGGATGATAATACAATTAAAAGTAAGATGTGGATGAAAAACAATAACCATTGAAACCAAACCAAAACATAACAGTTTAACTTTTTTAAAATCTGATGAAGTAATTAATTATCAGTCAAACTCATTCACCCTTCTGCCCTTCCATTTGCTGACTTCATCACCTTACCCGTCACACCCCTTCCTCCACTCTCCCCCACCATTTCTCTCTCCCTCTCTCTCTCTCTCTCTCTCTCTCTCTCTCTCTCTCTCTCTCTCTCTCTCTCTCTCTCTCTCTCTCTCAGCCACCTCATCGCTTCTCTTTCTTTCTCGTATGTTTTCTAGGTACAAATACTTTGGAATCAAAGCAGTTAAACGCACACACTCACATATACACACATACGCGCTCGCGCGCACGCCCGCACGCACGCACGGACGCTTGCATGCACGCACGCGCGCAGACACGCACGCACAATCACACACACACGCGCACGCACGCGCGCGCGCGCGCGCACACACACACACACACACACACACACACACACACGAGCATGAACAGTGACACGGTAAAACAGTTTTCCGCTTTGCTGGCTCAGTTGAAGCAAAAAAAAAAAAAAAAAAAAAAAAAAAAGAAAAAAAAAAAAAAAAAAAAAAGAAAAAACTGAGTTGAGTTTTTAGTGACAGGAATAGGCAGATTGTTCTGTCTGCAATTGATCGGAGCTGACGGATGGAGTATAGATGGACAGACGGTCAATATTTGGGAGAAAAGCTAGAGGAAAACAAAGAAAGAAACAAAGAAACAAAACAAACAAAAAGAAAAGAGGGGTGGCAATAAATCTCGGTGTTCAGCTCTCGCACACGTAGAGGAGAGTGGATATCATCGATGCCTCCAAACAGTTGTATCCTTGACTGGGGAAGCAGACAGACTTGGCTTTACAGATGACGTAGAGTTTTAGGACAGGCACAACCAGAAAGACAATAATACTGACGTTGACAGTCCGGACGGGAATCTGCCAGCTTTAGAAGACAGTAACGCCACGCACACGCAGACGAGGGTGGTTATCATCAGTGACTTAAAAAAAAAAAAATCGCAATTTTCACAGGGAAGCTGTTTTAGGTTCTCCGGATGATGTACAGGCACAGACAGAGAGACAATAATACTGACGTTGAAAGTCAGTCAGCTTTAGAAGACAACGCTTAAGCTGAAAGACTTTTTTTTTTTTTTTTTTGTCCCTCCAAATTAAAAAGAGCCTGCTGGAAGCCTGATCAACTTGTCCAGTCCCCTGAACCAATCAGCAGCTGTCACTCACAACAGCCAGCCAACTGTCACTCTGGACCTCGTCACGTGGTGTCAGCAGGGAGAAGCTGCGATGCCGTCTTTATCTCTGCATCGTTCTTGCGTGAAAGAGTGGTCTTGTCCTGCTACTGCCTCCGTCCCCCACTCTCACTCCCACCTCCCCCTCCTTCTCACTCACCCCCACTGGTGTCCGGTGTGATAGAATTGTTGGTGATAACGAATTCCCAGCGGGAATGAGGGATAGATTTGAATGCAGCGTGAGGCGGGGTGGGAGGAGGGGGAGTGACGGGGGGAGGGGGGGGGGGGGGGGCGGAGTGAAGGGGAGGGTAACGGAGACGGAGAGGCAGGGTAGGGGGAAGGGAGCACGGTGATGACAAGAGGAGGAGGTGGGGGTGGGGGAAGGGTGATAAACGTTGGTTTGACTCTACTCTGCTTGGTCATACGATGAGTTCATTGTCGCTGACAGACGCTGGTTCTGGAGATGTCAGAGGTGGTCAGGCATTTCCAACAAGGATTCCCCACCCCCTGCTCCAGATCCCCTCCCACAACCCCCATGCAGCCGTATCTCCCATACCTCGTCACCCCACACTGAACTTCCCTCTGTCTGCGTATAAACTGAATCAGACATGATGCCTTTTAACAACACACACACACACACACACACACACACACACACAGAGAGAAAAACAGGTTGTTTGCCTATAGAAGTTTGGTCCTTAATAGGGGTGTGCAACCATTATACAAATTCATCAATCAAAAAACAACCTCAACAACAGCAACAGCAGCAGCAGCAGCAACAACAACAACAAAGTTAGCAGCAGCAGCAGCAACAACAACAGCAACAACAACAACAAGGCAACACACACACACATACGCGCACGCTACATGAATTTGTATTTGAAAACATTGTCTCACGACCTTCAAAAATCTGCTATTCAATGGTGTTCAGACAAACGTCTGTAAGACGACATTCCTTCAGAGGCCTGTCCAGAACGAGGAAAAATCAGGGGACGATAAATTGTAAACAGAGTTATAAAGCCTGTCTATCCATTGTAAACAGAGTTATAAAAATAGCCTGTCTATCCATTGTTATAAAGCAGAGCTATAAAGCCTGTCTATCCATTGCAAAACAGAGCTATAAAGCCTGTCTATCCATTGCAAACAGAGCTATAGAGCTTATAAAGCCTGTCTATCCATTGTAAACAGAGTTATAAAGCCTGTCTATCCATTGTAAACAGAGCTATAAAGCCTGTCTATCCATTGTAAATAGAGTTACCTTTTCTCTCAGCTTACAGGTCAGATCATGATTCAATTTGTGTTTACGTCATTTGGTAAACGAACGTCATGTCGAACTCCAAGACGCGCAGATCGGTGATAACCATAACACGTGAAGTTGAGCTGGTCTGGTCTAACGCAGTGACTCATTGTTATCAACCTATGGTTTGGCATCGCTGTCTTTCGTTCTGGCTCACGATTTTACACCTCTTACGGAGCTTCAACGGGCGTACTGAGCGAGATAGAGTTATGTATTATGATCATCTTCGGGAGACCATTAGGATGAAAACACCCAGTGTGCACAACGCTGCAATTTCTTTTTAAATTTTTTGGAAAGTGGACTGTATCTGTTCGTTATGAAACTGGTGTGCAACCCTACTGAAAAAATGATAGCATCCAATGGGTTCCGTGCACACACCCACACTTCTCTGTGGGTGGTAAAACTAGGCTGGCCGCTGTGCAACAGCCGCTTCGATTTAGTTCACAGTGTGTGTAGAAGTCAACCATGGGTGAGCTCACACCACCTCCATTTCAGAGAAACACGCTTGAACTTCGTTTAGTTTTTTTTATGCTTCTGTCCTTTAAAGTGACATATTTTTTAAACAGGAGACGGGCTCAAGAACAACAGTAAAAGTATGAAATTATCCGCCATGTAAGTTCTGGTGATTTGAATGCATGTCTGGGTGCTCACTTATCTACACTATTCAGAAAAGGTTTCTGTCGCCTCCAGATTAAAAACAAAGCAAAAGGTGAACAAAGTAGTAATGAAGAAAAAACAGCACCCTCTCTAAAAAAAAAAAAAGCGCGTAAGGAATAAAAGAAAACACATTTGAACACACACACACACACACACACACACACACACACACACACACACACACACACACAGAGAGAGGGAGAGAGAGAGAGAGAGAGAGAGAGGCCATACAGGCAAATGGGCACTGAAGATTAGTCAGCCTATGTCCACCCTAGACATAGCGTAGAGTCTCACTACATAGCCGTTAGATCACAATAATATCACACAGACACACACACACACACACACACACACACACACACACACACACACACACACACACACATAGAAAATCTATCGTGCTATATAAACCATGATCAGACAAAATAACAAGTGCCAAAGAAATTTCTAACAGACTACGGGCTAAAAGGCACAGAAACAGTAAACAAGAACGAAAGATAAAAAAATTTGAAAAAATAACACACACACACACACACACACACACACACACACACACACACACACACACACACAATGGGCGGATGCAAAAAGAGTAAAAGAAAAAGAGGTAGTTACTAACACAGAACTTGAAGAAACTGACCTAAAAGAAGATTTACTGTTCCGCCGAACGAGAGACAAATTACAAGACAGATATAGCAACATTGTGCTTTGAGAATGAGATTTGTTGAAGGTATTTCTTAGGATCAAAAAAGAAAGAAAAAGGACTCGGCTCGGGAGTTTTAACTATGTTTTTTAATTTGTACATAGTTCTGGTTCATCAGCTGTGAACCCTGCTGTGCGTCACCCAAGCAGAGCCGTTCTGCGGCCAGGTCAGCGCCCAGTCCTGACAAGGAAGTAGAAGGGAAAGGAACGATGACTCCTCTCGTTTTTTCCCACCAGTCGCTTTTTGTCGGACTTCCGTACTCCGCGCAGGTAACTCTTCCTGGCGAGAGCATCGTTCAGTTAGACGGACCGCCCCCTCAGGTAACCAACCACGCATGAGAAGCTTCTGGTTCACTATTCAGTGAGGTCGGCTTACTATCTGCACATAGGCTTTGCCTGCAAAGTGAGGTGAACAGACAGCAAACCCGCGAGCAGGAAGCAGTCCCACAGCAATCAGACCAACAGGAAGAGATGAAGGCCTTCAATTCATGCAATGGGACTCCAGCCAGGAATGAAAGGCGCGGATACTTGTCCTTTCCACTTCCTTGGTCCGGGGAACGGGACGTTTGCCGCGAGCGTTTGTTACATTCGGGCCTGCTGAGGTCGTTCGCCAAGGGAAACGAGGTAAGCGGCGTTTGCAGTCGGATTCCGTTTTTCATGTTCGTATGTTCACTTCTCATTTCATTCTGGTATTGTTCCGCTAAAAGAACACCACTATATAGATAAAGATACACCCGAAGGTGCGGGGGAAACCGAGAGAAGTAATGTCCTCAACTGCCGAACAAACCAGCTGGGAGCGTCCCTCCCAGCTCTGTTCAGCTATTAAAAAAAGACACCCCCCCCCCCCCCCCCCCCCCCCGCGCCCACTATATAACGGATCATTGGAAGATCCGTTTTGAACATAATGTCATAGGTCACACAATAAGGAACAAGATCAGAGCAGGTGGTCATCTTCAGGCTGCGGACAGGCCACAACCGCCTGAACTATCACCTCTTTTTCCAAGTTCAGAAGCGGTCAGTCAGACCAGTGCCCATGCCAGACCGGCAGTATGACAACAGCACATCCGCTGCAGGATTGCCCGTTGCACGAAGCTCTGAGATAACAGATATGGACGGAGCAGACATCAGTGGAGAGGAAGCTCCCTTGGGGACCTACAGCGTACGGCAGCATTCGTCAGAGGAGCTGGCGTTCCCATCTAGAGTGTTCGAGAAGAAGAAGATACAAAAAGGAATGGAGTGATCGCTACTGGACAGCATGCGCGTACTTTCCTTTGAAAGCGTTTCACGGTGACAAATATTGTTGCTAAGTCAAGCAGGCCGTTGTTGCCAACTTGTAGCAAAGCGTTTTGTTTGGGCCCCCCCCCCCCCCCCCCCCCCCCCCCCCCCCCCCCTTTCCGCGTGCCTAATGCGACCTTCCCGTTTGGCAGGGCCAAGACGGCTTATTTTCTGCCAGATGCAGCTAACGTTTTTCTTTGCTTAAAGCTGAACCCACCACTATCGGGAAAAAAAAAAAAAAAAAAAAGCGGACCCCCCCCCCCCCCCCCCCCCCCCCCTCTCCACTTCCGCCCAGCTGAGGCTCTTGCGGGAGTTGTTGTTCCAGTAAATTAACGTCGGAACAGATCTGCCTCGCATCGTCTCTCAACCTCACCGACGACCTTCTGGCGCGAGAAAGCGGGCAGCGAACGAAGCGACAAAACAATGCCGACAGAATGGGACACTCCGGGCCGACGAGCCGTGTCATTCCTGGCTACCAGGTCTGGAGGGCAAAGGAAGAAAAAAAAAGAAAAAAGAAAAGCAAAAAAAGAAAAAGAAAAAAAAGGGGGAGAATGCACGCGCGTCGCGCCGCACAATAAAAGAGACGATGTGATTGGTTGAGTGGATGGCCAGAAAGCAGACGAGACATGAGACTCCCGCCGTTTCGTTTCAATGGCGCAGACGACAGACAAACATAACGTCTGGTTTTGGAAGGACTCGGAAGAAAGCCGCGGTTAGCAGTGTCAACGGTGTGCGGGAATAGAAACACTGCTGGTCAGACCCCCACGGCCAGAGGTTTTCGATCAATTACATCCGATTACGAACACGTGAAGGACGGGGGATGACATTGTTGTTTCACCCATTTTTTCTTGGCTGTTCGTCCCTTTTTTTTTCCCCCTCTGTTTTTCTCCCAGTGACAGGAGCCTGCGGCAGTCAGATCGCATTGCCCTGTCCTTGGAAGAGAGCGTTAATAAAGAGATACGACATGGCGGAGTGAAAGAGTAATTGTGAGTGTTGCGACTGGGGGTGAAGCGAAGTAATGTCATTATGTCGGCAGTGTGGTGAACTGGCTAGATGCGCAGAGTTTATGTCTACTTTCTCTCTCCACTCCCAACCCCTTAACCCCCCCGATCTGCCACCCCCCCCCCCCCCCCCGCCCCCGCCCCTCTTTTCCGGGCCCCTTCCCCACCCTCATCTTCCTCCCACCCCCCCCCCCCCCCCCCCCTCCACGCACTCTTTGCTTCGTTAATGTTCTTCGTTCCTCTCGTGGTAGTCTCCCCCATGCCCCTATGTCAACACACAGACCACGTTGAGGTACAGTGTAACCTGCCCCCATGCCCCTATGTCAACATACATGTTACGTTGAGGTACAGTGTAACCTGCCCCCATGCCCCTACGTCAACACAAAGGCCACGTTGAGGTAAAGTGTAACCTCCCCCATGCCCCTATGTCAACATACATGCCACGTTGAGGTACAGTGTAACCTGCCCCTATGCCCCTATGTCAACACACACAGGCCACGTTGAGGTACAGTGTAACCTGCCCCTATGCCCCTATGTCAACACACAGGCCACGTTGAGGTACAGTGTAACCTGCCCCATGCCCCTATGTCAACACACAGGTCACGTTGAGGTACAGTGTAACCTGCCCCCATGCCCCTATTTCAACACACAGGTCACGTTGAGGTAAAGTGTAACCTGCCCCTATGCCCCTATGTCAACACAGGCCACGTTGAGGTACAGTGTAACCTGCCCCCATGCCCCTATTTCAACACACAGGTCACGTTGAGGTAAAGTGTAACCTGCCCCTATGCCCCTATCTCGACACACAGGCCAGGCTGAGGTAAAGTGTTACTGTATTTTTTTTTTTGTGGAGATGTCAGGGTTTAATTGGTTGGCTGTCTGTCGATCCGGGGTTTCTATGGAGAGCATCGTACACACACACACACACACACACACACACACGTGCGCAGTACATACACACACTGGCGCGTGCGCGCTCTAATACACACACACACACACACACACACACACACACATACACACATACACACACGCACGTGCGCAGTACACACACTGGGCGCGTGACACGCGGGCATTGCATGTGTAGGGGCGTTCTGAAAGAATCGGCGTTCAAGGGGATGCGGGAGACTGGGGGAGGAGGGGAGAGGGAGGGGATAGATGTCGTATGTAGTTGTCTTTTCTCGTCGTCCACTCCTCCTCCATTCACTTGACCACACACTACCTCCACCAGGCTGTTCCACCCCAGTGAAGGCGTTGGTCAGCATAGCCAGCGGTCCACAGGTCATTCCTCGTTCCTAATCTCCCCCCCCCCCCACCTTACCCCCTTCTCCCTTCCCCCTCTCCCTTTTTCTCGCACCCCCCCCCCCCTCCCCCCGCCCTTTCCGTCCACCAGACGAGGCAGAGGACTTTACAGTTTTGTAAGCCAGAAGTTACGCCCAGAAGCCCAATGTTAACTCCGAGGGAAAAATCCCCCTGCACCAAAATTCGAACCCACAACCCCAGGATCACGAGTCCGGCGCTCTACCAACTGAGCTGTTCCGGCCCCCGATGCCAGAAGTAACCTTGAAGACTACTCTCCTGTAAGTCAAACAGATTGCGCACTGTTACTGTCGTTCAGTCAAATGACTAAAGAATTTACGGTTTTATCTGGTACGTGAATTATTTCTTTTGACGAAGGTGATTATAGACCATAGTGTGCTTGGAGCAAGAACTGACGATCGTAGACTTATTTTCCGTCGAAGGAACTGACTGTGGACCATACCTTCCTCTGGCGCTAAGGCTCATCACAGTCCTTAGGTTCTTCAATGAGAAATGCACATTGATCTCATTTTCATTGATACGTGCAAGATCATCAGAATTCTTATTTCCCCATCAATAAAAAAAAAAACAAGTATAAAGCACATACGATATGATGCAGTGGATGGAAGTATAGGTCTTATTTTCCATCAATAGAGCTGACCTTAGACCTCTTATGAAGATACCATTGATCTTATACAGCCTGGTTAAAAAAAAAAAAAAAAAAAAAAAAGGTTATACTTCCACTCTACTCGGGTGCGGCGTCTGTCATGTCACAAAGATCCTGCAGATACTGCCGTTAAAGCTAACTGTAAGGGTGTGTCCGTGGTGCATCCTGCTTCTTTCCCCCTGCCTTTCGTCTTCTTCTTCATCGTTCGCCCAGGCAGGAACCCCAGATGCAATGACGAAGGCTGCCGTCCGGCGGAGGCCCTCCAGAGATCCGTAGAGTTTTCTCCCTTCATCGGTGGGTCAGCAGGCCAGGTCTCTGCTCTCAGGTTATGGTGTGTTGGACAGTCCTGTAGGAAGTGTTCCACTGTCATTGGGGCTGTACCGCAGGGACACACTGCAGACTCGCCAACAGACATAACTAAAGAAGCAGGGAAGAAGAAGGGGAAAAAAAAATCTTTCTTGGGGAAAAAGACAAACACAGAGAATCCGAGAAAGAGACAAACATAGAACCTGGGGAAGAAACTGAAGCATATGAGCTGAGGAGAGGACTTAGGTATGGAAGCTAGGAAAAGAGGCTTTCGACCACAGAAGCAGAGAGAGAGAGAGAGAGAGAGAGAGAGAGAGAGAGAGAGAGAGAGAGAGACAGAAAGACAGACAGACAGACAGACACACACAGACGGAGAGACGTCCATTGAACCAGGAAAGTAACACAAGCATACAGAGACAGAGAAACTAGGAAAGAGAGACACAAACATACTGTACAGAGAAAAAGAGGCACCAAAAGCAAGAAACGAAGGCAAGAGAAACACACAAAGAAAGAGCCGGGAGAGAACGGCGCGAATGTGGTCGCAGAGAAAGATATATATCATAGAACTGGTTAATTCAGGCGGGAAGAACCAAGCCTTTTTTTCTTTCTTTTTTTTTTTTTTTTGTTTGTTTGCCCCAGTGTTCCCACAGTTTGTGTGCCAGAAGGGGAGGCTGGAGACCAGGTGAATCGGCACCAATTTACGACAGGGCTTCCTTTCATACCAGAGAGTTCGGACTAAAGCGACATTGTTTAATCTCATCTCTCAGTCCTGACGTACAAACAAGAACCACCAAACAAAGAAAGCCTGGGGGGGGGGGGGGGGGGGGGGGGGGGGGGGGATGTAGAGACTAAAGGAGGAGGAGGAGGAGAAGGAGGAATCAAAGCCGTTTTCGCGCACAAGCGGGTTGCACGGAACAAGAGGAGGACGAGGCCCGAAAGAATCAGCGTCAATTTGCCACAGTGCTACTCATCTGAAAACTCTCCGTCACGCAAGCATTCCTGAGGGCTTCGTCTTCACACAACACCGACAACAAGCAGGAAACGCGCTTCAACGTCACAGCGAATGAGCTTTCAAGGAAACTATCTCTAAACAAAAACTGGATCACTTCCTTCTTCCGCGCACGACGCTCGAAGGATGAAAAGAAAAAGAGAAAAAGGAAAAGAATGAAAAGTAAAAAAAAAAAGTGGAAGAAAAAAAAAAAAAACGAAAAAGAAAGAAAAGAAAAAAAAAGAAAACTACCGTTGAACACAAGAACATGAAAGAAAGTTAGCTTTTTCACGCCAACCGCTATCTATTGAATAAATCCGCCCCGGAAAGCGACGGTTTCGCAACGGTTTGGTTTCGGAGTAGAGGCGAAGAAAGGGGGGGGGGGGGGGGGGCTGATCGCGGAGAACTAACCATGGAATCACCCCCCTGCGCTGTTCTTGGCGTCCCCCCCCCCCCTCAGCGTGTTTTTCCTCGGTGTGAAGTATTAGCAGTCAGCGGCAATCGCGGCAGACAGCAGACGCGTAGAACAGGGAATGAAATGCTCTCTTGTCTAGGCCGGAGTCACGCCTATTTAGCGGGCTTTCCCTTTCGCTCAGCGTTATGAGAGGTTGTAAAACAAGGAGCGTGCAGTGTTGCATGCAGTTGCCTGCCCCTTTTCTTTTCTTTCTTTCTTTCTTTTGTCTTCCCTTTTCTATTTTTTTTTTGTAAGAAGGAAGCTGGGGTAGGAATGTTGTGCCGAAAATGCGCGCTTCGTTGGTGCCCGAACAGCTACATTTGTGGAGAAGGAAAAAACAACAACACAACAACAAAAAAACCTGTCTGGGGGTTCACGCATGTCGCCAGGGCAAAGGCTATACCCCTGAAAGCTGTACTGCCTGCACATGCATCCCCATCCCTCCTAACAACCCCAACTGCATTTTGAAGGACCATGAAACGGGGGGCTGGCTAGTTTCAGAGAGGATGTTGCCATCTCTTCAAGCTACACTCTGTGAAGCGTCAATGAAATCTGATCATGACAGTGATGTAGACCCAGACATTCAAGATTTCAAGGTTAATGTCATTGCCTAAAAAAAAATGGGGGGGGGGGGGGGGGGGGGGGGGGGGGTGTTGTTGTTCGATTTTCCGTCTAGAATTTTTATTGTCAGAGACGAATGGGCAGAATCCAGAACGTTGAAGAATAGACAAAATCCAGCATGTTGATGGAGAATAGACAAAATCCAGCATGTTGATGAAGAATAGACAAAATCCAGCATTTTGATGGAGAATAGACAAAATCCAGCATGTTGATGAAGAATAGACAGAATGCAGCATGTTGATGAAGAATAGACAGAATACAGCATTTGATGAAGAATAGACAGAATGCAGCATGTTGATGAAGAATAGACAGAATGCAGTATGTTGATGGAGAATAGACAAAATCCAGCATGTTGATGGAGAATAGACAGAATGCAGTATGCTGATGGAGAACAGACAGAATACAGCATTTGATGAAGAATAGACAGAATCCAGCATGTTGATGAAGAAATAGACAGAATGCAGTATGCTGATGGAGAATAGACAAAATCCAGCATGTTGATGGAGAATAGACAGAATCCAGCATGTTGATGAAGAATAGACAGAATCCAGCATGCTGATGGAGAATAGATAAACTTCAACATGTTGATGGAGAACAGACGTAATCCAACATGTTGATGAAGAATAGACGTAATCCAACGTGTGATGGCGAATAGACAAAATCGAGCATGTTGCTGAAGAACAGATGAAATCGAGCATGTTGATGAAGAATAGACAGAATCCAGTATGTCGATGAAGATTAGACAGAATCCAGTATCTTGATGAAGAATAGACAGAATCCAGTATGTTGATGGAGAATAGACAGAATCCAGTATGTTGATGAAGAATAGACAGAATCCAGCTTGTTGATGGGAAATAGACAGAATCCAGCATGTTGATGAAAGAATAGAGAGAATGCAGACAGTCTAGTATTCAAGGCAGAGGAGTATGCAGAATCCAGTATGTTGATGGGAATCCTGTATCTTGGTGTAAAGGATCCAGTATCTTGGTGACAAGCAAAGGATCCAGTATTTTGGTGTTCAGGATCCGGTTTCTTAGGTGAATTATCCTAAGTCTTGGTATGAAGGATTCTGGATCTCAGTGTGAAGATCTGGTATTTTGATGTAAAGAATCCGCTATATCGGTTCGAAGGATCCCTACAATCTTTAGATGTGAAGTATTACATCTTGTAAAGGATCCAGTATCTTGTTTTGAGGCCCCTGTGGGCGTGTGAAGGATCCGCTGTGTCGTTGTGAAGGATCCAGTACCTTAGAGGGGAGGATCCAGTATGTTGTTGTTAGAGATTCAAAATCTTGTTGGAAAAATGTCCAGTATCTTAATCGGAAGAGGATTCAATATTTGGCTACAACTTACTTAACTTTCTTAATCCCTCTTCATCCCGCAACCCGAGACATAAGGCGCCAACAAGCTCCCTCCAGCCCTCTCTGTCCTGGGCAAGCCAGCTCACTTCATTCCAGGTCTTGTCTGCCTCTCTCATCTCCTCCTCCACTGTCCTCCTCCAGGTGCCGAGTGGTCTGCCTCGCTTCCTCTTCCCCGGTGGTGCCCATCTCAGCGCAGTATGAGGGAGTCTGGTCTTGCCCATCCGAAGGATGTGTCCCAGCCACCTCCACCGCCGCTGCTTCACCTCGGCCACAATGTTGTTTATGCCGGTGCGCCTTGACACTTCCCTGTTGGTGACACGCTGCTGCCAGTGAAGTGTCAGGATTCGGCGAAGACACCTTCCTTCGAAGCCTCTTAGCCTTCTCCCATCTTCTTGTGGTCCTCCATGTCTCTGTGGCGTATAGGAGTACTGAGTGTACGTTTGGCTACAACAGAGTGCAGAAAATGTAAATACTACTTTCAAAATGCGCATGAACAAGGAACAGAAGTCACAGTGACATTGACACCCTTGCCTCCGTCTGATACCACCACAGTTTCGCTCTTGTGGGGGAAAACATGTGTATTTGGTGATACGCATTTTTGTTAAATACATTTTGTGTTCGTTTGTTTGAAGTCTACATGTGATTTTACCGAGCACGAGAAAGGAAATGAAACCCTTTTCCATTTTGGACAGAGAATTTACGAATGATCCGCACCTACTTGTAAAGCTAATAATACATGACAAAATAAAAGCAAAATAACACAAAGCAAAAAACAAACAAACCAAAAAAGAAAAAATGCTGTTTGAGCTTTACGGACTGGCGTAAGTTTTACCAATGTTTCATGCGCTCATGCGTGTGTTTGTGTGCGTGAGCGCATGTGTGTGTGTGTGTGTGTGTGTGTGTGTGTGTGTGTGTGTGTGTGTGTGTGTGTGTGTGCGTGCGTGCGTGCGTGCGTGCGTGCGTGTGTGTGTGTGTGTGTGTGTGAGAGAGAGAGAGAGAGAGAGAGAGAGAGAGAGAGAGAGAGAGAGTGTGTGTGTGTGCGCGCGCGCGCGCGCGCGAGTGTGTGAAAGAGAGAGAGAGAGAGAGAGAGAGAGTCTGCTCCTTTCTGCAACACTTCCGGCATCCGGTTGAAGTGGAATGGAGGCAGAATATGACATACCCCCCCCCTCTCTCCCGCTGACACGCCAGTTAAGAAAGCGAAGGTGACATCCTCGGCATATTTCTCCGGGATGCATTTCTTTCAACTTCGCTTCTTTCGGCTCAGCTGAACCTAAGCCCTTCGTAAACGCAAAATCACGTCAGCAGTCTCATTTTCTGTTCGTCTTTCTTTATTTCTTCTTCTATCTTGGGAGAGCGCACGCGCAGGCATTCAGCAACGCCGCCTGTCGGGCTCGTACGGTTGTGTTGGGGAGAAAAAAAAAAGTTGGAGAAGGGGGAGGGGAGATAAGTTGCATGTGGCGGTAAAGTGATATTGCGATAAAAGTGTCGGATCTACGGATCGGGGCTAAATTAGCTCCCTTCGCTGTCATTGCTTGATAACATCTTGTCCGAGCCATTTTCTTCCTTCCTTCTTTCTTTTCCTTCCTTCTCTCTTTCTTATTTTCGTTTCCTGGGTGAGAGTGGCGGGGACAGAGAGGGGTTGGGAGGGGGGGGGGGGGTTTAGGGGAAGGGTAGTGGGTAGGGTTGAGGAAATACGGTGTGACGTTCCGTAATCACCCCACGCCCGAATTCATCTCCCCGGCGGGTGAGGAAGGGCACATGCCCAACTTCTCGACCCCCCTCCCCCCTCCCCCGATCCCCCCCATCCCACGGAAGTAAATTGAGAGTCACCTCCTCCTTTTTTTTTTAAAAACCACTGCCATCCAAAATGTTCAAAGTGAACCAGGTAACAAAACCCATCTATCAAACCACGTCGCACCTGAATTTGAGAGGGGTGGAGCGGTTGTGGATGGGATGGATGGGAGGAATGATTCTGGACCCCAGTTAGAACTATATACCACCCCCTTCCCCCCGTCCCCCACTACCCCACCATGTTGTTGTTGTTGTCGTACCCTCGCTAAAAGACTCCAGGGATCATCCAAACAGCCGAAGCATTTAAACACTATGGTACAAATGCATCAGCTGGGGGTGACAGCATTACGTGTGTGACCGTTTTTGATTACCCCGCCACATGGGCAGCCACACTCCGACTTCGGGGGATTTTGGAGACTGATAATGTTATGCTAGGAGCTTGTCACAACTAAAGACAATTCCCGCCTAACTATGCAGAGCATAACAACACTTAGATGTAGCCTTGGTTTTCTAGCCTATGTCAATTGGCCTGACACAGCCTTAAGCCAAGGTGGCCTGTTAAAAAACCTGTCCCCGGTGAGTGTTTGGGGCATGGTGGAGAAACGCTCTGTGGGGCGATATTTGTACGTACCCATGTCCATCTCCCTGTCACACAGGACGGGTAAGTCACTGGACGTGCCTAAATTCATTCACTTCATCAGGTGTGTCTGGACCATGACTCAGATAACTCACCTGGGAGAGGTTTTGGAAAAGGACGGGGAGTAGTTCTGGCCCAGATCCAGAACCCCCCCCCCCCCCCCACCCCCACCTCCCTCAAATTCAGGTGCGATTTGCTTTTATTCAGTCATTTTACTTTTCTTTTTTTTTTTTTCTTTTTGAGTGGGGTTCCAAACCCCCCCCCCCCCCCCCTCTCTCCCCCCGAACAAAAATCTGACTCTTACTGACCATGCAAAACCTGTGTGTTCAACTGCTACTAATAACATTCTCTCAATGATTTCAATATTTTGTCGTTTGATACAAAGCGTTTGGGTTTTTTTTTTCTTTCCTATGTCCTGATGTTTGGTGTAGATTGATATTTTGTTGTTTGGAACGTCCTGAGAATGTTGAAGGAGGGGAGTGGTGTTGGCACAAAAGAGGGGGGGGGGGGGGGGGGGGGGGGGGGGGATCGGTCTGGATCGAATCGCCTGAGGAGAGGCGTGGTGGTGGTGGTGAGGGGGGGGGGGGGGTGGAAGGGGTGAGTTTCGGCACGTGCCCTTCCTCACGACCGGGGAGTGATCTTGGGACTGGAGTAATTACGAAACGTCACACCGTTTCTATTGTTACCTCTGCTAAGAAAGTTATGCTCTCACCTGTGTCTGTTGGTTTGTCTGTCTGTCTGTCTCCGGGCAGGAAAAAAGAAAGGTACTGAACTAACTTCAACCAAACTTTTTTTTTTTTCTTGTTTTTCTTCTTTTTTTTGGAGGGGGGGGGGGGGGGGGGGGGGGGGGTGGAGGGGGGAGGTGGTGGGGTAGTGGTTTTCATCTTCTGTGCCTCTTCAGTGACCTTACCCCAAGGCCGATCATGGATGAACAATGACACATGAATTGTTGACGTTTCCCACCTTGTGATGGATGAACAATGACACATGAACGAGGAGCCCGACTATTCATCTTGCCAACGGTCCTGAAGGCGCTGTCTGATCTAGATCCTCGCCATATAGATCCTCACCATATAGATCCACACGATATAGATCCTCATGATATCAACAATCATTCAAGTGTCATTGTTCATTCATCACAAGGTGGGAAACGTCAACAATCATTCATGTGTCATTATTCATCCATCACAAGGTGGGAAACGTCAACAATCACTCATGTGTCATTGTCATCCATCACAAGGTGGGAAACGTCAACAATCATTCATGTGTCATTGTTCATCCATCACAAGGTGGGAAACGTCAACAATCACTCATGTCATTGTTCGTCCATCACAAGGTGGGAAACGTCAACAATCACTCATGTGTCATTGTTCGTCCATCACAAGGTGGGAAAACGTTAACAATCATTCATGTGTCATTGTTCGTCCATCACAAGGTGGGAAACGTCAACAATCATTCATGTGTCATTGTTCGTCCATCACAAGGTGGGAAACGTCAACAATCACTCATGTGTCATTGTTCATCCATCACAAGGTGGGAAACGTCAACAATCACTCATGTGTCATTGTTCATCCATCACAAGGTGGGAAACGTCAACAATCACTCATGTGTCATTGTTCATCCATCACAAGGTGGGAAACGTCAACAATCACTCATGTTCATCCATCACAAGGTGGGAAACGTCAACAATCACTCATTCATGTGTCATTGTTCATCCATCACAAGGTGGGAAACGTCAACAATCATTCATGTGTCATTGTTCATCCATCACAAAGTGGGAAACGTCAACAATCATGTGCCATTGTTCATCCATCACAAAGTGGGAAACGTCAACAATCATTCATGTGTCATTGTTCATCCATCACAAGGTGGGAAACGTCAACAATCATTCATGTGTCATTGTTCATCCATCACAAGGTGGGAAACGTCAACAATCATTCATGTGCCATTGTTCATCCATCACAAAGTGGGAAACGTCAACAATCACTCATTCATGTGTCATTGTTCATCCATCACAAAGTGGGAAAACGTCAACAATCACTCATTCATGTGTCATTGTTCATCCATCACAAGGTGGGAAACGTCAACAATCATTCATGTGTCATTGTTGTTCATCCATCACAAGGTGGGAAACGTCAACAATCATTCATGTGCCATTGTTCATCCATCACAAAGTGGGAAACGTCAACAATCACTCATTCATGTGTCATTGTTCATCCATCACAAAGTGGGAAACGTCAACAATCACTCAAAGACAGACTAGAGGAGGATCGGGGAAATGTAGAGAGGAGTAGAAAAGGGAAGAGAAGAGAGAGAGAGAGAGAGAGAGAGAGAGAGAGAGAGAGAGAGAGAGAGAGAGAGAGAGAGAGGGGAGAGAGGGGACGAGGGAGAGAGGGGGAGTGAGAGGAGGAGTGAGAAGGAAAACAGAGATGGAGAGAGAAAGAGACGAAAACAGAGATGGAGAGAGAAAGAGACAGAAAACACACACACACACACACACACACACACACACACACACACACACACACACACACACACACACACACACAGATCGAGAGAGAGAGAGAGAGGAAATAGACTGAGAGAGGGACAAAAAGAGAACAGGGCAGGGGGCTGGTGTGGTGGGGATGAACAGACAGAATTTAACGTTAGATTACAATGAGAGGGGGATGGGGGTGGGGGATAGACATACATACAGACAGACAGACAGACAGACAGAATAGAACAATGTAACATTATATCACAGTTTATCAGCTTTAAAAGAAAGTCATAAACGCTGAAAGGAAGCTGTGTAAATCTAGCCTTCACCCAGTCCAAAGTGTTAACGATGACAGGAATGTCAATTTGCGAAACTTGAGATCAACACCACTTCTTTTGAAGACTTTAATGGACCTCTGTCTCTCCCCCCCCCACCTCCCGTCTCTCCCTCTCTCTCTCTCTCTCTCTCTCTCTCTCTCTCTCTCTCTCTCTCTCTCTCTCTCTCTCTCTCTCAGAGAACAAGACTTAGTAGGACATGAAAAGTGGTTCATATTTTATCGCTCGTTTCTCATCGCCCCCCCCCCCCCCCCCCCCCCCGTCCCATCCCACCCACCCCTCCCTTTTTTTTCCCCTTCTATTTAATAACCCGTTCTGCGAGTGTTGTCATGAACGTTGTAATACTTTACGGCACTCGTATGTAACGCTTCAAATGTATTCTGAAAGCATTTGAAGGATTTCTTTCAGGGAAAGAAGTAACACAAACATTAAGATTATCTGGGTATTGATAAAAGGTTGGGCTATGTGTATTAACATCCGGAAGTTTGAAGATTGCCAGTAGATTAGTTGTAAATATGATAATGGAAGAATTCTTATTTACGTACTAATTTTTCAACTTTGAAAATGTTTAGTTCTTTACACCTTTTGACCTCTCTCTCTCTCTCTCTCTCTCTCTCTCTCTCTTGGAGGTGAGCTGTTTTCACGACAGCGAAGAGACGCGCTGGAGTGCTCTTGCACATTTTGGATTAAACGTTAATCAGCGCATGGACTAATTGACTTCTACAAAGTACTCTGTAGGTAACGAGAATGCTAAATGATCTGGAACTACAGTGATGAAAAAACAAATGGTGACCTAACGTGACCATACCTACGGTTAATCAGCACTTTGATGCATTGTATGGCTAGCTCCAGGATCAGGACTTGTGCGTTGCTGGAGCCTCCCTAGGTAAAGCCCTGCTCCTTGGAGTACACCACAGTGTCATGGCTTAGCGTGTTTTCTTTGTCAGGACAGTGCGTAAAGAACTGATCGCCGTGAGAAAAAAAAAACACACACTGGATGTGTTGCCATTTGTGTTTGTAGCTGCTAACTTTCTGTGCTGTAGCGACATTGAGAGGAACTCCGGTGTGCTGTGATCGGTGATACCGCCACTTAGCGAGATTCTACTGCAAAGAAAATCACCGTGACTCAAGCCGAAAGGTTGATGATGACACAAACGAGATTTCCGTTACTACCCCCATTTCAAAGTGGAAAGGGGTTTAGTGTTTCTCCGAACATGGCAAAACCAAATTCTGGAGAAAAAAAAACAAAAAAAAAACTAATCATCATGACTCCTCCGAACAATATAGGATAAACGAATCACAAGACAAAACACGACGCGTTTCGACCTGTTAGGTCTTCTTCAGGCAAGACAAACAACACTCAGGACCACGAAAATGAAGAACGAGCTACTTGTCTTTGTTGAATGAATGAAGAACTAGCTACTTGTCCTTCTTGTCTTTGTCGAATTCAGCGCAAGATGGTCGTTGATTCTCCGCCTACAGTCGTCTCACTTTGCAGCCAAACTCTGGAAGCCGTCTGTCGACAAAGAGACCTGCTCTGATCGATGTCTGCCGGCATAAACTCTTGTCGAAGGATATCGGTTTCGATCCAAGCTGGCTCATGCTCCTTAAATGACTCAGGTCACGACCATGACGACAAGCGAATGAGATGATTCTTGTTCAGCAGGAATCTGGGCTAAACAACTGGGCAACCACCAACGTGCGGAAAGCCTTCTGTCAAAATGGATTCAGTATCATGTAGATATTTAAAGGAGTTGGAAGGAATATGATTTTACTGCTGAATTTAAAGGCAGACTTATTTCATAGAACATGCAAAACTAGCACTCAGCATTGGCAAACCGTGACAAATGTGTTCTGGTGTTATTCTTTTGAGAACATTTTCCTGCCACAAAGATTGTCGTCTTTCATTATACATGTAAATGGCACAGAGGCAGCTCCATAAGGTTTCGACCAAGGGATAGTGGACTTAATCACTGCAAACGATGGTTTCTGGATGAAAAACACGCTGACGATAAAGGTCTGTCATATGGAAAAAGAAACCGAAAACGAACTTTTTGTTCGTTTGTTTGTTTGTTTTTTTTTTGCGTGGCTTAGAAAGACTTCCGAAAGAAATGTACAATACATGACGTGCCTTCTAAGATTACAAGCCGTAATTGTATCGCAAGTATTTCGTCGTGCAACAACGAAAATGTAGTAACAGATCTCACAAAACTCAAATCGCAAGACCTCTGAATATCAGAAAAAAAAAAAAAGGATTTGAAAGAAACAACTGGTGGTATCATTAAATCATTGAAACTAGTGTCAAAATGATCCGTTGCCGTGTGCCTGTATGCGTGTAAGTGTGTGTTACGGGGAGGCGGGGGGGGGGGGGGGGGGGGAATAGGAGTGGGAGTGAAGGTATAAGGGAAAGGGGGGGGGGGGAGGGAAGAGGGAGGAAGCTGTTAGAATGAGTTGTTGGTTGCGGGTGGTAAGAAGGGAAGGGGAGGGGGAGGTGGGCGGCGACTGAGTTATGGAACTTTGTTCAGACATACCACCTGGTCTGAGGGGCTTCATGGCTGAATGGACAATAAAACATTTGTCGTTGTCATTGCCATGGTCATTCTCTGTCTGTCTGTCTGTCTGTCTCTCTGTCTCTGTCTGTCTCTGACTCTCTGCCTGTCTGTCTTCTGTCTGTCTGTCTGTCTGTGTCTCCGCTTCCATCTCTGCCTCTTCCTTTCCGCCTTTATGTTGTCTAACTCGTCTTGTTCTCTCTCTCCCCAGTCTTTCTCTTTTTTCTGCATTCTCTACATTCCGCTTTATTCTCCTCCGTCTCTCGTATGTTTCTCAACCTTCTTATCTCTCCCCCCCCCCCCCCCCATCCTGTTTTTCCCTCTCCATTTTCTCTCTCTCTCTGGTATAGCGTGCTTGCTCTCTCTGTGTGTATAGCGTGCTTGCATGCTGTGTGTGTGTGTGTGTGTGTGTGTGTGTGTGTGTGTGCGCGCGTGCGCGCGCGCGCCTTTGCATGCGTGCGTGCGCGTATGCGCATGTGCGTGCTTGTGTGTGTATGTGTGTGTGTGTGTGTGTGTGTGTGTGTGTGTGTGTGCGAGTGTGCATGCGCGCGCGCGCGTGCGCATGCGCATGCGTGCGTGCGCGTGCGCGTATGTGCATGTGCTTGCTTGTGTGTGTGTGTGTGTGTGTGTGTGTGTGTGTGTGTGTGTGTGTGTGTGTGTGTGTGTGTGTGTGTGTAAATATCTGCGTCTGGTTCTTGGGATAGAGAGAAAAAATGAGGAATGGGTGGGTGGGGGGGGGGGGGGGTGTAAGTAGGGGGGGGGGGGGGGGGAAAGAAGAGGACAGACAGAACAGATAGTACAATAACTAGGCAGAGAGAGAGAGAGAGAGAGAGAGAGAGAGAGACAGAGACAGAGACAGACAGACAGACAGACAGACAGTCAGTCAGTCGATCAGGGGAGTCACTGAACAAGATTCATGGGCCGTTTGGCAGGTGGACACTCACTATCTATGCCACCTCACTATCTCTCTGTCTATCTGTCTGTCTGTCTGTCGTCCGT
>JADBJO010001384.1:335000-337500 GCA_016801955.1 Conus betulinus | reverse complement strand
CCCCCAAAAAAAAAAAAAAAAAAAAATTGAACAGTAGTAGAAAAGTAGTAAGAAGTTGGGAGAAAAAAAAAAATAAACGTAACTAGACAATGAAATAAACAGTGAGCAATAAAGATCAACCAGTGTCGTAAGGTAACTAGACGATGAAACAGATAGTGAGCAGAAGTGATAAACCAATGTAAGGTAACTAGACAATGAAACAATAGTGAGCAGAAGTGATAAATCAATGTAAGGTAACTAGACCATGAAACAAAGTGAGCAGAAGTGATAAACCAATGTAAGGTAACTAGACCATGAAACAAAATGAGCAGAAGTGATAAATCAATGTAAGGTAACTAGACCATGAAACAAAATGAGCAGAAGTGATAAACCAATGTAAGGTAAAATTGACCGATGAAAACAATAGTGAGCAGAAGTGATAAACCAATGTAAGGTAACTAGACCGTGAAACAATAGTGAGCAGTAGAGATCAACCAATGTAATGTAAGTAGACAATGAAACAATAGTGAGCAGAAGTGATAAATCAATATAGTAAGGTAACTAGACGATGAAACAGATAGTGAGCAGAACTGATAAACCAATGTAAGGTAACTAGACCGTGAAACAATAGTGAGCAGAAGTGATAAACCAATGCAATAAGCTGCAGGGGAAAAAATAACAGAAACCAAAACCCCCCTAACGCTTGCTGAACGGACCTGAGGAGATAAACATCGTCAAGGGCTAAGGTTTCAATCTGGAGAAGGACTCGGTGACACGTTCTGCATGTGTGCAGACCTCCCTCATCCCGAGGTGGGATGGATATCGGCCCCTGAAATCAGAGACGAGTGCCGCATGGATGTTGCAGATGCTCCTCATGTCCGGACTTTGAGCCTACCCGCTAATGAAGTCGTGCTGCTTTCAAGACTTTACCGGCAGATCAACTGCCTTTTGACTTTTTTAGTTTTTTTTTTTGTTTTTGTTTTTGTTTTTGTTTTTTTTGTTTTTTTTAAGAGAAAACTTTTCTCCAAGCAGGTGTCCGTTTCGGTTTCGGTTCCGTAAAGGTGTCAACTCTGGATGAGGGTTGATCCGTATACGCTGCACCACATTTGCAAAGCCATCCGGCTGGTGTTCCAATAAATGAATAGATACCTTACTTCCAACTCCTCTGTACAAATCCACGTTTGTCACAGTCCACCCCCCCCCCCCCCCCCCCCCCCCCCCCCCTCTAAACCGGCGGACCAAATGAAGCAATAAACATCAGGTCCGTCACAGGGCAACTCGCCAGAAAAAGACACTGCTATGCTCATGTCGCTGTTTTGAGCTTTCATGAAGGCATCTAGAAACTGTTCACCGTACAGACGAAAAAATGGTTTGTGGTGAGGTATTTACTGGTCCGGACAGAAACAGTGAAACACACTCACCATCACTCCAGCCCATCATACACTTGGGAGACGTGCTGTGTATTACCGCGCTTTCCGATCCAAGTTTTAAACAGACACAAAAAAAAAAAAAAAAAAAAAAAATTGTGGAATCTCAGAAATGGGTCCTTGTTCAATACCGCTCTGTCAGTTTCCCATCGTCAAGGAATCTTCCGCCGTCGTCTTCTTTTCTCCTGGCCATCAAGTCACATGATTACGACGATAGTTTTGATTGGTTGTTGAAGTGCAACTTTGGGGGCCGAAATAGCTCAGTTGGTAGAGCGCCGGACTCGTAATCCAAAGCTTGCGGGTTTGAATCTCCGCCAGGCCGTTTCGGTACAAGGGGATTTTTCCCTCGGATTTAACATTAGTTCTGACTCCATTTCCCATACAGTCCTTGGGATGAGACTATAAACCGAGGTTCCGTGTGTGAACGCACGCATAACATCTTACACACACACGTAAAATCCCAGCACCAACTTTCGGAAGAGAAGACCAGTTTGGCCATTGATATGGATGACACGTTACACATAGCATGCACCTTCCCCAAAGATGGAGTATGGCTGCCTTAATGGCGGGATAAAAAACGGTTATGCACACAAAATTCCACTCCCTTTGTAGGGTAGATGGAATTAATACTTGCCTATCCATGCTGGGAGTGTCCGCAGGAGTATCAGCCTGCGTACGCAGAAGAAGAAAGAAGAAGAAGAAGAAGAAGAAGTGCAACTTTTACACCCCCAGCAGATCCGAGTTTGACAGAAAGAGAGCATTCTTTCCACCTGATGACATAGAACTTCATTCTCCGGAGTATTCTTCATCCTTGCTACCGTAGTCGGAGCTTCGGTTGTAAATATCTCTCAGGCGTTTCTCATCCAACTGCTGCTGCATGGATCGGACTGTGTGACACGCCCATTAGTCGCTGAGCCACAGTCAATGACCGTCTGGTCATCAGGGTGCCACCACCTCTATTCAGCAACAATGCCATGCACTGGACGACGACGCTGCAGACTTTGACCCCCAACTTAGAGCATTTGCTGATGTACAGTGGAAATCAAAACTGCAGTTAACACAAGAACAGAGCAGGGTTTGTGGCCCATAGAGTC
>JADBJO010001384.1:330000-332500 GCA_016801955.1 Conus betulinus | reverse complement strand
TCACTTTGAATTAAAGCGGTATTATTGTCTTCATCGTATGGTAACTTTGAATTGAATTAAAGCAGTATCATTGTATTCATCGGATGGTAACTTTGAATTAAAGCGGTATTATTGTCTTCATCGTATGGTAACTTTGAATTGAATTAAAGCAGTATCATTGTCTTCATCGGATGGTAACTTAGAATTAAAGCAGTATCATTGTCTTCATCGGATGGTAACTTTGAATTAAAGCAGTATCATTGTCTTCATCGATGGTAACTTTGAATTAAAGCAGTATCATTGTCTTCATCGGATGGTAACTTTGAATTAAAGCAGTATCATTGTCTTCATCGGATGGTAACTTTGAATCAAAGCAATCAAAGCAGTATCATTGTCTTCATCGGATGGTAACTTTGAATCAAAGCAGTATCATTGTCTTCATCGGATGGTAACTTTGAATCAAAGCAGTATCATTGTCTTCATCGTATGGTAACTTTGAATTGAATTAAAGCACTACCATTGTCTTCATCGGATGGTCACTTTGAATTAAAGCGGTATTACTCTCTTCATCGGATGGTATCTTTGAATTGAATTAAAGCACTATCATTATCTTCATCGGATGGTTTCGACTTAAAGTGGTATTATTGTCTTCACTAGAAAGTGCTTAGCGTGGTCTTGGAGCAAACGATTATCATTTCTTTCTTTTGACTCGAAGGAGCGAAAAAAAAAATTCAGTATCAAATTTATGATATTCTCTACGCACGCCATCTGTCAGTCAGTCTGTCAGTCTGTTTCCATCTGTCTGTCTGTCTATGTCTGTATCTGTCTGTCTGTCTGTAGATCTCTCTCTCATCTCTCTCTCTTCTCTCTCTCTCTCTCTCTCTCTCTCTCTCTCTCTCTCTCTCTCCTCTCTCTCTCTCTCTCTCTCTCTCTCTCTCTCTCTCTCTCTCACGTGTGCATGTTTTCAGAGGAAAGTGGTCATTTAGCGGTAGAAGAAGGATGGACACACAACAGCAGAGAAATGTCTGACCTTGTTTATGGGGGAGACTGATAGCTATCCTGATTTATATAAATTATGCACCATCCAATTTATACATCATCGTGCAGTACTTTACATTCGTTACTTGGTGAAATTAACGACAGTGGATGATTACAGAGTCCAACGGAACAAAATCTGATTTGATTTAGATACAAGAGACAAAGAAACTGGTCTTGGTGTAAAACGTTTCGTTGCAAATCGAACCAGCTGGGCTCTGGATGTGTACTGGCAAACTAAAGAGTTCAAAATATACATAAAATTCTATATGAATTAAAAGAAAAACTGATGTCATCAAGATGGCAGGAGTTCGGATTTCCACACCACAAACAGCGAGCAATTCGATGTGAATAGGTCATTTTACACGAAACATAATGTAAGCACGTATTTGAAAATGGATTGAGAACAACTTGTGACACGCATTGTGACAAGGTCTACATGTGGTGTTTCAGAAATGACTGTGCATCATTATCGTGACAAGAAACGCATGGAGATGGATGAGCTCAGCCCTCGCTGCTAAAAAAAGTAAGTGAATACAAGATAGTTTTTTTTTTTTTTTATTTATCCCCACATCTTTAGTTGCCCTGTGTTCAGTGATTTTAAACACACAATATACCTAACTAACTGTTAGCAACAATCCTAACCAATTTCGATTAAGTATGCTTTTAGCTTCCAGAATAGAAAGAGTTGTGAGATGGTTAACATGTTCCGTGGGGTGAAGCATTTCAGCTGCGTTTTTTTGTTTTCAAATGACAGTATGATGAACACTTTCCATGCAAACTCTAGATTTGTGAATATCATTGTGCATCATGTTTGGTTTATTGCACCCCTTCATGAAGGACCATGGCCTTATGGATAAATAAATATTCTTCCTTCCTTCCTTCCTTCCTTCCTTCCTTCCTTCCTTCCTTCCTTCCTTCCTCCTTCCCATCCATTCATTCATTCTTCATTCATCTGTTCACCCACCCACTCATTTACTCATTTATTCACTCATTCAATTTTTAGCTGTGTCTGTTTGTCAGTCAGTCGATCAGTCCGTCAGCCAGTCAGTCAGTCAGTCAACCTGTCTGTCTGTCTGTCTGTCTTTGCCTTTATCCCTGTCTCTGTCTGTCTGTCTGGTTGTCTCTGTCTGTCTCTCACGTGTGTATGTGTTGGGAAAGGGGGAGGGGGAGGTCACGCGCGTGCGTGCGTTCACGCGCGTGCGCACATGCGCGTGAGTGTGTGCACGCACACGCTCGTTCTGCACACGGCAGTGCAGTGCGTGTGCACGTGCGACGCATCTGCTTACTGGCTGTGTCCGAATCCGAACAGATGCCGTGTTCACTTCATTTCTGAGTAATCCCTACAGTTCACCTTGTTTTCCGAAAATTTTCCGTGTGTGTGTGTGTGTGTGTGTGTGTGTGTGTGTGTGTGTGTGTGTGTGTGTACGCGCGTCCATCAGCTTTGTCCTCCTCCTCCTCCTCCTCCTCCTCCTCCTCCTCCTCC
>JADBJO010001384.1:312500-325000 GCA_016801955.1 Conus betulinus | reverse complement strand
CACACACACACACACACACACACACACACACACACACACACACACATACACACGCACACACAGACACACACACACATACACACGCACACACACACATACACACGCACACCCCCCCCCCCCCACACACACACACACACACACACAACACACACACACACACACACACACACACACACACACACACACCACACACACACACACACACACACACACACACACACACACACACACACACACACACACACACACACACACACACACGCACCGCATAGAATGTCGTTGCCACAGCTTCTGGCGGCGATGTGTTTCTTGTGACAGTGCTGACCACACGTCAGATCTCTTGAAGCCCTCGGCATAGTCTCCATGGTTAGCTTCTCTGAGTCAGTGCTTGCTTCATATGAACTCAGGTCATGTTCCACTCTTTGTCCTGACAGAGTGGACAAGCAGGGTCATCTGGTTTCCCCCATGTCACCAGGTGTGAATCCAAGGGCGGGAGCTGATGCGCTTTCCTGAGAATGAAGGCGATCCTGAGAGGTGCCGTATACTATACTTCATTCCAGCTGAGACTTCGTCCGAGTACACATTTACCCCGCACGCGCAGTCCACCTCCCCTACTGGCTTTGCTGGACTGCTCTCAGGATTCCCTTGACGTCCTCTTCTTTCTTCAACTCTTCTATAAACTATGTCGGTCTTAGCTTTCCCTTTGGCCTTTGGCCGCTACTTCCTCTCTGATGACCCCAGCTGCCGTGTGTTGGTTTGTGCATGTCCCGTTCTCCCCAAGATCTGGTTTTCCCTTGTCTCCGTCCACTGTCCCCCGGACCTTCCCTTCGTCTGCCCGTCTTTAGCTTGGGATGGACTGGTCTCGCACCCTTGTCTTCAGAGGCTTGAAGAGTGGTTAGTAACCTTTACACCCCGCGAGGATGGGGGTCAGGGGTAGGTTAAGCTTGGCTTGACGACCGTAGAGGGACAGCGTCGTTGAGACCAGGTGGGACACCCAGCCATTTGCTTGTGTCTCTGATGATGGTGACCTCCCTTGATTCCACAGGACCAGTGCTGATGTTGTATTATCAGCAGAGGCTAGAGCAGCTTCGGGATCGGCGTAAACAGCAGACACCAGGCCTTGTATTTGCCAAGAAGGCCACACTTTCCTAACATTTTGCAGGGGTTTCTCCTGCCGGGGTTGTTCAGTTAGTAGAGAACTAAAAGTCGTAGTCCTGGGATTGTGGGTTCGAATCGCCTTAGGGCCGTTTCGGTAGGTGGGGATTTATCCCTTGAGTTAACATTAGTTCTGACTCCATTTCCCGAAAAGTCCTTCAAATGAGACTATAAGAAACCAAGGTTCCGTGTGTGAAGGTAGCATAACATCTTGACCACAGGTAACATTCCATCACTACCTTTCGGAAGAGAAGGTCAGTTTGGCCGTTGGTATGATGACACGTTGCACGTAACATGCGCTTTGCGCGGAAAATCGGAAGAATGAATGGACGGAAGAAAACGTAGTGACCGATACTGACTGAACGACGTAGGAAACGACTGAACGCAGCGCCAGTCTGCAGCTCTCAATCGGCTCTACCCAGGTAGGCAGCCCGTTGTGTAAACGAATGCGTGGATAGTAACGCGCTTAGAGCTGGGTCTCTAACTGATGATAAACGCTACATAGATACTCTTTATAATAATGATGATGATGATCATAATGATAATGACAATGAAAATAAGATCATTATCATAATGATAATAGATAATAATATGAAATGTAATAATAATAATGACAATGAAATAAAAATCGTGATAAAAAATAATGATAATAATAATAATAATATAATAATAACGACAATAATGATGATAATCATAATCATAATAACATAATAAAAATCGTGATGATGATAATAATAAATGAATATAATAATAACAATAATAATAATAATAATATGCTTAGTGTCCTTGCCCTCGTCGTGTCATCTAAGGAATCAACATACCTTCTTCCAAGACTCTTGAATGGTATTTCTGTCACTGTTGGAATGGCTTTTTTCTTTCTTTCTTTCTTTTTTTTTTTTTAACTACAGTGAATGGAACTGTTTGAGCTGCTTTTTCTTTCTGCATGGAAAGGTTTCGCGATTTCTTTTAGTCTGACACTCATCCTCGAAAACTAAATTGCTTAATTAAAAAAATGTGCTTTGTGTCTTTCATCTTCCTTATTAGAAAGACCTGTAGTGTCCTCTATAAAGGCTTTTAGAGGGGAGTGGGGGTGGGGGGTGGGGCATTAGGTATCGATGCCTGGTGTGTCCTCTATAAAGGCTTGTAGAGGGAGCCATTTGATATGGATGAAAGGCCTATTGTGTCCTCTATAAAGGCTTGCAGAGGGGGGCATTTGGTATCAATGCCTGTTGTGTCCTCTATAAAGGCTTGCAGAGGGGGGCATTTGGTATCAATGCCTGTTGTGTCCTCTATAAAGGCTTTGCAGAGGGGGGCATTTGGTATCGATGCCTGTTGTGTCCTCTATAAAGGCTTGTAGAGGGGGGGCATTTGGTATCGATGTCTGTTGTGTCCTCAATAAAGGCTTGTAGAGGGGGCATTGGTGTCAATGCCTGTTGTGTCCTCTATAAAGGCTTGTAGAGGGGGCATTTGGTACCGATGAAATGCCTGTTGTGTCCTCAGTAAAGGCTTGTAGAGGGGACATTTGGTATCGATGCCTGTTGTGTCCTCTATAAAGGCTTGTAGAGGGGGGGGGTGTATTTGGTTGGTATTGATGTCTGTTGTGTCCTCAATAAAGGCTTGTAGTAGGGGGGGGGGGGGTATTTGATATTGATGTCTGTTGTGTCCTCAGTAAAGGCTTGTAGGGGGGGGGGGGGGGGGGGGTATTTGGTATTGATGCATGTTTGTGTCCTCTATAAAGGCTTGTAGAGGGGGGGGGGGGGGGGGGGGGGGATTTGGTATCGATGCCTGTTGTGTGTCCTCTATAAAGGCTTGTAGAGGGTGACATTTGGTATCGATGCCTGTTGTGTCCCTCTATAAAGGCTTGTAGAGAGGGGGTATTTGGTATTGATGTCTGTTGTGTCCTCAATAAAGGCTTGTAGAGGAGGGCATTTGGTATCGATGAAGGCCAGTTGTGTCCTCTATAAAGGCTTGTAGAGGAGGACATTTGGTATCGATGCCTGTTGTGTCCTCTATAAAAGGCTTGTAGAGAGGGGGTATTTGGTATTTGGTATTGATGTCTGTTGTGTCCTCATTAAAGGTTTGTAGAGGGGGGGGGGGGGGGGGGGGGGGGGGGGGTGGGCATTTGGTATCGATGCCTGAGGTCTGCTGACCTTGTAGAACTCAAGGCTGCTTTCAAGATGTCTTCCACTGCCTATAAAAAGGGTATATTGGAGAAACGGTTTAGCCCTTTGCCGTGCCAGCCTCCAGACTGATTCAGTCATTTGTGTAACCCTTTGTGAGAATCTCAATGAGGAGCCATAGAAGCACTTCTTCAGCATTTGTCGGATACTCTTTGGGACACGAGACATCTTGAGGGCTTGTTGAATCACCCTAAGTCGAACTGATCAATATACATTTGCCAGATCGACCCACACCGTGTCGAAGTCCCTTCCTCGGTCTGGTTTCATCGGAGTGCTTCTCAAATCATCGTGGCATGTTCTGCACAGCCTGACACTTCCAGGAACTCATTTTCTGTGAGGTATTTGGGGTCAGCCTCGCTGCCTGTACAGAGAAAAAGATTTTCTTGCCAACGTTCAGAAGTGATATTGATCTGAACTGATTCATGTCCCTCGAAATATGCTCGTTGGAATTGTATATACTCCATTGATCGCTGAGCCGTCAGTTCCTCCATCCTGATAACTCTCTGAAGCCACAATAGCACGTGCACATTGGGACGATTCTGATACAGCAGAACGGGTATTCTGTTAAATCAAGAGAAGCGAAGATCTGGCTCTGGCTCTTTTCAGCACTGTCTTCTCCTCATCCAATGTCGGTGGCTGGTCACTGAACCTTTTGGCTGGCGCTGCAGACCACATCAAGCCATGGACGTTCAGTGGTGCTTCACTCTGAAGGTCACAAGATGTTCACCTGAGATGCTGCTCAAGAGTATCTTTGCACACTGCGCGCGTTTCCGATCTTGGCTGCTCCAATAGTTTTCCTGGCGAACTGGAAGGGGATTCTGAAAAAAAGCAGTCTGGAGGTTTTCTTTTTCCCTTTCTTCCATTCTTTCGTTTTCTTTCTTTTCTTTCTTTCTATTTTTTTCTTTTGCTTCTTCTCCTTGCACATCCAGGTTTGCTGAGGGTAGTGTGTTGAGCTTTCAGGTCTTCCCAGAGCTTCTTCAGCCTGTTCTCAGCTTCTGATAAGAGATGTCCTGTAAAGAACATGAACTTGTGGTCAGTTGACCTAACCATGTAGTTTGTATGGGAACGTTTCATTTGGTACGACCGTGATTTTGTTTATAATACCATGTAAGTAAATAAACGAAATTTTGAACAAAGAGACAATTAAAATCGATTTCACAGCTTGTTAAACAAAATCCAACCTCAGCAGGTGTGACTGATCTATCGCAATCAAGCACCGGCGAGTAGTCTCTCCCTCTACAGATCGTTCTGATTTTGAGACACTTGCGTTTGATCGACGGAGGACAACAATCTGAAGTAGTAGTAGTAGTAGTAGTAGTAGTAGTAGTAGTAGTAGCAGTAGTAGTAGCAGTAGTAGTAGTAGTAGTAGCAGTAGCAGTAGTACTTATATAACGCCTATACCGAGCTCTAAGCGCTTTACAATCCACACTCGTTTACATAACGGGCTGCCTACCTGGGTAGTGCCGACTGAAGAGTTGCCAGCCGGCGCTTCATTCAGTCGTTTCCCGTGTCATATCCAGTCAGTATCGTTCAATATCGTTCACTCAATTCCCTTACTTCCTTCATTCTTTCCATTTCTCACGCAAGGTGCATGCTGTGTGTAACGTGTCATCCATACCAACGACCAAACTAGCCTTCTTTTCCGAAAGCTGGTGATGGGTTTTTACGTGTGCGCAAGATATTAAAAGTGCGTTCACATACGGAACCTCGGTTTATAGTCTCATTCGAAGCCAAACGTGAATCCAGAAAGAAAGTCTAATTATGGATCACCAGCCATCTAGTCACACGATGAATCGTTTGTTCAGTTCAAAACTGCATTCAAAAATGCAGACATGCTGAAGCACTACCATTTCAACCTGAGTTCGCCCCGTCCCTAAATCCCCTTGCCGTGGGCTGGGTGGGCGACTGCTAGCTGGTTTCTAAGTGAGGTGACTGCATGCGGAAATTTGAAAAAAAAAAAAAAAAAGAAAAAAAGAAAAAAAAAACAACAAAAGTTATTTTAAGTACCTCCGTTGCTTTCTATGGACAAACATTACAAGACAAAAAAACACGACGCGTTTCGACCTCTTAGGTCTTCTTCAGGCGAGGTAAATAACATTCAGGATTTCTTCGTTTTCATTGTATTGATACCGTTCATCTTACCTGAAGAAGACCTGGGAGGTCGAAACGCGTCCCGTTTTGTCATGTTATTTTGTTTGTCCATGGAAACCGGGGGAGTTACTTAAAATTACTTTTGAAAAGAGTGCTAGTTGGCTTCCCCTGCCCCATCTTATCTGCACTGTCGTCCGCGGCAGCTCAGTGGATGGACTCTGCTTAGTTAATAAGGGTAATTAGTCTCATTCGCAGAATGTTCTCGTTTGGAAAGCTTAAGCCCGACCTGAATTGGACAGCATGTGTATTTCATTGCAAGTCAATGGACGTAACGGCGTTTTAAGTGATGCTGTATAGAAACTATCAAAATCATCGCGTATTTGCATAAGATTTATTCGCCAACGTCTGGATGTTTTCTGTTCAGTGTCTATCACCTTATCTTTTGTCTGCCTCATCTTCAGTGGTGCTCTTCCCATGGTGCCGAGAGACAGCCACACCCAGGCTCACCGCATTTAACAGTCAGCGCCCAGCGGTTCATAATGAGCCATCCACAGCAGGATAGACAGATAAGGGTCAGAGAACGATCAACCTCTTTTCGTCCATCAACAAGCAAGCAACAACCATTTCACGAACACGAAACGTAGGATAGCTATACGTTCCAACAACCTCAAAAGCATTCTATCGCCAAACGGATGGTTTCCTCCCACGTACCAATAACTTCCTTTCCCCCTTAGCTCGCCGACGGCGGATGAATGTTTTATAGCTCATTTGCATACCCGGCCGCTCTCTTTTCACAGGCGGAGCGATAAACAGACATAAAGTAGCGCCGGTGTCGGCGTTGAGTGTCGGGGAATAGGGAGTGTTCCTTCTTCGAGGCTCATTTGCATGATTGCTCCGCGAAGCTGGAACAGAGCCGGTGTCGGTCGTGAGTGGAACAGATTGGTATCTCGTGACCATCAATATGGCCGTTTTTCACACACACACACACACACACACACACACACACACACACACACACAGAGAGAGAGAGAGAGAGAGAGAGAGAGAGAGAGAGAGAGAGAGAGAGAGCGTTTGAACAGACCCCAGTTCAGGTGATTCGAACAGGCTTAACGAAAAGAAAAAGAAAAAGAGAACTGTGAAGGGAAGAAAGTGAGAAACGTTAGTGATATATCATTCTCCATGCATGAGCAATACAGTCGAAAAATGGTTCAAGCGGCAATGTCTGGAAGATTGATGGAAATATTCGTCCTGTTTGAACTCTCTCTCTCTCTCTCTCTCTCTCTCTCTCTCTCTCTCTCTCTCTCTCTCTCTCTCAGGCTGCAGGCTGTTTGTCTGTCTGTCTGTCTCTGTCTCTCTCTGTGTATCTCCCTGTGTCTGTCTGTCTGTCTGTCTCTCTCTTTCGTTCTCTGTCTGTCTGTCTGTCTGTCCGTCTCTGTCACTCTCTCTCTCTCTCTCTCTCTCTCTCTCTCTCTCTCTCTCTCTCTCTCTCTCTCTCTCTCTCTCCATGTCTGCGGTCCAAAAACAACAAACCATCTGAACAGGACTTACGAGTATTTATGTGTTAATTTAAATCAGAATTAGAACCATGTTTGATTGTCACAAAACCTAACTTTCCCGTACACACACAGCAGAATGAGTGAAAGTCGAGAAAAAATGATGGCTACTTCCTGCCTTCTCTTAAACTAAGGACGAGTGCATAGGAGAGAAAAGCACTTTTTTTGTAGACATTAATGCCACTTCAAAGCATCTCTCTCTCTCTCTCTCTCTCTCTCTCTCTCTCTCTCTCTCTCTCTCTCAATAGAGAGATACATAGATAGATAGATAGACTGATGGATAAGTATGTTTGCATGCGCGTGCGTAAGCGCCCGTGTGCCCGCATGTGTGTATGTGTATACGTGTGTATGCGTGCGTGCGTGCATGCGTGTGTAGCAGCAGCAGCAGCAGCAGTAGTAGTAGTAGTAGTAGTCATAGCAGCAGCAGCAGCAGCAGCAGCAGCAGCAGCTGCAGCAGCAGCAGTAGCAGTAGCAGAAGAAGCAACAAAGCACAACAAGGCGATAACAACGGCGACGAAAAACAAGGAGCAGAAGAAAGAAGCAGTGGTAGTAGCGGTAGCAGCGATGGCAGCAGCAGCAGCAGCAGCAACATCAACAACAGCAGCAGTAGTATTTATAGTAGAAGTAGTAGTAGTAGCAGTATAAGTAGTATACGAATGGTAGTATAGCAGAAGCAGTAGCAGCACCAGCAGCAGTAGTCGTCGTCGTCGTCGTCGTCGTAGTAGTAGTAGTAGTAGTAGTGGTAGTAGTACAGCAGCAATTTCAGCAGCAGCAGCACTAGTAGTAGTAGTAGTAGTAGTAGTAGAAGCAGTAGTAGTTGTTGTTGTTGCTGTTGTTGTTGCTGTTGTTGTTGTTGTTGTTGTTGGTGGTGGTGGTGGTGGTGGTGGTGGTGGTGGTCTGTTGAGTCGACGAGAACCACTTCAGTCATCTTGGGGTTGAGGGGAGTGGAGTGAAATGATTTGTGGAAAGAAGAAGAAGAAGAAGAAGAAGAAAGAAAAGAAGAAGAGAAGAAAGAAGAAGAAGAAGAAGAAGAAGAAGAAGAAGAAAGAAGAAGAAGAAGAAGAGAAAGAAAGAAGAAGAAGAAGAAGGAAAGAAGGAGGAGAAAGAGAGAAGAAAGAAAGAAGGAAGAAGAAGAAGAAGAAGAAGAAAGAAGAAGAAGAAGAAGAAGAGAAGAAGAGAAGAAGAAAGAAGAGAGAAGAAGAAAAAGAAGAAGAAGAAGAAGAAGAGAAAGGAGAAGAGAAGAAAGAAAAGAAGAAGAAGAAGAAGAAGAAGAAGAAAGAAGAAGAACAACAACAACAACAACAACAACAACAACAACAACAAGGAGAAGAAGAAGAAAAAAAAAGAAGAAAAGAAGAAGACAAGAAGATGAAGAATAAGAAAGAAGAAAGAAGAAGAATGAAGAATAAGAAAGAGAAGAAGAAGAAGAAGAAGAAGAAGCAGAAGAAGAAGAAGAAGAAGAAAGAAGAAGAAGAAGAAGAAGACTTTCACTCAGCCGAAAGGAACAAAGCCAATCAACGAAACAAACAATGACATCAACGCGAAACAGGGCCAGACTCACAGACAGACACATCAACGGACAGACAGACAGACAGACAGACAGGCGGCAAAGACAGACAGACAGCAAAAGAAACAAACAAGTGAGCAAGTAGCTCCAGGCAGCAGAACAACTCTCCAGACAATCTATCAACTTGTCAGAGAGGTAAAGAAAGCAAGACAAACTGGCTAGGGGGGTCCTGTGGGGGTGACGAGTCAGAAAGCTCCTCCACCCCCTTGTGTTGGGTCCCACCTGGGTGTAAATCAGAAGAGAGAGAGAGAGAGAGAGAGAGAGAGAGAGAGTGTATGTGTGTGTGTGTGTGTGTGTGTGTGTGTGTGTGTGTGTGTGTGTGTGTGTGTGTGTGTGTGAAACCCAATCAGTCAATATGTAACAACAAGGAAATAAATGCACACAACGAACGAACGAATCAACCAACCAACCAACCAACCAACCAACTGAACGAATGAACGAGTCGCCATTTGGTAGTTAATGAAATACATGTCAATTTGAAATGTTTCAAATGAATAAATGCGCAGATGGTGTAATAAGTAAACAAATAAATAGATAAATAAAGAAAAGAATACGTAAGTAAAAACACGACTTAATGAATGAATGAGTAAATGAACAAATAACTTAAAAATTAAGTAAATAAAAAAAAAATGAATATACAAACAATTAAACGAATGAATGAATGAGGGACACTTCTGATATTCTCTCCACCCTCATGCACTCGGTCCCCCGGATGTAGAATGTTAAGTGTGTCAAATATAAATCACAGACAGAAAGATGGAAGGTTAAGAAGTCTCGGCCTTTCGCTAACTTCCATTGCACGCGCGTATCGAAGGCATTCGCCACTTCCTGTTGGTCTGATTGCTTCTGTGTCTGTGTCTGTGTCTGTTCACGGGTCAGCAGTCTGTCCACACCACCACCACCACCACCACCACCACCATCACACTTTGCCGACGATAGTGTCAAAAACTGTCAATTTTTTTTTTTTTTTTTTTTTTTTTATGCGTACGCATGCTGATACTCCCGCGGACACACCCTGTATAGACAGGCAAGGATTAATCCCATCTACCCAACAAAGGGAGTGGAGTTTTGTGTGTATGACCGTTTTTTATCCCGCCGTTCAGGCATCCATACACCAGCTTCGGGGAGGGTGCATGCTATGTGTAGCGTGTCATCCGTACCAACGGCCAAAACTGGTCTTTTCTAGCGACAGCTGGTGATGGAACTTTACCAGTGTGCAAGATGTTATGCGTGCGTTCACATATGGAACCTTGGTTTATGGTTTTTCATTTGAGGACTATGGGAAATGGAGTCAAAACCAATGTTAACCCCGAGGGGAAAAAAAAGAAAACACCTGTACCGAAACGGCCCGGCGGAGATTCGAACCCGCAACCCCTGGATCACCAAAATTACGAGTCCGGCTCTCTACCACTGAGCTATTCCGGTCCCCCTACTGTCAAGTCTGAAACGCACTCGCGGTCGATCGTGAGCTGGCAAGGATTACGGGCAAACACTGGGCCGCCCTCGTCGAACGGCGGCGAGAAAAAGCTGCAGTAGAAACTCGTGGAGAGCGTGGCAGCAGAGAGTCCTCAGAAGAGAAGCCCCCTTCAAGCAAGTGTTTCGGCCCTTATCTCCTGACACTCTGGGGAGGGGGGGGGGGGGGGGGGGGGGGGGGGGGGTGGGCCACACACCGGTTCATGACTCCGGATGTCCCTCTGCTGCCTCCCCCCCCCCCCCCCTTTAAAAAAAAAAAACAAAGAAAAAAAAACATGCATAGCTTACTAGAGAGTGCGGCCTGGCCAACTGAACAATTCTCTCGCGGCACCTGCTGACTCTGGTGCCCGGAAGTGGTTAGGGGTCTGTGCGAGCGAACGGGACTCCGACCAATGGGAAACAGTGGGAACAGCGGGGCGAGATACCTATCCTATCACCTTTTCGCCTTTTGAATCAATGAGCGAATAGACACTAAGTAGATGAACAAATAAAACGACATCGATAACTACACGAACTAATCAATGGATCAGTGATAGTTCGGGAAGGCCCTTCGTCCTCTGGAATCCGATCCACCTCTCAAAGGACTGTCGGATAAATAAGTGGATAAATAAATGAAACACGCAGAGAGATGGACACATAGATCGTTAAATTAATGGACAGAGGTAAATCGAACGACAGATAGGTAGTCAGGTAGGTAGACAGAGGGATCGATAGATATAGATAGATAGACAGACAGACAGGTAGATAGACAGATAGAGACGTAGACAGGTAGATGGATAGATAAATAGATGGAAATATATAGGTAGACAGATGGATCTACTTCTAAAATAGATAGACAGACAGATAGGTAGGAAGATAAGTAATTAAGTAGGCGGGTAGGAAGGTGGGTAGCCAGGCAGGCAGGCAGGCAGGCAGGTAGTTAGGTAGGTAGACATGATAATTGAATAATTCAATGAAAGAAAACAAAAAGTATCGGATGTGATTCCCATTCCCACTGGCATCTTTTGTGAGTCGACCGAACTTTCACATTCTAGGACGTTCTGTGTCTTGTAGGCAGCAGGCCACGCGTGCAACAGTGTGTGAATTTAACCACAGGCCTATGCGAGTCACTGCTTAAACACAGGCCTATGCGAGTCACTGCTTAAAACACAGGCCTATGCGAGTCATTACTTAAACACAGGCCCTATGCGAGTCACTGCTTAAACACAGGCCTATGCGGGTCACTGCTTAAACACAGGCCTATGCGGGTCACTGCTTAAACACAGGCCTATGCGAGTCACTGCTTAAACACAAGCCTACGCGAGTCACTGCTTAAACACAGGCCTATGCGAGTCATTACCTAAACACAGGGCTATGCGAGTCATTACTTAAACACAGGCCTATGCGAGTCATTACTTAAACACAGGCCTATGCGAGTCACTGCTTGATGTAGCTCAAGATGAAAGTCCAAAGTCCCCAAACAAAGCAGGAAACTCTTCGTACAGCTACATGCTCAAGACGTTCTCTTGCGACAGACAGTACGTAGAATTGTTTGTCGCACGTCTGCATCTTTTCATGGTCATTTTGCTGCGTCCCGCTGAGCCGTGTCCCCGTGACATCACCTTCACTTACCCCGGAGTCTTGAAGACCGTTGGGGCATCACAGAAGACTTCGCAGCCGGCTTTCTCTATTCCTTCCGGTTCTCAGACGCTCTCAGGCAGTTGCCGATGTGTGAGGCCAGTCCATGTACCGATGTTGTCCTCCCATCTCTTTCTCTGTCTTCCTCACCTTTTCCCGTGACATAGGTTGAATCAAAAAAAGCATAACGGAAAAACCTGCATGCCAGCTTCATCGACAGTCTCCTGCGTGTACTCGCCATCTTACGCAAACTTGATTGTTTTCAACGCAGGAGAGCAATCCTCTGATGAAGCCGTGTTCTCATCGGCTAATGTATCCTGGTAAACTCGCTTCGAATAGACCTGGACCTATGCACCGTTGTAGTATGGTCTACTCATATTAACCACATAAGCTTTTTTTTTGCGTGCAAATCAGGAAAAAACGTTTAGATGACGCTGAATCATATGACAATGTTAGACAGTGTAGCACAGCCCCAACGCTGTGCTCTGGACTGAATATCCGACAGTTCAAAATATATGTGGCTGTGATGTTATCGCAACCATTTAAGCCTGTGTCTTCTGTTCAAAGAGCATTCTGACATCCTACTGTGTATTTTTATTGAGACACCAGACTGTTCAGCTATATTAAGAGAACTTCGTGGCGTTTTGTAACAGAAGAAAACTGTCTGTTCATGTGCATCATAAAGATTTCTGGTCATCTCTGCACAGTGAATTCACATTTCTGACTTTTTCTGTCATTTTTTTTTAATCTTTTGTGGCGGGGAGGGGGAGGGGGCATAGGATTAAGGCACGTTTTAGTGATAGAATTAAAACCTTTACACACACTCTCTAGCAGACAGTTCACATTTTCCAATACATTTTTTTG
>JADBJO010001384.1:307500-310000 GCA_016801955.1 Conus betulinus | reverse complement strand
GCCAGAACATTCAAACATTCGAAGCTCAAGTGAAAATTCAGGACAGGTGGCCCAAATCGATCGATTCAGAACGTATTCAAAACCATTCTGAGCCTAATGATCTGTGTCGGTCGCGCACTAGTAGTGAGCGGCAGGGCTATCTGGCTGGGTAGCAGGACGCCTCCTTGAGATCTCCGAGCTAAGGCGCCACGGAGACGTAGGGAGTATGTACCGCGTTGAGACAAGTGTTGAGACATGTCACACTCCGCAGACGTGGCTAGCCACATGCACTGGGACATTCGCATACCTGACATTTCATCTTGGCTCTGTGCACGTGCACCTGCACGAATGATACCGTTCAAACGAGGAAATTGCAGTCAATGCGAATTCAGTACAGAATAAAACTTTGGCAGTGGTCATATACGTTATCAGTTATGCTTTTGTGTTTTGCTTTTATACCAACGTAAATCATACACACAAAACTCCACACTCCCTTTGTCGGGTAGATGGGATTAATACTTGCCTGTCCTTATAGGGAGTGTCCGCAGGAGTATCAGCCTGCATACGCAGCAGCAGCAGCAGCAGCAGCAGAAAAAGAAGAAAAAAGAAGAAGATACCAGCGTAGATAAACTTGCGTATCCAACTCTGCAGACGTATGAGTACCGTTATCGATCGTCGCTGTACGGGAGAAGCCTTCTCGTACGGAGTCATACTTGACAACATATATTTTTGCACATTCACCCGATTTTTAGATCGTCACATGCGCTTCTACTTTGCGAATACAATTTAGTCATCTCAATTCTCTGCATGTTTGAGCTAATGAATGCTCTGTTTGATCGAAGTTAGAAACTGAATCGATGCCGGTCAACCAATCGCCATTCCGGAAGGGAAATAAGCCTCGCGTGCAACTACAGCTACACTGCCTTCATGGATACGTAGCCCCACAAGGTGCAAACCACCTGACAGCTTGAAGACTTCATGGACACGTAGCCCACAAGGTGTAAACCACCTGACAGCTTGAAGCCTTCATGGATACGTAGCCCATAAGGCGCAAACCACCTGACAGCTTGAAGCCTTCATGGATACGTAGCCCACAAGGTGCAAACCACCTGACAGCTTGAAGCCTTCATGGATACGTAGCCCACAAGGTGCAAACCATCTGACAGCTTGAAGCCTTCATGGGTACGTAGCCCACAAGATGCAAACCACCTGACAGCTTGAAGCCTTCATGGATACGTAGCCCACAAGGTGTAAACCACCTGACAGTTTGAAGCCTTCATAGACACGTAGCCCACAAGATGCACACCATCTGACAGCTTGAAGCCTTCATGGATACGTAGCCCACAAGGTGCAAACCATCTGACAGCTTGAAGCCTTCATAGATACGTAGCCCACAAGGTGCAAACCTCTGACAGCTTGAAGCCTTCATGGGTACGTAGCCCACAAGATGCAAACCACCTGACAGCTTGAAGCCTTCATGGATACGTAGCCCACAAGGTGTAAACACTTGACAGTTTGAAGCCTTCATAGACACGTAGCCCACAAGATGCACACCATCTGACAGGTTGAAGCCTTCATGGATGCGTAGCCCACAAGGTGCAAACCTCTGACAGCTTGAAGCCTTCATAGACACGTAGCCCACAAGATCCACACCATCTGACAGGTTGAAGCCTTCATGGATCCGTAGCCCACAAGGTGTAAACCACCTGACAGGTTGAAGCCTTCATAGACACGCAGCAGCCCACAAGATGCACACCATCTAACAGGTTGAAGCCTTCATGGATACGTAGCCCACAAGGTGCAAACCATCTGACAGTTTGAAGCCTTCATGGATACGTGGCCCACAAGGTGCACACCACCAGACAGCTTGAAGCCTTCATAGATCATAGCCCACAAAGTGCACACCACCTGACAGCTTGAAGCCTTCATAGATCGTAGCCCACAAGGTGCACACCGTCTGACAGCTTGAAGCCTTCATAGATCATAGCCCACAAGGTGCACACCACCAGACAGCTTGAAGCCTTCATAGATCATAGCCCACAAGGTGCACACCACCAGACAGCTTGAAGCCTTCATAGATCATAGCCCACAAGGTGCACACCACCTGACAGCTTGAAGCCTTCATGGATACGCGTGGTCGATTCCCGGGGAGCAGCTTGCAGGTTGGCGATCACTGAAGCGAGACGCCGACGGCCCGCCCTGATTGCTTGTCCTGAAGTCCACTGAAGAACCCGGTGAACAGCCGTTGATGGAGGCAAGACTCCTTTCTCTTCCAGGACTGCCAGTCTCACATCTAATTGCCACTAGCTCCCTGGACGTGCGAAGTACTCCCCAAAAATTCCTTCTGCTTCAAGGCCTAACTCGGGGTAATCCCACGTGTCGTCATGGAGTTCGCACACTTGAAGAACCCAAGGCAACTAATCCCAACATCAGCAAAGTTGCCCTGAATTTGCTTAATTAAGGCACTGCAGAACATTCGGCCGACTCATAAACATTCTCTTTATTAAGATGCTCGCTTCAT
>JADBJO010001384.1:287500-302500 GCA_016801955.1 Conus betulinus | reverse complement strand
GAGAGAAAAAAAACAAAAAACAAACCAAACAAAACACGATGGACTGACAACATGGATTACTTCCACGGCAAGGAAACACATAGCAGGGGTGTCTCTGAACTCAAGTTTTGACCAAAAGTTTTCACCATCTTGATTCGCCAAGTACAGCAGAAATTTGAACTCACAACGTTTTTATTCTCTCTTTTTTTGTGTGTGCTGTTTCATCTGCCTGCCACTCCAGTGGCGTTGCTCCCTCACCGCTCGTTTTCGCTCCCCGCCCTCAGCCACAGCTCGGCTCGTCCTGCCACAGCCCCGGCACCGGCACTCCCCAGGGAGCAATCAGTGTCAAGCCGTCCGGAGCCAACCCACCAGAGGAGACACTGCACTGCTGCCGAGTCACGTCGACGGTGTTTAGCGTTGCCTATTCTGCTCCAACAAGACACCTCTCATTAAACCACTTAGTCGCAATGCCAGCGTGAGTGAGCTGTCCTCGCGGAGGGCGTCATCACGTGCGTCCAGCGACGGTCTCATGAATTTGCAAGCACTAGTGATCCCAACAGAACCTCATCTAGGGCAGAGGGTCTCACGAATTTTCAAGCACAAGAGATCCTAACAGAACCTTATCTAGGGCAAAGACGTACACAGGAAATGCAAACTGAGGTCACCATGAAAGCAGGGCTTGATGGGCCACATAATTTTTTTTTAGACATATTTGTATGCTGATCGATGAGAATGCAAATGCTGGATATGATGCTACGAATTCCCACAGTGGTCTGAGACTGCATGACAGGCCTGCACTCTTCGCTTACTTTCATAGTGTATTCCGGCGTCAAGCAGGCCCGAGAGATACAAACACCTGCAAAGTTGACCAGGATCTCTCAGAGACGCATCCATAAAGTGGACGAAGTTCGACAGTGCGGTCTCAGTCTTCCCAGCAAACTCTGCTTTGGGCAGAGCTAGCCGGGACAGAGAGAACCCACAAATGGATGACTCTGATGGGAATTGAACCCACGACCTACCAGCCGGGAGTCTGTGACGCTAACCACTTCGCCATGCCAGCTGGTGAATTCTCACCCTTGGATCTAGAATACGTTCTATACCAGCCGCCAATCATCTCTAAAGAACATTTTGATCGGCAAGGCTGTAAAAAGTATGACTGACCACCGGGTAAAAACGAAGAAACAAGAGAGAGAGAGAGAGAGAGAGAGGGGGGGGAGGACGCAATTTGCTGATCGAGTTCACGAGCCATGACTTATCAAGACAGCCGATACCAAAGCGGCAGTGGGTGAGAAGAAGCCTGTGCCAGCACTGCACAATCTGTGGTTCAGTGATGAAACTCACTGTGAGCCAGTTCAAATGCGTTCCATCTTAAAGGCAGTCCGCACAAAGAGAACATGACTCACACGCGATGAAAGGGGAGGCAGTACAGAAGGGAAGTGGCAGTAGCAACAATAGGAAGAAGGTGTGTAGCTAGTTTTTGGCTTCACTCAGAGATCACGAAGTCGTGCACACAGCATACAATCTTACTTCACAGCAAGGCCGCCTCCCAACCAATCAAGCTTTTGTCACGTACACGGCTTAGTCCTGAATTATTCCAAATATTTGTCGTCGTCCCCCCCCCCCCCCCCCCCCCCCCCGTTTTACGCTATGGCTGGATGTCGTTGTCATGATTCGACGTTTCCATTTCGAATTTCTTCCCTATTATCGATGTTGTTCGATTTTCGTTTGATCCCGTCACAAAGGCAAAGTTACCGTGTAAAAATATCATTTGGTGATTGCAGGTGTGGAAAGACATTTGCTCCTTTTCTATGACTTTACTTGTTGGATTCACTTCTGGTGGTAAACTTGTACTTTGCTACATTTGGTATGAAATAGCGTGGCCAGACTTTGTTCCATAGAAGGGGTCTCAAAGGAGCGGCGCTTGACAGCGGAACGTTTTCAGAGGCGAAGCCTGCCTCCGACAAGCATTTTTGTTCGTAACTCCCTCCACCCTAAGCGGCGAGGTCACTCAAAGGTCATGACTCCTCAATGTCTTGTACTGTCAGAAATATTTTGGTACTGTCAAGATTCGAACTGTGGAGAGTAGGGCGTGACAAGGCCAAGTCGTCTTCTGATGAGCGTCATGTTCTCATAATTATTGACGAGACAGCTGTTCCGAGTTGGGAGACTGAACATTCATTCAGTTCACTTTTTGCTCCTTCCTCCTGGGCCAGATCCTGCTGAACTCTTCAGCTGCCTCTTCCTTTGGTTTAAAAGTTCTGGTCTCCTTCACAGAAATCGAGAGCTGATTCACGAGATCATAGAGATCAGAAGCCTACAGCCCCCTGCTCTCCCCATTCCTCACCCTTTCTCCAATCTGCATGGCGATAACTTTCGCTGGGAGCCAGATTCCCTCAAGGTGCTGGCTACAGGGGCAGATTTCTCAGCCTTGTAGAAGCGAGATTCCGCCACTCTATGATACAGGATTATTTGTTTGCGTGAACCTGAGGTCAGCAGTACATCTGCACTTACGCCATCTTCCTGATGTAGTATTTATTCATACCGGCTCCTCTATTCGTCAGGTCAGTTTATATATGTTGCTACAAAGACATACTATGAACATTTCAAACATTTTGCAAGAGTTGTAACTGATTTCAGTGTCAAAGAAAGTATGAATTTTGCGATATTGAAAAAAGGTTGCTGAAAACATCAATTTACGGCTTCTACCCTTCAGAGACCATTTTTTTGCAGGATGTCTGGAACACTCGTCAATATCTGTCATCGCGCCAAGTCTGTCTGCACTGGCACTTGAAATTCGCTCATTTTCATTGTCCTATTTGTTTGTGTCTTGCCTGAAGAAGACCTAAGAGGTCGAAACGTGTCGTGTTTTGTCTTGTGACTCGTTTGTCCACGTTTTCTCTTGGCGGTTCGCCAACATTTATTTCAGATTTGCCAGTGTTGAAGTTTACATCAAACACACATGCCTTCACAAACATGGCCAGGCGAAACTGGTGATAACAAAGATTCACTTTGATTAAAAAAAAAAAAGAGAGTGAGTCAAAACAACAATGACAAAACACAACTCTGAAGACTATTCCAGGCAGAGTGAAGGCAATACAAAGCCTACAAAGCCTGGCTTGATGGGACCGAGAAGTGAAATGTGGCCCCCCTTTCTCCACTTGCACAGAAGAGTGAATAATGAACTCTCCCTTCTCTCGCCCAACACTCTCTTACCTTCACCTTTTTTTTTTTGTCTGTGGTTTATTCCCCCGCCCCAGCACCTGCAGCGCTCAATCGGTTGTGACTCCGGACCCGTCCCAACCTTCTTCTTCCCGCTGCACCCGAACTACATAGGTCATGGCTCCCAGAGCTGCACCTTGCGGAATGCCCTTTCTGACAACTACATTGTGTCCTGAAACGGCGTCTCCGGCCCTCCCGACAAGCGCGATGACGTAATAAACCCCCTCTAACACCTCGGGTTCATTTACCCGCTTGCCCTGCGTACCTGCCAACAAAAGGTGCTGGCACAAGCTGGCTTGTTTTCAAACAAAGGGTGCAGGCTGTGCGAAAATACGAATCGTACGTCGTAAAATAGTCGCTGGCTCCATTCGTCGTATGCAAATGAAGTGCTTGAAGCGATGTCAGCGGCGAATAAGATCGCCCGCCGCAGTTTCGATCGTATGTCGAGGTCTCCCGAACCTGATATATAATTTACATTTTTTTTTCTTGCCCGGGGGTTTTAGTGGGTCGTTTGTTGCATTCTGGCGTGCAAGACGGGACAACTGCGTTGGGTCGGGGCGTGATTCATGGAAGTTGTTGGACTGCGAAGGTGATCTCGCTCTGTCTCTGTCTGTCTGTCTGCCTGAGTAAATGTGTGTGTGCGTGTGTGTGTGTGTGTGTGTGTGTGTGTGTGTGTGTACGCCCTCACGCACGCGCACGCACGCACGCACACACACATTAAAGTGTCGGGCCACTGGTACTTTCAGACCAGCTTCTTCGGGCGGAGAGGACCCGCGACTCCACTAGGTCCTAACAGACTCAAGTTTATGGACAACATATCTCCGGAGTCTGAGGCTGATACGACGTTTATCTTCGGTCCTGCAGGCAGGTGACGGTCGTGAACTCTTTTGGTCATGTGCACCTGCGCTGCACCTGCACCCACCTGGTAACCCCAGGAAGTGCGGTTGTGGAGGCATCATGAAAGACTTCCTGACGTGGAATGGTAGGGGTACTCCTTAACTTCAGCCTTTGTACTCAAATGCTTGGTTCTGCCCCCCTCCTCGTCTGCCTTGTGATCCTTGGTCCTGCCCCGCCTTGTCTGCCTTGTGATCCTTGGTCCTGCCCCACCTTGCTCTTGCCCCGCCTTGGTTCTGCCCCACCCTAGTCCTGCCCCGCCTTGTCTCTGCCTTGTGATCCTTGGTCCTGCCCCACCTTGCTCTTGCCCCGCCTTGGTTCTGCCCCACCCTAGTCCTGCCCCGCCTTGTCTGCCTGGTGATCCTTGGTCCTGCCCCACCTCGTCTGCCTGGTGATCCTTGGTCCTGCCCCGCCTTGTCTGCCTGGTGATCCTTGGTCCTGCCCCACCTTGCCCTTGCCCCGCCTTGGTCCTGCCCCGCCTCGTCTGCCTGGTGATCCTTGGTCCTGCCCCACCTCGTCTGCCTGGTGATCCTTGGTCCTGCCCCACCTCGTTTGCCTTGGTGATCCTTGGTCCTGCCCCACCTCGTCTGCCTGGTGATCCTTGGTCCTGCCCCACCTCGTCTGCCTGGTGATCCTTGGTACTGCCCCACCTCGTTTGCCTTGGTGATCCTTGGTCCTGCCCCACCTCGTTTGCCTTGGTGATCCTTGGTCCTGTCCCGCCTAGGTCCTGCCCCAACTCATCTGCCTCGTAATCCTTGGTCCTGCCCTGCCTTGTCTGCCTCGTGATCCTTGGTCCAGCCCCGCCTCGTCTGCCTCGTGATCTTCGGTAAAGTTCGTTGAAGCACCACCGATGACTTCTTTGGCTATATCCCTTCTTGTGTGGCGGAGCTCCGTGGCCCTTGGAGAGGTGTAGAAAGGCAGGACAGGTCCCTGTCTTCTCCCTGACGTTCTCCGCCACCTCTCCTTCTGACTGCCCCCCCGTCTCTCTTGGCGCTGTGTCCTGCATGACGTTTTTTTTTGCCAGACCAGGTGTTCTTGGAGCGCGTCCTTCCCGTGTCATCTTTTCGGTGAGCAGATCATCGTATGTTTCAATGGTTTGTCTGAACTGGTTTGGTGGGTGGAAAAAATCGTACGCGTGATGCATTTATGATATCTCTCATCACAAATCGGTTCAATGTGCACGCTGCTCAATGTGATTGAATGATTTTACATTTTAAAGGGCATTTGAAATAACTCCGCCAATTAACATGGACAAACAAATTACAAGACAAAACACGACGCGTTTCGACCTCGTAGGTCTTCTTCAGGCAAGACAAACAACGCTCAGGACGTCGAAAATGACGAACGAGCAATCGCCTGTCTTCTCATATCGGTGTGTGATGGGCGCTATTGAATGACATTTTCGTGGCAAACACACAGACTTCTTTGTGTCTTTGGCAAGAGGGACACGAAAGCTTGCCCATGTCAGTCACTTATAAGTCACTCCGCAAGGCAGGCAAGCCTTGCAAGCCAGTCTCTGCTTGGTCGGTACGGGCACGGCGTGGGATGGCCTGAGCTGTCTGGAGAAGGAGCGGTAGGTTTGCGGCACAGGGTCATTGCCATGTTAGCAGCGTCATTACAAAATGCACAGAAAATGGAGTTTGCTCGTTTGCAGCATATAGGACCGTTTCAGAACAAGCACATATTCTGTCCCTTGTCAGTATGCCATTTCAGTTTTCTTCATGCCAGAAACGATGGAACTTGAACAAAAACAATAGCCATCGGTAGCAGTAACGGTTTTGTTTACAACTTACACCGACTACTCGTCTGCATCCATTTTCACATAAATGGGGGGAAAAAAACCCCCCCGTGCATATTAACATGCATAACGTTGTTAAAGATAACCAGACAGGAAACGTCCCTAGTCTATCCCAAGACGGTGTAGGCCATGTTCTTTGTCTCGCCGTGTTCATCGACACGTGACATGAAGATGACATCCTCTTGAATTAGCTTTCTTCCAGTTCTTGACTGTTCCTGGTCTCTCAATACATCTCTCTACACGCACATGTCAGTAGGCATCCTTCAGTCTCGAAAGACTATGGAGTTGCGCTCTAAAAAAAAAAAAAAAAAAAAAAAAAAAAAAAAAAAAAAAAAAAAAAAAATGTAGGTAGGCACTCAAGGTCTGACCAGCGCTTTGGGCTAATGCGTTGGTCAAACATCCGTTGAGTCGTAGCCATGAGACCCTCTTCTTCAATTGTTTCATCTCTGTTGCTAATTCATTTATCCATCAGCTTCAAATCATGCGTAGTGTGGTCTCAAAAACTTTGCGTATGTGGTGTAGCGTATATGGTCTAGTCCGCACGCAGTGACGCCTCCTTAATGAAAATGAAATGAAATCAATATAATGTGCACCATTTTTGCTGGTCTGTCGTCAATGTTCTCATGGCCTTTCATTGTCGAAGCGTTCCGACACTATGCCTCTCTGGACTTCTCTTGTCTGCTGCCTGCTGGGGGGGGGGGGGGGGGGGGGGGGGGGGGGGGGGGGGGGGGGGAATAGTGTGGGTTGTAACATCAGTCCGTCAGCCCTTTAAGCAGACAAATGAACAAGGGGTGGAGGGGGGGGGGGGGGGGGGAACAAATCTAACTGAAGCGGAGGTAAGTATTGATGAACCAAACGAGTTTTCTTCTTACACGTGGTCACCAGAACTAGTCAAACAGAATGTTGAAAAGTTAAGGTAAACGACGCTCTTCGTTACCAGCAAAGATTTTTGTTTAGAAATGAAGCGGGGAAAAAGAAGACAAACACATGCATGACTCTTGTGTGATTAATAAATGACCTCAGAAAAATGAAAGGCAAAAGGTGGGGAGGGGGGGGGGGGGGGCAACTGGGCAAGAAGCAGGAACAGGCAGATCTGGATTTCTTGATCTAGCCCAATCTCCGCATTGGACACGTTTGGCTGTTTTCACAGATCGTTGCAATGTACCGCTCACGGCAATGTTACTCGTGAATGACGTAAAAACGAGGACAAAGTGACGCATATTTAACCTAGAGTCATGTGGCTGATGATGACGTTCTTTCCTTTCTTTACCCTCAAGTCATAAAAAGTAACTATCCTTGCCATTGCTGCAGCAGACATACAATCATGTCTGCCAGTGCACCCAGTCCATAGTAAAGGGCCTCCGGCAAATAACGTTAATCTCACGCACCAAGTCAAGCTGTTGTCGCACGACGGCCAACGTCACGAAGATGGAAAATATTTTATCCTCCTGGGATGATGAAATGGGGGGGGATTTTTAAGAGTAATGTTTAATTGAGCATCACTTAACATGTTCACGTCTGTGGTTAGAGTTCTCAGACTTCTATGGCGGTATAAAGCGGACCAACAAGTAACATGTGGGGCCCCAGCAGAGTAGACTGACATAGCTTGATGATGGTGGTGGTTGGGGGGGGGGGGGGGGGGGGGGGGTCTGCAGTGCTCTGCTCTGTCCCGTTGACCCAGCCTGCTGTCTCTTAGGAAGCCTGCAGAGGTAGCAAATATCGGAGCTTGACGGGCTGAGCAACACGGTTTCAAGTACTGGCCGAACCCCCCCCCCCCCCCTCTCTCTCTCTCTCTCTCTCTCTCGCTCTCCCTCTCTCTCTCCTCACACAGAGATGTAAGTCTCTCTCTCTCTCTCTCTCTCTCTCTCTCTCTCTCTCTCTCTCTCAGAGAGATGTAAGTCTCTCTCTATCCACCCCCCCTCTCTCTTTATATGTATACATATGTATACTTATACATACACATAGTCTGATGATACCCGTATATATATATATATATATATATATATATATATATATATATATATATATACACACTGACTGACTGAAACCAATTTATTGTCAGATTAACTCAAAGTTGTACTGACAATATATACACACACACACATGCATATACACACATATTGTGGGTATATATACATAGATATATATGTATCCACACACACACACACACACACACACACACACACACACACACACACACCAAAAGAACAGGAAGCTGGCCTTTTGATTTCCTCAAGTTTTCGTCCAGCACACCCCGCCTTCCTCAGGGGACTTCACTGGTCTCAAGCTGACCCAGGTACTACACACGATTACGACAATCAATACCTATCTATCTATCTATCTATCTATCTATCTATCTATCTATCTGTCTATCTATTTATCTATCTATTTATTTACAATGGTTCGTTATTTAAGCTCACACAGGTACTACGACGAACGATTACGACAATCAATACCTATCTATCTATCTATCTATCTATTTATTTACAATGGTTTGTTATTTAAGCTCACACAGGTACTACGAACGATTACGACAATCAATACCTATGTATCCATCTATGTATGTATGTATGTATGCATGTATGTATGTATGTATGTATGTATGTATGTATGTATGTATACATGTATGTATGTATGTATGTATGTATGTATGTATGTCTGATTGTCTGTCTGCCTATCTATCCATTTGTCTTTTATGGTTCGCTATTTTCCCGTCCATTCTTCCATTACTTGACAAAATAGCACAAGTTTGAGCTGACGCCGATTCAGTTGTAAGTTCGATTTCACAAGTATGTCTACAGGATGAAATAACTGCTCTATGCACACTGCGGTAGATCCGTACTCGTCGGTGTCGGTTTGTCATCTGTGGAAACGCCTAAGTGCTGCCTGCCTGGTAACCACTCTCGATATCGAATCAGGTACCACAGAACACTATCCACGCTGCAGGGCAGTGTCTGCGCCTGTGATTGGCCTCTTGGCGACCCGAACATTGACAGCTCCCCATTTTTGTTTGTTTGTTTGTTTTGAGACCGCGACAGTAAAAGACGAGCCTGGAGTTGTATAATACGCAAATGTGGATGAACGGCTGTTGCGGGTTGGTGGGTTGTGCAGCTGGAAGGGCATGAAAGACTTTGTCGGATAATCGGCATGGAAGACTCTTTGTCGGATGATCTAAACAGGCACGGAGGCAACAAGCATACAAACAAAAACAAACAAGAAAGAAAGAAAGAAAGAAAGAAACAAAAAACAAATAAAAGCGATCATAATGCTGTAAAGAAAAAAAAAAAAGAAAATGTCTTTCAAGCATAATCATCGGAACATGGACAATGAGAGAACATTAAGCATGACAAATGTGCCGATTACATAACACGATACGCAGAGAACACAAACGGAAACCGGAGTCAGCGACTCCGCTGAATCACTGCAGTGTTGTTGTTGTTGTTGTTGTTTTGTTTGTTTGTTTGTTTTTTTTTTTTGCATGGTGCATTTCACACTTTTAATGTCGACATCAGTGCGAACCAATTCATCAATGCACAGTGGGCAACAAGGTTGTTAACGAGTCTTCCACATCCTCCCAGCAGAAGGGAAATTTGACTGCCGGGTTTTTTGACATTGAAAGTTGAAGCGCAAAATGTCACATTGGGGAGAAAATAAGGCTTTGTTGATATTCGCGTCACACGTGAATTTTTCGAGATCTAATAATAATAATAATAATAATAATAATCGTGTTATTAGACAGATACGTAAAGTTTCATAACTGAAAAAAAAAAACAAAAACAAAAACAAAACAAAACAAAACAAAGCAAAAAAAAAAAAAAGGGGGGGGGGGGGGGGGGGGGGGTGGGGGTTAAAGGAAGGGAGGCGGAGGGGAGGAACCGGAGGTGGTAGGATATTAGCAGTGTATCTTAATCTGTTACGGATGGTTTACAAGAGTAATGATAATCTCTGCAATTACTCTCAACTTCTTCCGGTTAATAAATCATATTCAGTTAATTCATTTCAGGCTATGGTGGCTTTTGTTTGTTTGTTTCTTTGTTTCCTTCTGTTTCACCTCAGAGAAAGAAAGAAAGAAATCTATGAACGTCAACAGAGCGTCAGCACGATGATCTCAGGCTCGATTCTCCTGCATGGTAGTTGTGATCGCAGTAAGAGCATTGTCAACATGTTCATTGTCAGCAGGCGCATGGGACTGCCGCTGCACGGACGTGTGAGCTGAATCTTCAGAGAAGGCACTGATGAAGGCAACCTAACGGTTCAGCAGAGAAGGCACTGATGAAGGCAACCTAACAGTTCACCAGAGAAGGCACTGATGAAAGCATCTTAACGGTTCAGCAGAGAAGGCACTGATGAAGGCAACCTAACGGTTCAGCAGAGCAGAGAAGGCACTACTGAAGGCATCTTAACGGTTCAGCAGAGAAGGCACTACTGAAGGCATCTTAACGGTCATCAGAGAAGGCACTGATGAAGGCAACTTAACGGTTCATCAGAGAAGACAGTAATGAAGGCATCCTAACGGTTCAGCAGAGAAGGCACTGATGAAGGCATCTTAACGGTTCAGCAGAGAAGGCACTGATGAAAGCATCCTAACAGTTCAGCAGAGAAGGCACTACTGAAGGCATCTTAACGGTTCAGCAGAGAAGGCACTGATTAAGGCATCTAACGATTCAGCAGAGAAGGCACTGATGAAGACATCTTAACGGTCCAGCAGAGAAGACAGTAATGAAGGCATCTAAACGGTTCAGCAGAGAAGGCACTGATGAAGGCATCCTAACGGTTCATCAGAGAAGGCACTGATGAAGGCATCCAAACGGTTCATCAGAGAAGGCACTGATGAAGGTATCTTAACGGTTCAGCAGAGTAGGCATAAGATGGTATCCTCAAGGCTCAGCAGCGCCGCAGTGTCTCCACGCCAGCTCCTGTGATGGGTGCCCCTGGAGCGACCTGACACGGATGGTTCTCTTTGGACTGGTGTCGCTGGGAATCACAGGATGAATCTGATTACAGTTGGGTGCGAAGACAGCAGGGCAACAACGACCACAACAAAAGAATCAGAACAATACAACATGTCTCCTATTGATGCTCTTGTCGTTGTTTATGAAACGGTAGTGTTTATCTTGTAACGTGGGAGACTTTGACATCAGAAATGAGCATAAGCTAGGACAGGACTTAGAGATTGGAGTGGGGAAGGGGTACTGCGCTCTCTGGCCCCCCTCCCCTCCTTCCCTGATTAGTGAAAGTGTCATTTTTTTTGCACGTTTATTCTTCACCTCTTCCCCCAGACTCCCCTTTGGAAACCTCCAACCTCCGTCCTTCCCCTCCCCTGTAACTCCGGTCCCGTGAGCTGTTCCTTCTGCAGTGGTGTATTGGCCAATATGGCGTCTCCTGTGCATTGTTTTGGTCCCACCAAGACAGCTTTTAATCTGATTTTTTCTTCTAACGTTTTATTTTTGTGTGTGTGTGTGTGCGTGATCATATCGCAGTATAACGTGGTGGAGTGGACCATGCATTCATCACTAGTTACAATATGTTCACTGTCACCCAGATCCCCATTGAAATCTGACGAATTCGTCCTTTGCTTATGTTCCATCTGTTGAGTGAGTTTTGTTTAAGTGTGTTCCGCTCTAGGTTTTAATGGATTTGTCATTAATTTACGTCTTGTTTGGTTAAAACTGTGTTCAGTATGATCCAGATCCGCACTGAAATTCCACGGATTCGTCCTTAGGTCGTATTCCATTTTTTTTATTTTATTTTATTTTTTTTTGAGTTTGGTTAAGATATCTTCAGTGTCATCCAGATCCGAACCACAGATCCACACAAAAACTTGATAGATTCGTCCTCAGAGCCACAGTCCATCGTTGCAGTGAGCTGGATTGAAATGTGTATAGTATCGCCCAGATCCGCTCACAAATTTCATTGATTCGTCCTTCGGCCAAAAAAAATCCATCTTTTGACTTAGTTTTTGGGAGCCGGAATAGCTCAGTTGGTAGAGCGCCTGACTCGTAATCTTGGTGATCCTGGGGTTGCGGGTTCGAACCTCCGCCGGGGCGTTTCGGTACAGGGGATTTTTTCCCTCGGAGTTAACATTGGTTCTGACTCCATTTCCATACAGTCCTTCGAATGAGACTGTAAACCGAGGTTCCGTGTGTGAACGCACGCATAACATCTTGCACACACGTAAAATCCCATCACCAACATTCGAAAGAGTAGGCCAGTTTGGCTGTTGGTATGGATGACACGTTACACACATAGCATGCACCCTGAGTGAGAAATGGAAAGAATGAAGGAAATAAGAAAAATGAGTGATCGATATTGAACGATACTGACTGGATGACACGGGAAACGACTGAATGAAGCGCCAGCTGGCAGCTCTTCAGTCGGCACTACCTAGGTAGGCGGCCCGTTGTGTAAACGAGTGTAGTTCAGAGCCGCACTGAAATTGAACATCCTTAAACCACGTCCGAACTTTTGACAGAGTTTGGTTTAAATGTTTAGTATCATCAGAATCCGCACTGACATGTACTGGATTCGCCTTCAGTCACTTTCCATCTTCTGACGAGGTTTGGTTGAAACGTGTTCATTAGTTTGAGCGTAAACTTGCTGGCAAACGAACAAATCTGCGGGAAGCGTGTGAAAAACGATCCCCGAGCCGGAGAGTAAAAGCTGAAATACAGTCATCGGCGAATCGGCAATGGGGTGAAACAATCCAGTGTATGCAGCTCTCGACTGCACTATTTCGCGAAGCGTGCATTTCGCTTGTTTGATGTCGACACCGGTGCTAACAAATTCATCAACACACAGCCGTGCAAGCTTTACGAGTCTTCAAGCCTTCGGGAAAGAGAGACGCTTGCACACACAAACGTTCTGGTTTTGCCATCACCGTGCTGGGGCCAAGTGTCACAATGCAGGAAGTAGGCCTAACTGGCTGTGTGAGCGCAACATGTCACAATGTGAGAAAAAAAAAAAAGGTTAACTGAAAATTAAAAGTGCATCGTGTTTGATACGGATGAAAAGACTTGTTCTGACTGTGTAAGTATAAAACGTTACAATATTTTTCAGAAAAAAGGATCAATTGGCAACATGGAACTACCCAACAAGACTGACTGCATCAAAGCAAAATATCCCGATGTAGGAAAAATGTTTTATTGAATGAGTGAGAGTAACAATGAGGTTCCTTGTGTGAACGCATGCATAATGTCTTGCACACACATAACATCTCATCACCAACTTCCGGAAGAGAAGACTAGTTTGGCTGTTTGTGTGGATGACACACGTTACACAGAGCATGTACCTTGTGTGAAAATCGAAAAGAATGAAGGAAGAAAACTGAATGTCTGCTATCGACTGAATGACGCGGGGAAACGACTCAATGAAGCGCCAGCAGGCAGCTTTTCAGTCGGCTCTACCCCAGGTAGGCAGCCCGTTGTGTAAACGAGAAGATGGATTGCAAATCGCTTAGAGCTTGACCTCTAATCGAGGATAGATGTTACGTAGGTACTCTTGATGATTGTATATAGGCCTATACGGAGACACCAAACAGGCTTTTCTTTCCGACCCCCCCCCCCCCCCCCCCACTCTCCTTACACCGCTCCCTCCCTCCTCATCTTCCACACCAATAACGCTGGCATCATCCCCACGCCTCTCACTCCAGCTCTCTGTCCACAGCCACACCCTTGTCAGTCCTCATGCAGCCCCAGTGTCAGCTTCCGCTAGGGAGCCAGTTAATATCAAATCGCTTTCAGGACACTCATCAGAGGCAATCCACTCGGTGGTGGCGGTGGCGTCTGTTCCGATTAGAAACCCACAGGACACTGCCTAGTAAATCTTCCGATGACAATGACATGCCTAGCAGCGGAGCCAACGTGGGTGAACACCCCTCCCCGTGCACCCCCACTCTGGAGAGCACCACGACCGTCCCAACGACCCCTTCCATGAACACGTCGACACCGACCACCTCCACACGACCAGGACACGAAGTCACCGAGTGCGTAGGAATGGAGAAGAAATTGAAACTGAGATCACCGCGTGAAGGACCAGAGAACTTGAGACTTGTGATGCTGATCGGGATGGGGATGATGAAATTGAGGCCACAGAGCATTCTAGCTTACTTTCATAATAATATATCCCGACGTCGATCAGGCCCGAGAGATGCATACACTTGCTGTGTTGGTCGGGAAATTTGAGCAACGCTCTCAAAGTCGCATCCATTAAAGCGGATGAATATTGACCACGTGACTCCAGTCTTCCCATTCAAGCCCTCACCAAAGTCAGCTCTGGAATAAGAGCTGGTCGGGGCCGAAAATATCGCAGATAGGTGGGTCTGACAGGAATCGAACCCACCACCTCCCAACCCTAGTCCGCAAGCGCTAACCCCAGCACCAAGGTGCCTGGTCTTCCGAAACTGTTTCCGCGTGGTGGCCCAGTCCAGCTGAGGTCCAGGAGAAGCTGTGGCGAGGGGACCGGTGGGGGTCTCTGCTGCGGACTGCTGACTTGGCCTGGCTACCCGGATTGAGGATCTAGCACTGCCGGGAACGCGAAGGAAAGAAAGTAGGGTTGAAGAACCCGTAAACTCGGATCACGAGGAGCGCTCTACCAACTGAGATCACCGGCCCCCCAAGGAGCCACGATGAACTTGAGACTGTGAATAAGATACATACTGATATAAATCAATTGATGGAGATTAAGGGGCACAGGAGCATTGGGGACTGGGCGGAGAATAATATATCCCGACGTCGATATTTCCCGAGAGCATACACTTTGCTGTGTTGGTCGGGAAATTGAGCAATCGCAGCTCTCAAAGTTTCGCATCCATCTTCATTCGCGGATGAACATTGACCACAACCACGCGCGCGCGCGCGACTCGCGCCATTCAAGCGCACAGGAAACACGCTCTGGAATAAGAGCTGCACCGAAAATATCGCACATAGGTGGGTCTGACAGGAATCGAACCCACCACCTCCCAACCACAGTCCGCAAGCACAACCCAGCACAAGGTGTGCCTGGTCACCGGAACTGTTTCCGCGTGGTGGCCCAGTCCAGCTGAGGTCCCAGGAAGCAGTGTGGCGAGGGGGACCGGTGGGGGTCTCGTGCGCGACTTGGCCTCTACCCGGATT
>JADBJO010001384.1:270000-275000 GCA_016801955.1 Conus betulinus | reverse complement strand
GGAGAAAGGAAGGAGCCGTGTTAAAAACACACACACACACACACACACACACACACACACACACATAAAACACCACACTGACTGACTGAAACCATTTACTGTCAGATTAACATAGTGTTGTACTGACACACACACACACACACACACACACACACACACACACACACACACACACACACACAGAGGTTTTATCTTTACACAATTTGCAAAAGTTTGTCACGTAGTTCAGTTGGTATTTATCTTTAAATTTGTTTAACATTTTTTGTTGTTGAGAGGTTAACCGCTCGTCCTTCTACACATTAATTGACCTGTTTGTACTACCTATCCAAATATGATGACAGACAGTGCTCAAGAACTGACAAAGTGGTCCATTGGACGCTCTCCCTATAGTTTTACATATTGTGTCATTAGATTTATTTCACTTTAAATAATGTTTTCTGAGGTGCGGGGGGTAGGGGGGGGGGGGGTGGGGTGGGGGGGGGGGGGGGGGGGGGGGGGGGGGGGTTGCTTTATTTCTTCTTGTAATTGAATCATACAGGCATGCACATGTTTTCACACACACACACACACACACACACACACACACACACACACACACACACACACATACACACACGCGCGCGCGCGCACGCTCACGCACACACACATACACACACGCATGCGTGCGCGCACACTCACACACACTCACATCGTCTGATATCACTTTTAGTGGGAAGACGTTAAAACTGAAGAACAACAGAGAGAGAGAGAGAGAGAGAGAGAGAGGGGAGAGAGAGAGAGAGAGAGAGAGAGAGAGAGAGAGAGAGAGAGATCATGACTCTTAGTCTTTAAAGCGGTTTAAATAAAAGAATGTTACGCTTCATTGAATCAGCGATTTTCGTACTTTCTTTGCCATAAATTGTTACAGAAGATAAATATAAACTGATGAACTCAACAGGAATACGTCGTAAAGATGCAATAAATTGATTGCCATGATTATGGGTACATGTTTAATATTAAGAAAGAAACTTACAACCAAATGTAACAAAAACAAAACAACAACAACTAAAAAAAAAAAAAAACGCAAAATATAAAGGGGACAGTGTAGTCCAGTGTCTTTATACACAATGGCAAATCCAGTATAAGAGATGGACAGGCCTTTGATGAGATCAGCGTCCAACTGAAGCTCTTGGAAACGAGGTGTCCCTAGGGGAAAATCCGAAAAAGCACGAACTACCGTGACTGACTTGAGCACACGTCGAAAAGAACGAGTCTGATATGATCTAAAAGGCCGAAATTTAACGAAAAAAAAATTGTTTTGTTTTGCTTTTTTTTTTTTTTTTTCTTAGGTTTTTGAGTGACCGCTAGCTGCATGTTTCCACAGCGTGGTCATTTCCTGAATGTTTCTTCCGCCATTTTCCCTGTCCACATTAGCACTGTACAAGCTCTATCAACAGTATAAAATGACAAAAACAAATCTCTTGCCGTTTGAAATGAATGAACAGAAAGAAGGAGATAAAGAGAGCTCTCTTTACATATAATATTATTATGTCCTTTCCCCCGTTAGATGTGACAATACCAAAATCCCCATCTACGAAATCGGAAATGAAATGAGGCAGGGAACAGCAAACAATGAACAGTAAATAAGTGGGGGTAGTCTTTGCTCCCATAAGGAAACCTAACACAGAGTAACTTTTATTCAAGACTGGCACAGCCTTTTAAACTTGAATAAAGTCAGACAAAATACAAAGACGAACAATCTAATAGTGGGGGGAAAAACAAGCGCAGGCCAACAACTAAATTGTCTTCATAGTAATGACTTGGCAAAACTTTGAAATTACGAGGGGGGGGGGGGGGGGGGGGGGGGGGGGGGGGGGGGGGGGGGGGGGGGGGGGGGGGGGGGGGGGGGGTATAGTCAGTTCACTCCGACTTCGTTGAGTGCAGAAATTTGTGGGAAGAGGTTGTGGAAAAAAGATAGATAAAAGATATGGTAGACAGAAAGGACAGTAGACGACAGTACAGCAAAGGAGGAGACAGAGTTACTGAGAGCGAAAGGAAAAGGGGATGTTACTAGCACAGAATGTCCAGAAGAGAGAGAGAGAGAGAGAGAGAGTGTGTGTGTGTGTGTATGTGTGTGTGTGTGTGTGTGTGTGTGTGTGCACGCACGCGCACGTGCGTGTATGTGTACGTGTGTGTGTGTGTGTGTGTGTGTGTGTGTGTGTGTGTGTGTGGGAAGGGGAGGGGGGGGGGGGGGGACGTTGGGAGTGGAGGATGGGTAGTGTTAGAGTTGGGAGTATGGTGGGCACAACGGGGTAAGCTGAGCGAAGGCAGCAGCCGGTGTTTTGGAGTGGTTAGGGTTCCATCTCACGTTACTCCAACCGCACAGACCCGAACACCTCGCTGAAACCGGAGGAGTTTACGCCGCTGTAACAGAACCCTCCTCACAGAGGCGTTATGACGCAATAAAAAATTAATGACGTTAAGGAATAGACTGAGGGCCACCTACCTCTCCACCAGCTTTAATATACTCCCATTTTCCTCACGGAGGCAACTTTCTGCTTCTTCGTCTTCTTATACAGGGATGAAAGCTTCTCGTTTACATGCCTCATAGATGCCAGTGTAGGATTAGGACGATGTATACACCATGATGTCTCTCTGTCTCTCCGCCTGCCTCTGTCTCTCTGTCTGTCTGTCTGTCAGTCTGCCTCTCTCTCTCTCTCTCTCTCTCTCTCTCTCTCTCTCTCTCTCTCTCTCTTCCCCCCCCCCCACCCTTCGACACACACACACCTCAATCTTTTTGTATCTATCTATCATCACAATAAACAGAAAAGACACTCGAATAAATTGATATAGTTATCCCATTATTACGACCGACCGGTCGTCCTCTGGAGGTTTATCACACACACACACACACACACACACACACACACACACACGCGCGCGCGCGCGCGCGCGCGCGCGCGCGCACGGATGTCCATGTAAACCGGCTAACATAAATACCCACACATGTGCACGCAGCTATGTACACATACGTGCAGGCAGCAGCATGCTCACACAAGTCCACAGATGACACACCGGTATGCTCGCGCGCGCGCGCGCTCACATATTCACACACATGCACACCTGCGCCACCTGCACTGGAACACACACCCATATGGGCCCGTGTCCACCCATTATACACATACATACACACACACATGTGAACTCTCACCACCAACATACACAATGACAATAATGGCGCAGACAATGTTAGGCAGGTACACCAGCTGCCGTGGCGAAGTGGTTAGCGGACTCCCGGCTGCGAGGTCATGGGTTCGAATCCCATCAGAGTCATGTGGGTTTTTCTGCCCCGACCGGCTCCTACCCAGAGTTGAGTTTGCTGCGGGACTCAGTTGGGAAGTATGGAACCACACATTCGAGTTTCATCCACTTAATGGATGCGTTTCTGAGAGTGTTGCTCAAATTTCCTGACCAACACTGCAGGTGCCTGTATCTCTCGGGCTGGTGGTTGACGCCGGGATATATTATGAAAGGAAGCGTAGAGTACAGCCCTGGCATGTAGTCTCAGACCGAAATGGAAATCCGTAGCATCGTCTTATTCATCCTCATTCTCATCGATCAGCATTAAAAAAAAATCTGTGGCCCTTCATGCCCTGCCCTCATGGTGACCTCAATTTCGATGTCCTCTCCACGTCTGTGGCCTTGGTTTGGTTCCATCGGGGTCATCGGTATCGGCGAGTCCATGGGGGGGGGGGAAAAATCTCTTGTTGGACGGACGTGGTGGCGCCCTCCGGAGGGAGAGCTCACTCACGCCGGCTCCGCGACTAAGCAATTATTGTCGTCAGTAGGGGGGCTTAGTAGGTGGTGTCATGCGTATGTTAGATCAGAACAGGCGCCACTGAACATCACCGAAGTGACTCGGCAGCAGTGCAGTGTCTCCTCCGGTGGGTTGACAACTTGACATTAACTGCTCCTGTGGATTACCGGTGCCCGGGCTGTGGCTGTGGACGGGGTGTCGGAATGAGCGGCGTGGGTGCGCTGCCTCTGAGGTGGCCCAAAAGTTGGGACAGCCAAAAAAAAAAAAAAAAAAAAAAAAAAAAAAAAGGCAGGTACCTTAAGGTCTGACCAGGGCGTTGGGCTGATGCATAGGTCAGACATCGGCTAAATCGTAGGCATAAGACCCTCTTCTTGAATTCTGTCACCTCGGTCATTAACTCTTTATCCATCAGCTTCAAATCGTGCGCAGTGTGGTCTCGACTCTTACCATATGTGGTGTAGCGTATATGGACTTGGCCGCACGCACAGACACACCTCTTTGATGAAACTGAAACTGAATACTCGCGGACACATATCTATATACACCAGTGCGCGCGAGCACAGCACACACACACACACACACACACACACACACACACACACACACCACACACACACACACACACACACACACACAAACACGCACACACATACACACACATTCTCTCTCGCTCTCGCTCTCTCTCTCTCTCTCTCTCTCTCTCTCTCTCTCTCTCTCTCTCTCACTAATTTGCTCCTGAGTCTATGTGGAAAAGAAGCTTCAATCTAAACGGACTTGGGTGGCTGCTTTGCCAGGTTGTACACCTGTCTGTCAAGGTGGCCACAGAGGTGTTCTCTTGGGCTGAAATCCCGCAGAGAGGAGCTGCACAAGGGTTCGGGACGTCGCAGCGTTCAGAAAGAAGTGCAGTGGTATGGAACTCCAAGGGCTGGTGCGTTGCCGTGCAGAATTGCTGGTACCCAGGACAAGAGCAGACGTCGAGAAGAAGGCTGTGCCATGCAGGCAGCGGCGCCTTAAGGTCAGTACTTTCGCTTCCATTCGGACCCTGTGCCGTTTGTGTTTTGTCCGATAACGTCGACATTTCTATGATAGTTGACTTGAATTTGCATTTAAAAAAAAAAAAAAAAAAAAAAAAAAAAAAAAACTCCAGTTTGTAGACTATCAATAAAATGCTCTTTTCAAAAAACTTGTCAATTAAAAAAAAAAA
>JADBJO010001384.1:257500-265000 GCA_016801955.1 Conus betulinus | reverse complement strand
GGCAAGGATGCGAGAGAGAGGAGAGATAGGGAGACAGAAGGAGGAGAGAGAGAGAGAGAGTGGGGACAGACAGAGAGAGAGAGAGAGAGGGAGGGGGAGGGCGGAGAGGGGGAGTGGGTGGGCGAGGTGGGGGGGTAAAGATGAAGGTGGTTGGGGGGGGGGGGGGGGGGGGCGAAGTAAGTTGAGGAGCGGGTGGTGGGATGGCAGGTTTAGTTTAGTGGGGTGGGGATGGGGTGGTGGGTGGGAGTGTTGATAAATGCGTTAGAACTTAATTAACGGTTGTCTTCTAATTCTCCTCTGTCTTCCTTTCCCTTTCTTTCTTTTTTTTTTTTTTTTTTCAAAAAAATATTTTATTTATTTATTTTTTCTTTTTCAACTAAGTGATAGATGGCAGAGGATGGAGGCCCGGAGGGAAGTAAGTGAGAGGGAGGTTTATGCTTCTCTCCTCCTCCTCCTCCTCCTCCTCCTCTCCTCACCTTCTTGCTGCTCGCTCCCATTCTCCCTCGCCCCCATCAGTTGGTTCTTTGAAACCTTGGTTTCATGCTGACTTCCATATGCTTTTGTGTTGCCTGTTGATTTCTTTGTCGACAGCCTAGTTGGAAACGATGCCCTTTTTTTTTTTTTGTACTCCCAGTTCTTGTAGAACAGGGAGTACTTTACAATGAGAACGAAGAAATGCAGTCAGTCTGTCTGTTCGTGGTCAAAATGTGTTCCACTCACTCTAGACAAAACTTGTGGGCCGATCGTTTTGAAAATGTGTAGGTATGTTCATTATAGGTCACGTATGATGTCCGATGTTTTATTTTTACCAGAATAGCTGTTGCTAACGGCTAGAACGGCCCAAAACGGTTTTTCTTCTTTATGGAATATCTCTAAAAGTACTTCGCCGATTTCTTATCTCAGAGACGAAATACATTATGACGCATGTTTGATTGTGACTTTTGAAAAAAAAAAAAAAAAAAAAAAAAGAATGCAAGTTTGATTGTGACTTGTTTTTTTTTTTTTTTTTTTTTTTTTTTTTTTTTACACGCGTATTCAAGATCGATCTAAACCGGGAGTACGTTTATGCTTTGCATCTTGTTTTGTCTTAATTAAGTACGCTACATAATCGTAGTACTAAATAAAACTTTACTGTTATATTGTATTGATTTGGTTATCTAATGTATGTTATAACGAATAATGACATGGATATGTGGAGCAGTAGGGGGAATCATGGGTAGTGTGTCTGTTTTCTTTCTTTCTTGCTTTTTTTTTCCTTTTCTTTCTCATATTGTATTGACTGGTTTATCTAACGTATAACATAATGAAGACATGGAAAGGTGGATAAGTATATGGATCATTTATACTGTCTCTGGTTTTTTTTTTTCTTTCTTTCTTTTCTTTCTTGATTTCTTTCTTTCTCTTATCTTCTTTTTAATTTTTTTTTTCTAGATTCGTCCCAGCAATGTGCAATGTAGGTTTCTTTCTTTCATTTTTTTTTCTTTGTCTAAACGTGGTATCATTTTCCATATGATCTCAGTGTCATCTTCACGCCACTCAGTCAGTCCGGCTCCCATGCATGCCTCTAACTAAGCTCCAGCACCGGCAGTCCACAGGGGCGCTAACTCTATAGCACGCAGGTCCTCAAGAGGCTCCCCACCGAAGGAGACACTGCACTGTTGGCAGGTCGCTTCCTTCAGTGCTGCTTGCTCTGGTCCTGTGTAATACTGGCCTCCTGCTGACGGCCATAACGGCATCACAGCGGAGAGCCAGCGTCAGTGGGTGTCCTGCACCGGTAACAGACTGGTGAAACTCGCGGTTTCCACCTTCCAATCGGAAGGCAGTCATCACACGTGCTCGAATCACGTAGCCCGATATTTGCAAACAATATCTATAAATGAAAAATGGCCCGATGCTTGCAAAAATATTTTATAAATAAAACATGACCTGATATTTGCAAAATATCTATCAGTCAAACGTGGCCTGATGTTTGCAAAGTATTTATAAATGAAACATTACCCGATATTGGCAAAATATTTATAAATGAACACGGACCTGATATTTGGAAAATATTTACATATTAAACAAGGCCCGATATTTGCAAATTATCTGTAAATGAAACATGGCCTGATATTTGCAAAATATTTACGAATGAGACATGGCCTGACATTTGCAAAATATCTATAAATAAAACATAGGCTGTGTTTGCAAAATGTTCATGAATGAAACATGGCCTGGTACTTGCAAATATTCTTTTTATAAATGAAACATGGCCCAACATTTGCAAAATATTCGTAAATGAAACACGGGCTAATATTTTCAAAATATGTATGAATGAAGCATTGCCCGATATTTTGCGAAATATTTATAAATGAAACATGGCTTGATGTTTGCAAAAATATGTGTACATTAAGCATGGCTCAATATTTGCAAAATGTTTATAAATGGAACGTGGCCCGGTATTTGCAAAATATCTATGAATCAAACGTGGGCCTGATATTTGCAAAATATTTATAAATCAAACTTGGTCTCATATATGCAAAATATTTATAAATGGAACATGGCCTGTTTGCCAATACTCATAAATGAAACATAGCCCGATATTTTCAAAATATTCATGAATGAAACATGGCCTGATATTTGCAAAATATCTATAAATGAAACATGGCCCGACATTTGCAAAATATTCATAAATGAAAAATTGCCCGATATTTGCAAAATATCTGTAAATGAAATAGTCAAAGATGGAAAACGCGCAGGCTATGTACAATAATATTTACGAATAAAACAGACAGAGATAAAGATAGGACAAATAAACGAAAACAAAGACGAAGTTTAAAACAATTTGTAGTTGGAAAAAAAGCATGTTTCCATTTATCATCTACATTATTTCGACACCAACAAGATAGATGTCTTGAAAGGCTTAAGGGTCTAACAGGAAATCTTCCCCAATGAAGTTCAACCATTGTTTTTGTCCTGTATGCACCGAAAACTGTAAACTTTTCTGATTGGTAGGCGGACACCTTGGCCTTTTTTCATTCTCTGCAATGCTCCACCATGACACTCTGACACTAGTTCTCAGGAACTTGTCGACGCCGACACGAATTCACCACGGTCATAGACGTGACGAAGGGATCGAAACTGACGTCATCATAAGAACAGGCCTTGAAAGGCTGGGGTGTTTGGCTCCCCCCCCCCCCCCCCCCCCCCCCCCCCCCCCCCCCCCCCCTCCCCCCTTCGCCCCCCTCCTTGAAATGATGAATGAGAATGATCAAGACGATGCCATAGAATTCTGCTTTGGTCTGAACTGTATGACAGGGTTGTAATCCGCGCGACCTTTCATTATGCATCCTGGTATGAGCCAGGCCCCTGGAGCTGCAGACACATCAGGAAATAAATCAAAGTTCTCAGAGACTAATCCATGAGTTAAAACCAGTTGCGTGTGTCCAGTCTTCCCCGTTTGAACCCAAAGCACTCTCAACAATAGAAAGAACCAATCAAGTACTCTCAACAATAGAAAGAAACCAATCAAAGTACTCTCAACAATAGAAAGAACCAATCAAAGTACTCTCAACAATAGAAAGAAACCAATCAAAGTACTCTCAACAATAGAAAAAACCAATCAAAAAGCACTCTCAACAATAGAAATAGAACCCAATCAAAGCACTCTCAACAATAGAAAGAACCAATCAAAGTACTCTCAACAATAGAAAGAACCAATCAAAGTACTCTCAACAATAGAAAGAACCAATCAAAGTACTCTCAACAATAGAAAGAACCAATCAAAGCACTCTCAACAATAGAAAGAACCAATCAAAGCACTCTCAACAATAGAAAGAACCAATCAAAAGTACTCTCAACAATAGAAAGAAAAGAACCAATCAAAGTACTCTCAACAATAGAAAGAACCAATCAAGCACTCTCAACAATAGAAAGAACCAATCAAAGTACTCTCAACAATAGAAAGAACCAATCAAAGTACTCTCAACAATAGAAAGAACCAATCAAAGCACTCTCAACAATAGAAAGAACCAATCAAAGCACTCTCAACAATAGAAAGAACCAATCAAAGTACTCTCAACAATAGAAAACAGAAAGAACCATCAAAGTACTCTCAACAATAGAAAGAACCAATCAAAGTACTCTCAACAATAGAAAGAACCAATCAAAGCACTCTCAACAATAGAAAGAACCAATCAAAGCACTCTCAACAATAGAAAGAACCAATCAAAGTACTCTCACAATAGAAAGAACCATCAAAGTACTCTCAACAATAGAAAGAACCAATCAAAGCACTCTCAAACAATAGAAAGAACCAATCAAAGCACTCTCAACAATAGAAAGAACCAATCAAAGTACTCTCAACAATAGAAAGAACCAATCAAAGTACTCTCAACAATAGAAAGAACCAATCAAAGTACTCTCAACAATAGAAAGAACCAATCAAAGCACTCTCAACAATAGAAAGAACCAATCAAAGCACTCTCAACAATAGAAAGAACCAATCAAAGTACTCTCAACAATAGAAAGAACCAATCAAAGTACTCTCAACAATAGAAAGAACCAATCAAAGTACTCTCAACAATAGAAAGAACCAATCAAAGCACTCTCAACAATAGAAAGAACCAATCAAAGCACTCTCAACAATAGAAAGAACCAATCAAAGTACTCTCAACAATAGAAAGAACCAATCAAAAGCACTCTCAACAATAGAAAGAACCAATCAAAGTACTCTCAACAATAGAAAGAACCAATCAAAGCACTCTCAACAATAGAAAGAACCAATCAAAGTACTCTCAACAATAGAAAGAACCAATCAAAGTACTCTCAACAATAGAAAGAACCAATCAAAGCACTCTCAACAATAGAAAGAACCAATCAAAGCACTCTCAACAATAGAAAGAACCAATCAAAGTACTCTCAACAATAGAAAGAACCAATCAGGGACGTTAAAAGTCTCATAAATATCATGCTGCAGATGGGAACTGAAATCTACAATGTCCCCCCCCCCCCCCCCCAACCACCTCCAACCCCCCCCCCCCCCCCCCCCACCAGCCCTGCTCCACTCTGCAAGCCCTAACATTAAATCACGGCGCCACGTGGACTGGCGGCATTAAGGCGGACGTGGCAGTGTTGGTCAACATACCCACTAGCTGGAAGAACATGAACTATTTTGAGGTTCCCAAGTCAGAATTATGACTGCTAGACAGTTTCTCCCTTGTCCACCCGTATGTTCATGCTAACAGGACGGTATTAGGGCAGGCTCAGGGACGGGAGGGGGAGGTGAGGGGGGATCTGTAAACCCCCCCCCCCCCCCCCCCCCCCCCCCCCCCCCCCCCCCCCCCCTCCGTGGTCAGCCGGGCTATAAACAGCATGACTTGATAATTCGGGAGGAAGGTGAGCTGGGCGCACAATATGTGGTGTGGGGGTGAAGGTGGGCGGGGGAGGGGGGTGAAGGTGAGCGGCGGGGGAGGGGGGTGGAGGGAGGAGGTAGTCGTGGACTTGTAAGTCTTTGTTAATGAAAAAAAAGTTATTTAAAAAAAAAAAACGAGCATTATAAGATAAAGACTACATGGAGAGGTATAAGAAGGGAAGGATGGGGGATGACAAGAAAAGGGGAATGGGGTGGAACAGGCTGGAGGTGGGGATGGGGGGGGGAGGCGGGGGGGGGGGGGGGGGGGGGACAGATCGACAGATCGAGGGATCGAGCATACGGAATGCAGCGGGAGAGAGGGTGTAAGAGGGTGGGGGAGTGGGGTGGGAAAGGAGAGGGAACGGGAAGAGAAGAAGAGAACGCGGGTGGGAAATAAAAAAAAAGTTAAAAAAAAATAAAATAAAAAAAGACAAAACCCCAAAACAACCCAAAACAACAAACCAACAACAGTTGGAAAAAAGCCCCCCCCAAACAAGCCTATCGCTAACCCCCATCAGCGTCAAACAGGCCCGTAACTTTGCGTGATAAATAGGTAGGCACGAGCGACGAGAACAACACAAAAAAAGAAAGAAAGAAAGAAAAGAAAACTTCTAGTGTGCAGAGCGCCAGCCCGGCCAGACGTATAATGATAGCGGCGTGGCGTGCGGGCTGTTTTGTTGTCGAAGTTGGCAAGGCTATTGACGCTGCCTTCACAGTGATCGACGAGGCGGGTCCAGCCGGCGACGACCAAGTCAGGGCGGCCCGTTTGAGGTGCTGCCGTTGCACAGTTCTGGGTTACAGCCAGCCGTTTGTGGTACTGCTGGAAGTGACATACTTCTGACCCCCCCAACAACCCCCCCCTCTCTCTCTCTCTCTCTCTCTCTCTCTCTCTCTCTCTCTCCCCCCCTCTCACACACAAAAAGAAAAATCATATGACTCAAAAACAAAAAAAAAAAAACACAACACAAAAAACAAAAACAAAAAAAAAAAAGCAGCAGCAAATAATAGTGTTGATGGAGTTTCCCCCTGCATAATAGTGTTAGTAATAATAATAACAATAATGACGACGACGACGACGACGACGATGATGATGATGAATGATGATGACGATGATGATGATGATGATGATGATGATGACGATGATATTCATCGGTCATATAACCAGTATCTGGTGTAGCATCTGGCGATGACACTTTATTCTCTTGGCTTGGAATCTTCTTTCTACATCCGCTCTGAGAGGCCATGTTTCCCGGGCAGACCGGAACGCGAACTACACAGTGCAGCAGACCGGAACGCGAACTATGGAGTGCAGCAGACCGGAACATGAACTATACAGTGCAGCAGCAGGCGGAACGCGAACTATACAGTGCAGCAGACCGGAACATGAACTACCGTGCAGCAGACCGGAACATGAACTATACAGTGCAGCAAAACCAGAACATGAACTACAGACTGCAGCAGACTGGAACGTGAACTATACAGTGCAGCAGACTGGAACGTGAACTATACAGGAGCAAAACTTGGGACTATGGAAGACTATACAGTGCAGCAGACCGGAACATGGACTGAACTATAGAGTGCAGCAGACTGGAACGTGCGACATATACAGTGCAGCAGACCGGAACGCGACTATACAGTGCAGCAGACTGGAACAGAACTATACAGTGCAGCAGACCGGAACGTGAACTATACCGTGCAGCAGACCGGAACATACAGTGCAGCAGACCGGAACGTGAACTATACAGTGCAGCAGACCGGAACGAATACAGAACCGGAACGCGAACTATACAGTGCAGCAGCAGCAGACCAGAAACATGAACCATACATACAGTGCAGCAGACCGGAAGCAGACCGAACATGGACCATACAGTGCAGCAGACCGGAACATGAACTATACAGTGCAGCAGACCGGAACGTGAACTATACAGTGCAGCAGTGAACAGCAGTGCAGCAGGAACATGAACTATACAGTACAGCAGCAGACCGGAACATGAACTATACAGTGCAGCAGACGGAACATGAACTATACAGTGCAGCAGACCGGAACATGGACTATACAGTGCAGCAGACCGGAACATGGACTATACAGGGCAGCAGACCGGAACATG
>JADBJO010001384.1:240000-245000 GCA_016801955.1 Conus betulinus | reverse complement strand
AGCTGGGTCCCCTTCAGGGTTCTACAGTGCAGAGCAGCTGGGTCCCCTTCAGGGTTCTACAGTGCAGAGCAGCTGGGTCCCCTTCAGGGTTCTACAGTTCTGAGCAGCTGGGTCCCCTTCAGGTTTCTACAGTGCAGAGCAGCTGGGTCCCCTTCAGGGTTCTACAGTTCTGAGCAGCTGGGGTCCCCTTCAGGGTTCTACAGTGCAGAGCAGCTGGGTCCCCTTCAGGGTTCTACAGTGCAGAGCAGCTGGGTCCCCTTCAGGGTTCTACAGTTCTGAGCAGCTGGGTCCCCTTCAGGGTTCTACAGTGCAGAGCAGCTGGGTCCCCTTCAGGGTTCTACAGTTCTGAGCAGCTGGGTCCCCTTCAGGGTTCTACAGTTCTGAGCAGCTGGGTCCCCTTCAGGGTTCTACAGTTCTGAGCAGCTGGGTCCCCTTCAGGGTTCTACAGTTCTGAGCAGCTGGGTCCCCTTCAGGGTTCTACAGTTCTGAGCACAACTTGGTGCAGCGCTTTATGAAGTATGCCTGGATCTTAATAAGAGAGGCCCTTTCCTGTCTGTGATGGTGGCGACTCTGCCTTGTTTACTGGTTATCGACTGTTTCACGGTCTGGTGTGCTCTTTTGGCTCTATGGTTGCGTACTGCTCACGTACCCACTCTCCCATGGCTTTCTTTGCGCTCTTTTTTTTTTTTTTTTTTTTAAACCTATTATATTGATTTTTGAGCATTTTCTATCTATAGCACCGGCATTTTTGGTTTTCTTCTACTCCTTTTTGAGTTTCTTTTTTTTCTTTCTTTTCTTTTTTAAAAAATCTTTTTGTCTTTTTTTTCTGTCCCATCATCTGTGCCTGCCCAGTGGCAGGGCACCCACGCCGCTCCTTCCGACACCTTGAGTTTCATTCTTGGTTTCACGATGCTTCTCTGTGCTTTGGGTTTGGTTACTTTTGCTCTTCAGCTCTCTCTTTTAGAGACACGTAGGTCAAGGATCTCGGACTCAAAGTTTATTTAGTGGACGAAGCCTGGCAAGAACATCGTTTGCAGTTTCTGTCATGGCTCTTTTGATTGTTTCAGTCAGTGTTTCTACATCTGCATTGCTGTTACCAAGGATGGTCGGTGGTGAGAATCTTCCCCCCCTTATCATTGTTTAGAATGCTTCGGCCACCTGACGATCCTATCAGAGTCTTGGTGTTCTTCTCTCTGTTGATTGCATTTTCCAGGTAGAGAGGCAAACTCGTCAGTACCATACTGTGGTGGTCTGTCAGAGTCTTGCGTTCTTCTCTCTGTTGATTGTATTTAAGTAGAGAGGCAAGCTCGTCAGTACTATACTGTGGTGGTTTCCAAGGTCTGCTCCTGAAGAGGATGAGACGTTCTCCCTGCAATGAAAGCTTCACCAGTCTGTTTGGGACGTTCACCCCTTCGGGCCGTGCCATGTCCATCTTGTGGATGCTGTGTAGAGATGCTCGCAGGTGGTCGTTGAAGGTGGCAGATGCCAAGAGTCTGAGGCCACTATCACTTGACTCAGTTTTGTAGAATTATCTACAGGTGCCTGGCCGGTTGCTTGTTTACACCCTCTCCAAATCTGGCATTCCATTCTCCCCATCACTGTTAAAGTGCTTTTCACAGGTGCTTGGTCAAGAACCTTCCACACGTGGTCGTAAAGTGCCTCAACTTGATGGTCTTCGTAAATCGGATGTTGGGACGTAAGGTTTCTATTCTGTTGATGTTGGGTGGTGGTGGTGGTGGTGTGTGTGTGTGTGTGTGTTGGTGTGGGGTGGGTGTGTGGATGATGACAAGTGGACAGGAGACCGGGCGGCGACCCATCACACTGTGCAGGGTGTTGTGGTGAACAAGGACGTCAGTGCCATGTTGTTGTCCCTCTGTGCCGCTGAAAAAGATCCCTGTGTCCTCCGCTACTACCCCCCCTCCCCCCCCCCCGGAAAAAAAAAATCCCAAAATGTTCCAGAGATAAGTGTCCATTCCGTTGGTGAGATCTCTCAATGTACATGTGGCTCTCAAAGTTCTGATGTTCCAGATGTCTATAATGTTGTTTCCTCTGCCACGTAGCTTACTGTTGGGACCATGAGCAGCATACTGTACACCTCGCAGCCCTGTCGTGCCATGGAAGGCGAGGTCCTTGTTGACCCCCGTGACGACTGATCCGACATGAGAATGGATAGAGTTCCCTTCATGTGCTGGCTCACTGAGTAGGTTAATATAAACACTTCGGTGCATCGTCTTTTGGTTGAATGCCCAGTGTTGACCTCGCCCTATCAGCAGAAAGGTATTGAGATGAATCATTTGTTTAATGTCAGTACTGTCTTATATGGTTCGTATGTTGCTGAAATTGCCATGGTTATTTCGCAGTCACAGGTTGCAATTTTTTTTTAATCAACAATTTTATGTACCACGAGGATATTTCACTTATGTAAATATGCATACATCAAATGTGGGATTTGAAAGTACTAACATGGATGATAAGTTAAGTGTGGAGGTTTTTTTTTGTTTCGTTGGTTGTTTTTTCTTAATAAATAAGTGTCTTATATCATCTGGCGATGAAAAGACATTAAATAAACCACTGAACTGAACTGAACTGAACTGAACTGAACTGAGTAGGATACCATTTGGCGGAACTCAGCCCTCTCCAAAACGGATTTTCTGGGACTGACTTTACCCCCCCCCCCCCCCCCCCCCCCCCCCCCTCCCCTCCCTCAGCGTCCCCCGATCCAACAAGTAGTATCAAGTTAGCTTACATAGTTACCAGTAGCAAAGGAATCGGTCTTCTGATCAGACTACAGGGACAACCATCATTGGACGTAACGTCCGTGGGGATAACTATTTTGAACATCCTCGTCAGTTCATGTCTCTACCAGACGATCTCTGTCTCTCTGTCTCCCTTCCTCCCTCTCCCTCTCTCTCTCTCTCTCTCTCTCTCTCTCTCTCTCTCTCTCTCTCCAAACAAACGAAAAAAGTCTTTCGCCCTTTACGAAAGATTTTTTTTCCGTAGGGAGGAACAATTCAGTGAGTCTATAATGAGTCTCTCTCTCTCTCTCTCTCTCTCTCTCTCTGTCTCTGTCTCTGTCTCTCTCCTCTCTCTCTCTCTCTGTCTCTCTCTCTCTCTCTCTCTCTCTCTCTCCTCTCTCTCTCTCTCTCTCTCTACTGTTTTCTAGATGTCAGATTTTACTATACCCCGTCTTCCAACGCTACTACCACCCTCCCCCATTCCCCCTACTTCCTTACCCGCCATGTGCTGTTGCCACCCCCCCCCCCCCCCCCCCTTTTTTTTTTTTTTAAATCATTTTATTTCACTTCTTCTTCTTCTCTTTGATTGCTACCGTGCGCAGATGTAACTATTCTCCGTTTTGTTTCGCCCAAATGACAGGATCAGAAGTCCAGAATAAACCTACCAGGAGGTAAGTTTTCTTTTTTATTCGTTCTCTCCTCTCCTCTCTCTCTCTCTCTCTCTCCTCTCTCTCTCCGACTCCCCTCTCCCCCCTCTCTCTCCTCTCTCATCTCTCTCCTCTCTCTCTCTCCATCCTCTCGTCTCTGTCTAGTCTCTCTCTCTCTTCCCCCCTCCTCTCTCTATCCTCTCTCTCTCTCACTCTCCTCCGCGAGTGCACGTCTGTGTGTGAATTTGAGAGAGAGAGAGAGAGAGAGAGACTCGATCCCATCTCTCGAGAGTAGTAATCAGCAGTTCATCTTTCTCGGAGTCTGCTGTCTGGAGCGGTCACCTTCTCTGTTCTCTCTCAACTCAGAGAGGAGACGAGAGTCTCTCTCTCATCTCTCGGTCTGACAACATTATATGTTACACTGTCATGTCACACTCTCATGAGAGGTCTACCTCTCATTCTCATTGTCTGTCATACGAGAGTGCACATGTGTGTGTGAATTGTGAGAGAGAGAGAGAACAGAGAGAGAGACAGAGAGAGGAGAGAGAGTAGTACTCACAGTTCATCTGACGGAGTTGCATGTCTGGAGCGGTGCATTATATGTTACACTGTCATACAGAGAGAGGACAACATTATGTGTTACACTGTCATACAGAGAGGGGACAACATTATGTGTTACACTGTCATACAGAGAGGGGACAACATTATGTGTACAGTCATACAGAGAGAGGACAACATCATGTGTTACACTGTCATACAGAGAGAGGACAACATTATGTGTTACACTGTCATACAGAGAGAGGACCAACATTATGTGTTACACTGTCATACAGAGAGAGGACACATGTGTGTTACACTGTCATACAGAGAGAGGACAACATTATGTGTTACACTGTCATACAGAGAGAGGACAACATTATGTGTTACACCGTCATACAGAGAGAGGGGACAACATTATGTGTTACAGACACGTCATACAGAGAGAGGACAACATTATGTGTGTTACACCGTCATACAGAGAGAGGGACAACATTATGTGTTACACTGTCATACAGAGAGAGGACAACATTATGTTTACACTGTCATACAGAGAGAGGGGACAACATTATGTGTTACACCGTCATACAGAGAGAGGACAAAATTATGTGTTACACCGTCATACAGAGAGAGGGGACAACATTATGTGTTACACCGTCATACAGAGAGAGGACAACATTATGTGTTACACTGTCATACAGAGAGAGAGGACAACATTATGTGTTACACTGTCATACAGAGAGAGGACAACATTATGTGTTACACTGTCATACAGAGAGAGGACAACATTTAAAGGAGAAACGACGAATTTGAGCCCTATGTTCAATACTTTGGCCCAATACGCCTTTTTTTCTTTTTCTTTTAAGCACAAACTCTCACACTATGTAGGAATACATTGTATTACTACAGCTCATCACAATATACAGATGGATAGGCGGACGGACAGACAGACAGAGACTGATATTTTTTCAAAGATGTGTGTGTGTGTGTGTGTGTGTGTGTGTGTGTGTGTGTGTGTGTGTGTGCATATTAGATACACACATTCTTCCACAATATTTCGTTGAATGCAAATCATTAGTTT